>OU026148.1:6530758-6990699 GCA_907269125.1 Eristalis pertinax
ATCCTTACTATACACTGTCAATTTTTTTAGGCGAAAAATTCGATGTCGCCGGATCCACTCCAGTCTTTGGATTTCGATAATACACATCTAAACACATAACCACAGGTGTACACAGGTCGTAGGTACGCCTAGTTCGGCCGCTGTGGCAGTTGGAAGATGAGCCATGAAAGGGCTCAGATATCCTTACTATACACTGTCAATTTTTTTAGGCGAAAAATTCGATGTCGCCGGATCCAATCCAGTCTTTGGATTTCGATAATACACATCCAAACACATAACCACAGGTGTACACAGGTCGTAGGTACGCCTAGTTCGGCCGCTGTGGCAGTTGGAAGATGAGCCATGAAAGGGCTCAGATATCCTTACTATACACTGTCAATTTTTTTAGGCGAAAAATTCGATGTCGCCGGATCCAATCCAGTCTTTGGATTTCGATAATACACATCCAAACACATAACCACAGGTGTACACAGGTCGTAGGTACGCCTAGTTCGGCCGCTGTGGCAGTTGGAAGATGAGCCATGAAAGGGCTCAGATATCCTTACTATACACAGTCAATTTTTTTAGGCGAAAAATTCGATGTCGCCGGATCCACTCCAGTCTTTGGATTTCGATAATACACATCTAAACACATAACCACAGGTGTACACAGGTCGTAGGTACGCCTAGTTCGGCCGCTGTGGCAGTTGGAAGATGAGCCATGAAAGGGCTCAGATATCTTACTATACACTGTCAATTTTTTTAGGCGAAAAATTCGATGTCGCCGGATCCACTCCAGTCTTTGGATTTCGATAATACACATCTAAACACATAACCACAGGTGTACACAGGTCGTAGGTACGCCTAGTTCGGCCGCTGTGGCAGTTGGAAGATGAGCCATGAAAGGGCTCAGATATCCTTACTATACACTGTCAATTTTTTAGGCGAAAAATTCGATGTCGCCGGATCCACTCCAGTCTTTGGATTTCGATAATACACATCTAAACACATAACCACAGGTGTACACAGGTCGTAGGTACGCCTAGTTCGGCCGCTGTGGCAGTTGGAAGATGAGCCATGAAAGGGCTCAGATATCCTTACTATACACTGTCAATTTTTTTAGGCGAAAAATTCGATGTCGCCGGATCCACTCCAGTCTTTGGATTTCGATAATACACATCTAAACACATAACCACAGGTGTACACAGGTCGTAGGTACGCCTAGTTCGGCCGCTGTGGCAGTTGGAAGATGAGCCATGAAAGGGCTCAGATATCCTTACTATACACTGTCAATTTTTTTAGGCGAAAAATTCGATGTCGCCGGATCCACTCCAGTCTTTGGATTTCGATAATACACATCTAAACACATAACCACAGGTGTACACAGGTCGTAGGTACGCCTAGTTCGGCCGCTGTGGCAGTTGGAAGATGAGCCATGAAAGGGCTCAGATATCCTTACTATACACTGTCAATTTTTTTAGGCGAAAAATTCGATGTCGCCGGATCCACTCCAGTCTTTGGATTTCGATAATACACACCTAAACACATAACCACAGGTGTACACAGGTCGTAGGTACGCCTAGTTCGGGCCGCTGTGGCAGTTGGAAGATGAGCCATGAAAGGGCTCAGATATCCTTACTATACACTGTCAATTTTTTTAGGCGAAAAATTTCGATGTCGCCGGATCCACTCCAGTCTTTGGATTTCGATAATACACATCTAAACACATAACCACAGGTGTACACAGGTCGTAGGTACGCCTAGTTCGGCCGCTGTGGCAGTTGGAAGATGAGCCATGAAAGGGCTCAGATATCCTTACTATACACTGTCAATTTTTTTAGGCGAAAAATTCGATGTCGCCGGATCCAATCCAGTCTTTGGGATTTCGATAATACCATCAAAACACATAACCACAGGTGTACACAGGTCGTAGGTACGCCTAGTTCGGCCGCTGTGGCAGTTGGAAGATGAGCCATGAAAGGGCTCAGATATCCTTACTATACACTGTCAATTTTTTTAGGCGAAAAATTCGATGTCGCCGGATCCACTCCAGTCTTTGGATTTCGATAATACACATCTAAACACATAACCACAGGTGTACACAGGTCGTAGGTACGCCTAGTTCGGCCGCTGTGGCAGTTGGAAGATGAGCCATGAAAGGGCTCAGATATCCTTACTATACACTGTCAATTTTTTTAGGCGAAAAATTCGATGTCGCCGGATCCACTCCAGTCTTTGGATTTCGATAATACACATCTAAACACATAACCACAGGTGTACACAGGTCGTAGGTACGCCTAGTTCGGCCGCTGTGGCAGTTGGAAGATGAGCCATGAAAGGGCTCAGATATCCTTACTATACACTGTCAATTTTTTTAGGCGAAAAATTCGATGTCGCCGGATCCACTCCAGTCTTGGATTTCGATAATACACATCTAAACACATAACCACAGGTGTACACAGGTCGTAGGTTACGCCTAGTTCGGCCGCTGTGGCAGTTGGAAGATGAGCCATGAAAGGGCTCAGATATCCTTACTATACACTGTCAATTTTTTTAGGCGAAAAATTCGATGTCGCCGGATCCACTCCAGTCTTTGGATTTCGATAATACACATCTAAAACACATAACCACAGGTGTACACAGTCGTAGGTACGCCTAGTTCGGCCGCTGTGGCAGTTGGAAGATGAGCCATGAAAGGGCTCAGATATCCTTACTATACACTGTCAATTTTTTTAGGCGAAAAATTCGATGTCGCCGGATCCACTCCAGTCTTTGGATTTCGATAATACACATCTAAACACATAACCACAGGTGTACACAGGTCGTAGGTACGCCTAGTTCGGCCGCTGTGGCAGTTGGAAGATGAGCCATGAAAGGGCTCAGGATATCCTTACTATACACTGTCAATTTTTTTAGGCGAAAAAATTCGATGTCGCCGGATCCACTCCAGTCTTTGGATTTCGATAATACACATCTAAACACATAACCACAGGTGTACACAGGTCGTAGGTACGCCTAGTTCGGCCGCTGTGGCAGTTGGAAGATGAGCCATGAAAGGGCTCAGATATCCTTACTATACACTGTCAATTTTTTTAGGCGAAAAATTCGATGTCGCCGGATCCACTCCAGTCTTTGGATTTCGATAATACACATCTAAAACACATAACCACAGGTGTACACAGGTCGTAGGTACGCCTAGTTCGGCCGCTGTGGCAGTTGGAAGATGAGCCATGAAAGGGCTCAGATATCCTTACTATACACTGTCAATTTTTTTTAGGCGAAAAATTCGATGTCGCCGGATCCACTCCAGTCTTTGGATTTCGATAATACACATCTAAACACATAACCACAGGTGTACACAGGTCGTAGGTACGCCTAGTTCGGCCGCTGTGGCAGTTGGAAGATGAGCCATGAAAGGGCTCAGATATCCTTACTATACACTGTCAATTTTTTTAGGCGAAAAATTCGATGTCGCCGGATCCACTCCAGTCTTTGGATTTCGATAATACACATCTAAACACATAACCACAGGTGTACACAGGTCGTAGGTACGCCTAGTTCGGCCGCTGTGGCAGTTGGAAGATGAGCCATGAAAGGGCTCAGATATCCTTACTATACACTGTCAATTTTTTTAGGCGAAAAATTCGATGTCGCCGGATCCAATCCAGTCTTTGGATTTCGATAATACACATCCAAACACATAACCACAGGTGTACACAGGTCGTAGGTACGCCTAGTTCGGCCGCTGTGGCAGTTGGAAGATGAGCCATGAAAGGGCTCAGATATCCTTACTATACACTGTCAATTTTTTTAGGCGAAAAATTCGATGTCGCCGGATCCAATCCAGTCTTTGGATTTTCGATAATACACCATCCAAACACATAACCACAGGTGTACACAGGTCGTAGGTACGCCTAGTTCGCCGCTGTGGCAGTTGGAAGATGAGCCATGAAAGGGCTCAGATATCCTTACTATACACTGTCAATTTTTTTAGGCGAAAAATTCGATGTCGCCGGATCCACTCCAGTCTTTGGATTTCGATAATACACATCTAAACACATAACCACAGGTGTACACAGGTCGTAGGTACGCCTAGTTCGGCCGCTGTGGCAGTTGGAAGATGAGCCATGAAAGGGCTCAGATATCCTTACTATACACTGTCAATTTTTTTAGGCGAAAAATTCGATGTCGCCGGATCCACTCCAGTCTTTGGATTTCGATAATACACATCTAAACACATAACCACAGGTGTACACAGGTCGTAGGTACGCCTAGTTCGGCCGCTGTGGCAGTTGGAAGATGAGCCATGAAAGGGCTCAGATATCCTTACTATACACTGTCAATTTTTTTAGGCGAAAAATTCGATGTCGCCGGATCCAATCCAGTCTTTGGATTTCGATAATACACATCCAAACACATAACCACAGGTGTACACAGGTCGTAGGTACGCCTAGTTCGGCCGCTGTGGCAGTTGGAGATGAGCCATGAAAGGGCTCAGATATCCTTACTATACACTGTCAATTTTTTTAGGCGAAAAATTCGATGTCGCCGGATCCACTCCAGTCTTTGGATTTCGATAATACACATCTAAACACATAACCACAGGTGTACACAGGTCGTAGGTACGCCTAGTTCGGCCGCTGTGGCAGTTGGAAGATGAGCCATGAAAGGGCTCAGATATCCTTACTATACACTGTCAATTTTTTTAGGCGAAAAATTCGATGTCGCCGGATCCACTCCAGTCTTTGGATTTCGATAATACACATCTAAACACATAACCACAGGTGTACACAGGTCGTAGGTACGCCTAGTTCGGCCGCTGTGGCAGTTGGAAGATGAGCCATGAAAGGGCTCAGATATCCTTACTATACACTGTCAATTTTTTTAGGCGAAAAATTCGATGTCGCCGGATCCACTCCAGTCTTTGGATTTCGATAATACACATCTAAACACATAACCACAGGTGTACACAGGTCGTAGGTACGCCTAGTTCGGCCGCTGTGGCAGTTGGAAGATGAGCCATGAAAGGGCTCAGATATCCTTACTATACACTGTCAATTTTTTTAGGCGAAAAATTCGATGTCGCCGGATCCAATCCAGTCTTTGGATTTCGATAATACACATCCAAACACATAACCACAGGTGTACACAGGTCGTAGGTACGCCTAGTTCGGCCGCTGTGGCAGTTGGAAGATGAGCCATGAAAGGGCTCAGATATTCCTTACTATACACTGTCAATTTTTTTAGGCGAAAAATTCGATGTCGCCGGATCCACTCCAGTCTTTGGATTTCGATAATACACATCTAAACACATAACCACAAGGTGTACACAGGTCGTAGGTACGCCTAGTTCGGCCGCTGTGGCAGTTGGAAGATGAGCCATGAAAGGGCTCAGATATCCTTACTATACACTGTCAATTTTTTTAGGCGAAAAATTCGATGTCGCCGGATCCACTCCAGTCTTTGGATTTCGATAATACACATCAAAACACATAACCACAGGTGTACACAGGTCGTAGGTACGCCTAGTTCGGCCGCTGTGGCAGTTGGAAGATGAGCCATGAAAGGGCTCAGATATCCTTACTATACACTGTCAATTTTTTTAGGCGAAAAATTCGATGTCGCCGGATCCACTCCAGTCTTTGGATTTCGATAATACACATCTAAACACATAACCACAGGTGTACACAGGTCGTAGGTACGCCTAGTTCGGCCGCTGTGGCAGTTGGAAGATGAGCCATGAAGGGCTCAGATATCCTTACTATACACTGTCAATTTTTTTAGGCGAAAAAATTCGATGTCGCCGGATCCACTCCAGTCTTTGGATTTCGATAATACACATCTAAACACATAACCACAGGTGTACACAGGTCGTAGGTACGCCTAGTTCGGCCGCTGTGGCAGTTGGAAGATGAGCCATGAAAGGGCTCAGATATCCTTACTATACACTGTCAATTTTTTTAGGCGAAAAATTCGATGTCGCCGGATCCACTCCAGTCTTTGGATTTCGATAATACACATCTAAACACATAACCACAGGTGTACACAGGTCGTAGGTACGCCTAGTTCGGCCGCTGTGGCAGTTGGAAGATGAGCCATGAAAGGGCTCAGATATCCTTACTATACACTGTCAATTTTTTTAGGCGAAAATTCGATGTCGCCGGATCCACTCCAGTCTTTGGATTTCGATAATACACATCTAAAACACATAACCACAGGTGTACACAGGTCGTAGGTACGCCTAGTTCGGCCGCTGTGGCAGTTGGAAGATGAGCCATGAAAGGGCTCAGATATCCTTACTATACACTGTCAATTTTTTTAGGCGAAAAATTCGATGTCGCCGGATCCACTCCAGTCTTTGGATTTCGATAATACACATCTAAACACCATAACCACAGGTGTACACAGGTCGTAGGTACGCCTAGTTCGGCCGCTGTGGCAGTTGGAAGATGAGCCATGAAAGGGCTCAGATATCCTTACTATACACTGTCAATTTTTTTAGGCGAAAAATTCGATGTCGCCGGATCCACTCCAGTCTTTGGATTTCGATAATACACATCTAAACACATAACCACAGGTGTACACAGGTCGTAGGTACGCCTAGTTCGGCCGCTGTGGCAGTTGGAAGATGAGCCATGAAAGGGCTCAGATATCCTTACTATACACTGTCAATTTTTTTAGGCGAAAAAATTCGATGTCGCCGGATCCAATCCAGTCTTTGGATTTCGATAATACACATCCAAACACATAACCACAGGTGTACACAGGTCGTAGGTACGCCTAGTTCGGCCGCTGTGGCAGTTGGAAGATGAGCCATGAAAGGGCTCAGATATCCTTACTATACACTGTCAATTTTTTTAGGCGAAAAATTCGATGTCGCCGGATCCAATCCAGTCTTTGGATTTCGATAATACACATCCAAACACATAACCACAGGTGTACACAGGTCGTAGGTACGCCTAGTTCGGCCGCTGTGGCAGTTGGAAGATGAGCCATGAAAGGGCTCAGATATCCTTACTATACACTGTCAATTTTTTTAGGCGAAAAATTCGATGTCGCCGGATCCAATCCAGTCTTTGGATTTCGATAATACACATCCAAACACATAACCACAGGTGTACACAGGTCGTAGGTACGCCTAGTTCGGCCGCTGTGGCAGTTGGAAGATGAGCCATGAAAGGGCTCAGATATCCTTACTATACACTGTCCATTTTTTTAGGCGAAAAATTCGATGTCGCCGGATCCACTCCAGTCTTTGGATTTCGATAATACACATCTAAAACACATAACCACAGGTGTACACAGGTCGTAGGTACGCCTAGTTCGGCCGCTGTGGCAGTTGGAAGATGAGCCATGAAAGGGCCTCAGATATCCTTACTATACACTGTCAATTTTTTTAGGCGAAAAATTCGATGTCGCCGGATCCAATCCAGTCTTTGGATTTCGATAATACACATCCAAACACATAACCACAGGTGTACACAGGTCGTAGGTACGCCTAGTTCGGCCGCTGTGGCAGTTGGAAGATGAGCCATGAAAGGGCTCAGATATCCTTACTATACACTGTCAATTTTTTTAGGCGAAAAATTCGATGTCGCCGGATCCACTCCAGTCTTTGGATTTCGATAATACACATCTAAACACATAACCACAGGTGTACACAGGTCGTAGGTACGCCTAGTTCGGCCGCTGTGGCAGTTGGAAGATGAGCCATGAAAGGGCTCAGATATCCTTACTATACACTGTCAATTTTTTTAGGCGAAAAATTCGATGTCGCCGGATCCACTCCAGTCTTTGGATTTCGATAATACACATCTAAACACATAACCACAGGTGTACACAGGTCGTAGGTACGCCTAGTTCGGCCGCTGTGGCAGTTGGAAGATGAGCCATGAAAGGGCTCAGATATCCTTACTATACACTGTCAATTTTTTTAGGCGAAAAATTCGATGTCGCCGGATCCAATCCAGTCTTTGGATTTCGATAATACACATCCAAACACATAACCACAGGTGTACACAGGTCGTAGGTACGCCTAGTTCGGCCGCTGTGGCAGTTGGAAGATGAGCCATGAAAGGGCTCAGATATCCTTACTATACACTGTCAATTTTTTTAGGCGAAAAATTCGATGTCGCCGGATCCAATCCAGTCTTTGGATTTCGATAATACACATCCAAACACATAACCACAGGTGTACACAGGTCGTAGGTACGCCTAGTTCGGCCGCTGTGGCAGTTGGAAGATGAGCCATGAAAGGCTCAGATATCCTTACTATACACTGTCAATTTTTTTAGGCGAAAAATTCGATGTCGCCGGATCCACTCCAGTCTTTGGATTTCGATAATACACATCTAAACACATAACCACAGGTGTACACAGGTCGTAGGTACGCCTAGTTCGGCCGCTGTGGCAGTTGGAAGATGAGCCATGAAAGGGCTCAGATTATCCTTACTATACACTGTCAATTTTTTTAGGCGAAAAATTCGATGTCGCCGGATCCACTCCAGTCTTTGGATTTCGATAATACACATCTAAACACATAACCATAGGTGTACACAGGTCGTAGGTACGCCTAGTTCGGCCGCTGTGGCAGTTGGAAGATGAGCCATGAAAGGGCTCAGATATCCCTTACTATACACTGTCAATTTTTTTAGGCGAAAAATTCGATGTCGCCGGATCCAATCCAGTCTTTGGATTTCGATAATACACATCCAAACACATAACCACAGTGTACACAGGTCGTAGGTACGCCTAGTTCGGCCGCTGTGGCAGTTGGAAGATGAGCCATGAAAGGGCTCAGATATCCTTACTATACACTGTCAATTTTTTTAGGCGAAAAATTCGATGTCGCCGGATCCAATCCAGTCTTTGGATTTCGATAATACACATCCAAACACATAACCACAGGTGTACACAGGTCGTAGGTACGCCTAGTTCGGCCGCTGTGGCAGTTGGAAGATGAGCCATGAAAGGGCTCAGATATCCTTACTATACACTGTCAATTTTTTTAGGCGAAAAATTCGATGTCGCCGGATCCAATCCCAGTCTTTGGATTTCGATAATACACATCTAAACACATAACCACAGGTGTACACAGGTCGTAGGTACGCCTAGTTCGGCCGCTGTGGCAGTTGGAAGGTGAGCCATGAAAGGGCTCAGATATCCTTACTATACACTGTCAATTTTTTTAGGCGAAAAATTCGATGTCGCCGGATCCACTCCAGTCTTTGGATTTCGATAATACACATCTAACACATAACCACAGGTGTACACAGGTCGTAGGTACGCCTAGTTCGGCCGCTGTGGCAGTTGGAAGATGAGCCATGAAAGGGCTCAGATATCCTTACTATACACTGTCAATTTTTTTAGGCGAAAAATTCGATGTCGCCGGATCCACTCCAGTCTTTGGATTTCGATAATACACATCTAAACACATAACCACAGGTGTACACAGGTCGTAGGTACGCCTAGTTCGGCCGCTGTGGCAGTTGGAAGGTGAGCCATGAAAGGGCTCAGATATCCTTACTATACACTGTCAATTTTTTTAGGCGAAAAATTCGATGTCGCCGGATCCACTCCAGTCTTTGGATTTCGATAATACACATCTAAACACATAACCACAGGTGTACACAGGTCGTAGGTACGCCTAGTTCGGCCGCTGTGGCAGTTGGAAGATGAGCCATGAAAGGGCTCAGATATCCTTACTATACACTGTCAATTTTTTTAGGCGAAAAATTCGATGTCGCCGGATCCAATCCAGTCTTTGGATTTCGATAATACACATCCAAACACATAACCACAGGTGTACACAGGTCGTAGGTACGCCTAGTTCGGCCGCTGTGGCAGTTGGAAGATGAGCCATGAAAGGGCTCAGATATCCTTACTATACACTGTCAATTTTTTTAGGCGAAAAATTCGATGTCGCCGGATCCACTCCAGTCTTTGGATTTCGATAATACACATCTAAACACATAACCACAGGTGTACCACAGGTCGTAGGTACGCCTAGTTCGGCCGCTGTGGCAGTTGGAAGGTGAGCCATGAAAGGGCTCAGATATCCTTACTATACACTGTCAATTTTTTTAGGCGAAAAATTCGATGTCGCCGGATCCACTCCAGTCTTTGGATTTCGATAATACACATCTAAACACATAACCACAGGTGTACACAGGTCGTAGGTACGCCTAGTTCGGCCGCTGTGGCAGTTGGAAGATGAGCCATGAAAGGGCTCAGATATCCTTACTATACACTGTCAATTTTTTTAGGCGAAAAATTCGATGTCGCCGGATCCAATCCAGTCTTTGGATTTCGATAATACACATCCAAACACATAACCACAGGTGTACACAGGTCGTAGGTACGCCTAGTTCGGCCGCTGTGGCAGTTGGAAGATGAGCCATGAAAGGGCTCAGATATCCTTACTATACACTGTCAATTTTTTTAGGCGAAAAATTCGATGTCGCCGGATCCAATCCAGTCTTTGGATTTCGATAATACACATCCAAACACATAACCACAGGTGTACACAGGTCGTAGGTACGCCTAGTTCGGCCGCTGTGGCAGTTGGAAGATGAGCCCATGAAAGGGCTCAGATATCCTTACTATACACTGTCAATTTTTTTAGGCGAAAAATTCGATGTCGCCGGATCCACTCCAGTCTTTGGATTTCGATAATACACATCTAAACACATAACCACAGGTGTACACAGGTCGTAGGTACGCCTAGTTCGGCCGCTGTGGCAGTTGGAAGGTGAGCCATGAAAGGGCTCAGATATCCTTACATTACACTGTCAATTTTTTTAGGCGAAAAATTCCGATGTCGCCGGATCCACTCCAGTCTTTTGGATTTCGATAATACACCATCTATACACACATAACCACAGGTGTACACAGGTCGTAGGTACGCCTAGTTCGGCCGCTGTGGCAGTTGGAAGATGAGCCATGAAAGGGCTCAGATATCCTTACTATACACTGTCAATTTTTTTAGGCGAAAAATTCGATGTCGCCGGATCCACTCCAGTCTTTGGATTTCGATAATACACACCTAAACACATAACCACAGGTGTACACAGGTCGTAGGTACGCCTAGTTCGGCCGCTGTGGCAGTTGGAAGGTGAGCCATGAAAGGGCTCAGATATCCTTACTATACACTGTCAATTTTTTTAGGCGAAAAATTCGATGTCGCCGGATCCCACTCCAGTCTTTGGATTTCGATAATACACATCTAAACACATAACCACAGGTGTACACAGGTCGTAGGTACGCCTAGTTCGGCCGCTGTGGCAGTTGGAAGATGAGCCATGAAAGGTCTCAGATATCCTTACTATACACTGTCAATTTTTTTAGGCGAAAAATTCGATGTCGCCGGATCCACTCCAGTCTTTGGATTTCGATAATACACATCTAAACACATAACCACAGGTGTACACAGGTCGTAGGTACGCCTAGTTCGGCCGCTGTGGCAGTTGGAAGATGAGCCATGAAAGGGCTCAGATATCCTTACTATACACTGTCAATTTTTTTTAGGCGAAAAATTCGATGTCGCCGGATCCAATCCAGTCTTTGGATTTCGATAATACACATCCAAACACATAACCACAGGTGTACACAGGTCGTAGGTACGCCTAGTTCGGCCGCTGTGGGCAGTTGGAAGATGAGCCATGAAAGGGCTCAGATATCCTTACTATACACTGTCAATTTTTTTAGGCGAAAAATTCGATGTCGCCGGATCCAATCCAGTCTTTGGATTTCGATAATACACATCCAAACACATAACCACAGGTGTACACAGGTCGTAGGTACGCCTAGTTCGGCCGCTGTGGCAGTTGGAAGATGAGCCATGAAAGGGCTCAGATATCCTTACTATACACTGTCAATTTTTTTAGGCGAAAAATTCGATGTCGCCGGATCCACTCCAGTCTTTGGATTTCGATAATACACATCTAAACACATAACCACAGGTGTACACAGGTCGTAGGTACGCCTAGTTCGGCCGCTGTGGCAGTTGGAAGGTGAGCCATGAAAGGGCTCAGATATCCTTACTATACACTGTCAATTTTTTTTAGGCGAAAAATTCGATGTCGCCGGATCCACTCCAGTCTTTGGATTTCGATAATACACATCTAAACACATAACCACAGGTGTACACAGGTCGTAGGTACGCCTAGTTCGGCCGCTGTGGCAGTTGGAAGATGAGCCATGAAAGGGCTCAGATATCCTTACTATACACTGTCAATTTTTTTAGGCGAAAAATTCGATGTCGCCGGATCCACTCCAGTCTTTGGATTTCGATAATACACATCTAAACACATAACCACAGGTGTACACAGGTCGTAGGTACGCCTAGTTCGGCCGCTGTGGCAGTTGGAAGGTGAGCCATGAAAGGGCTCAGATATCCTTACTATACACTGTCAATTTTTTTAGGCGAAAAATTCGATGTCGCCGGATCCACTCCAGTCTTTGGATTTCGATAATACACATCTAAACACATAACCACAGGTGTACACAGGTCGTAGGTACGCCTAGTTCGGCCGCTGTGGCAGTTGGAAGATGAGCCATGAAAGGGCTCAGATATCCTTACTATACACTGTCAATTTTTTTAGGCGAAAAATTCGATGTCGCCGGATCCAATCCAGTCTTTGGATTTCGATAATACACATCCAAACACATAACCACAGGTGTACACAGGTCGTAGGTACGCCTAGTTCGGCCGCTGTGGCAGTTGGAAGATGAGCCATGAAAGGGCTCAGATATCCTTACTATACACTGTCAATTTTTTTAGGCGAAAAATTCGATGTCGCCGGATCCAATCCAGTCTTTGGATTTCGATAATACACATCCAAACACATAACCACAGGTGTACACAGGTCGTAGGTACGCCTAGTTCGGCCGCTGTGGCAGTTGGAAGATGAGCCATGAAAGGGCTCAGATATCCTTACTATACACTGTCAATTTTTTTAGGCGAAAAATTCGATGTCGCCGGATCCACTCCAGTCTTTGGATTTCGATAATACACATCTAAACACATAACCACAGGTGTACACAGGTCGTAGGTACGCCTAGTTCGGCCGCTGTGGCAGTTGGAAGGTGAGCCATGAAAGGGCTCAGATATCCTTACTATACACTGTCAATTTTTTTAGGCGAAAAATTCGATGTCGCCGGATCCACTCCAGTCTTTGGATTTCGATAATACACATCTAAACACATAACCACAGGTGTACACAGGTCGTAGGTACGCCTAGTTCGGCCGCTGTGGCAGTTGGAAGATGAGCCATGAAAGGGCTCAGATATCCTTACTATACACTGTCAATTTTTTTAGGCGAAAAATTCGATGTCGCCGGATCCAATCCAGTCTTTGGATTTCGATAATACACATCCAAACACATAACCACAGGTGTACACAGGTCGTAGGTACGCCTAGTTCGGCCGCTGTGGCAGTTGGAAGATGAGCCATGAAAGGGCTCAGATATCCTTACTATACACTGTCAATTTTTTTAGGCGAAAAATTCGATGTCGCCGGATCCAATCCAGTCTTTGGATTTCGATAATACACATCCAAACACATAACCACAGGTGTACACAGGTCGTAGGTACGCCTAGTTCGGCCGCTGTGGCAGTTGGAAGATGAGCCATGAAAGGGCTCAGATATCCTTACTATACACTGTCAATTTTTTTAGGCGAAAAATTCGATGTCGCCGGATCCACTCCAGTCTTTGGATTTCGATAATACACATCTAAACACGTAACCACAGGTGTACACAGGTCGTAGGTACGCCTAGTTCGGCCGCTGTGGCAGTTGGAAGGTGAGCCATGAAAGGGCTCAGATATCCTTACTATACACTGTCAATTTTTTTAGGCGAAAAATTCGATGTCGCCGGATCCACTCCAGTCTTTGGATTTCGATAATACACATCTAAACACATAACCACAGGTGTACACAGGTCGTAGGTACGCCTAGTTCGGCCGCTGTGGCAGTTGGAAGATGAGCCATGAAAGGGCTCAGATATCCTTACTATACACTGTCAATTTTTTTAGGCGAAAAATTCGATGTCGCCGGATCCACTCCAGTCTTTGGATTTCGATAATACACATCCAAACACATAACCACAGGTGTACACAGGTCGTAGGTACGCCTAGTTCGGCCGCTGTGGCAGTTGGAAGGTGAGCCATGAAAGGGCTCAGATATCCTTACTATACACTGTCAATTTTTTTAGGCGAAAAATTCGATGTCGCCGGATCCACTCCAGTCTTTGGATTTCGATAATACACATCTAAACACATAACCACAGGTGTACACAGGTCGTAGGTACGCCTAGTTCGGCCGCTGTGGCAGTTGGAAGATGAGCCATGAAAGGGCTCAGATATCCTTACTATACACTGTCAATTTTTTTAGGCGAAAAATTCGATGTCGCCGGATCCAATCCAGTCTTTGGATTTCGATAATACACATCCAAACACATAACCACAGGTGTACACAGGTCGTAGGTACGCCTAGTTCGGCCGCTGTGGCAGTTGGAAGATGAGCCATGAAAGGGCTCAGATATCCTTACTATACACTGTCAATTTTTTTAGGCGAAAAATTCGATGTCGCCGGATCCACTCCAGTCTTTGGATTTCGATAATACACATCTAAACACATAACCACAGGTGTACACAGGTCGTAGGTACGCCTAGTTCGGCCGCTGTGGCAGTTGGAAGGTGAGCCATGAAAGGGCTCAGATATCCTTACTATACACTGTCAATTTTTTTAGGCGAAAAATTCGATGTCGCCGGATCCACTCCAGTCTTTGGATTTCGATAATACACATCTAAACACATAACCACAGGTGTACACAGGTCGTAGGTACGCCTAGTTCGGCCGCTGTGGCAGTTGGAAGATGAGCCATGAAAGGGCTCAGATATCCTTACTATACACTGTCAATTTTTTTAGGCGAAAAATTCGATGTCGCCGGATCCACTCCAGTCTTTGGATTTCGATAATACACATCTAAACACATAACCACAGGTGTACACAGGTCGTAGGTACGCCTAGTTCGGCCGCTGTGGCAGTTGGAAGGTGAGCCATGAAAGGGCTCAGATATCCTTACTATACACTGTCAATTTTTTTAGGCGAAAAATTCGATGTCGCCGGATCCACTCCAGTCTTTGGATTTCGATAATACACATCTAAACACATAACCACAGGTGTACACAGGTCGTAGGTACGCCTAGTTCGGCCGCTGTGGCAGTTGGAAGATGAGCCATGAAAGGGCTCAGATATCCTTACTATACACTGTCAATTTTTTTAGGCGAAAAATTCGATGTCGCCGGATCCAATCCAGTCTTTGGATTTCGATAATACACATCCAAACACATAACCACAGGTGTACACAGGTCGTAGGTACGCCTAGTTCGGCCGCTGTGGCAGTTGGAAGATGAGCCATGAAAGGGCTCAGATATCCTTACTATACACTGTCAATTTTTTTAGGCGAAAAATTCGATGTCGCCGGATCCAATCCAGTCTTTGGATTTCGATAATACACATCCAAACACATAACCACAGGTGTACACAGGTCGTAGGTACGCCTAGTTCGGCCGCTGTGGCAGTTGGAAGATGAGCCATGAAAGGGCTCAGATATCCTTACTATACACTGTCAATTTTTTTAGGCGAAAAATTCGATGTCGCCGGATCCACTCCAGTCTTTGGATTTCGATAATACACATCTAAACACATAACCACAGGTGTACACAGGTCGTAGGTACGCCTAGTTCGGCCGCTGTGGCAGTTGGAAGGTGAGCCATGAAAGGGCTCAGATATCCTTACTATACACTGTCAATTTTTTTAGGCGAAAAATTCGATGTCGCCGGATCCACTCCAGTCTTTGGATTTCGATAATACACATCTAAACACATAACCACAGGTGTACACAGGTCGTAGGTACGCCTAGTTCGGCCGCTGTGGCAGTTGGAAGATGAGCCATGAAAGGGCTCAGATATCCTTACTATACACTGTCAATTTTTTTAGGCGAAAAATTCGATGTCGCCGGATCCAATCCAGTCTTTGGATTTCGATAATACACATCCAAACACATAACCACAGGTGTACACAGGTCGTAGGTACGCCTAGTTCGGCCGCTGTGGCAGTTGGAAGATGAGCCATGAAAGGGCTCAGATATCCTTACTATACACTGTCAATTTTTTTAGGCGAAAAATTCGATGTCGCCGGATCCACTCCAGTCTTTGGATTTCGATAATACACATCTAAACACATAACCACAGGTGTACACAGGTCGTAGGTACGCCTAGTTCGGCCGCTGTGGCAGTTGGAAGGTGAGCCATGAAAGGGCTCAGATATCCTTACTATACACTGTCAATTTTTTTAGGCGAAAAATTCGATGTCGCCGGATCCACTCCAGTCTTTGGATTTCGATAATACACATCTAAACACATAACCACAGGTGTACACAGGTCGTAGGTACGCCTAGTTCGGCCGCTGTGGCAGTTGGAAGATGAGCCATGAAAGGGCTCAGATATCCTTACTATACACTGTCAATTTTTTTAGGCGAAAAATTCGATGTCGCCGGATCCAATCCAGTCTTTGGATTTCGATAATACACATCCAAACACATAACCACAGGTGTACACAGGTCGTAGGTACGCCTAGTTCGGCCGCTGTGGCAGTTGGAAGATGAGCCATGAAAGGGCTCAGATATCCTTACTATACACTGTCAATTTTTTTAGGCGAAAAATTCGATGTCGCCGGATCCAATCCAGTCTTTGGATTTCGATAATACACATCCAAACACATAACCACAGGTGTACACAGGTCGTAGGTACGCCTAGTTCGGCCGCTGTGGCAGTTGGAAGATGAGCCATGAAAGGGCTCAGATATCCTTACTATACACTGTCAATTTTTTTAGGCGAAAAATTCGATGTCGCCGGATCCACTCCAGTCTTTGGATTTCGATAATACACATCTAAACACATAACCACAGGTGTACACAGGTCGTAGGTACGCCTAGTTCGGCCGCTGTGGCAGTTGGAAGGTGAGCCATGAAAGGGCTCAGATATCCTTACTATACACTGTCAATTTTTTTAGGCGAAAAATTCGATGTCGCCGGATCCACTCCAGTCTTTGGATTTCGATAATACACATCTAAACACATAACCACAGGTGTACACAGGTCGTAGGTACGCCTAGTTCGGCCGCTGTGGCAGTTGGAAGATGAGCCATGAAAGGGCTCAGATATCCTTACTATACACTGTCAATTTTTTTAGGCGAAAAATTCGATGTCGCCGGATCCACTCCAGTCTTTGGATTTCGATAATACACATCTAAACACATAACCACAGGTGTACACAGGTCGTAGGTACGCCTAGTTCGGCCGCTGTGGCAGTTGGAAGGTGAGCCATGAAAGGGCTCAGATATCCTTACTATACACTGTCAATTTTTTTAGGCGAAAAATTCGATGTCGCCGGATCCACTCCAGTCTTTGGATTTCGATAATACACATCTAAACACATAACCACAGGTGTACACAGGTCGTAGGTACGCCTAGTTCGGCCGCTGTGGCAGTTGGAAGATGAGCCATGAAAGGGCTCAGATATCCTTACTATACACTGTCAATTTTTTTAGGCGAAAAATTCGATGTCGCCGGATCCAATCCAGTCTTTGGATTTCGATAATACACATCCAAACACATAACCACAGGTGTACACAGGTCGTAGGTACGCCTAGTTCGGCCGCTGTGGCAGTTGGAAGATGAGCCATGAAAGGGCTCAGATATCCTTACTATACACTGTCAATTTTTTTAGGCGAAAAATTCGATGTCGCCGGATCCACTCCAGTCTTTGGATTTCGATAATACACATCTAAACACATAACCACAGGTGTACACAGGTCGTAGGTACGCCTAGTTCGGCCGCTGTGGCAGTTGGAAGGTGAGCCATGAAAGGGCTCAGATATCCTTACTATACACTGTCAATTTTTTTAGGCGAAAAATTCGATGTCGCCGGATCCACTCCAGTCTTTGGATTTCGATAATACACATCCAAACACATAACCACAGGTGTACACAGGTCGTAGGTACGCCTAGTTCGGCCGCTGTGGCAGTTGGAAGATGAGCCATGAAAGGGCTCAGATATCCTTACTATACACTGTCAATTTTTTTAGGCGAAAAATTCGATGTCGCCGGATCCAATCCAGTCTTTGGATTTCGATAATACACATCCAAACACATAACCACAGGTGTACACAGGTCGTAGGTACGCCTAGTTCGGCCGCTGTGGCAGTTGGAAGATGAGCCATGAAAGGGCTCAGATATCCTTACTATACACTGTCAATTTTTTTAGGCGAAAAATTCGATGTCGCCGGATCCAATCCAGTCTTTGGATTTCGATAATACACATCCAAACACATAACCACAGGTGTACACAGGTCGTAGGTACGCCTAGTTCGGCCGCTGTGGCAGTTGGAAGATGAGCCATGAAAGGGCTCAGATATCCTTACTATACACTGTCAATTTTTTTAGGCGAAAAATTCGATGTCGCCGGATCCACTCCAGTCTTTGGATTTCGATAATACACATCTAAACACATAACCACAGGTGTACACAGGTCGTAGGTACGCCTAGTTCGGCCGCTGTGGCAGTTGGAAGGTGAGCCATGAAAGGGCTCAGATATCCTTACTATACACTGTCAATTTTTTTAGGCGAAAAATTCGATGTCGCCGGATCCACTCCAGTCTTTGGATTTCGATAATACACATCTAAACACATAACCACAGGTGTACACAGGTCGTAGGTACGCCTAGTTCGGCCGCTGTGGCAGTTGGAAGGTGAGCCATGAAAGGGCTCAGATATCCTTACTATACACTGTCAATTTTTTTAGGCGAAAAATTCGATGTCGCCGGATCCACTCCAGTCTTTGGATTTCGATAATACACATCTAAACACATAACCACAGGTGTACACAGGTCGTAGGTACGCCTAGTTCGGCCGCTGTGGCAGTTGGAAGATGAGCCATGAAAGGGCTCAGATATCCTTACTATACACTGTCAATTTTTTTAGGCGAAAAATTCGATGTCGCCGGATCCAATCCAGTCTTTGGATTTCGATAATACACATCCAAACACATAACCACAGGTGTACACAGGTCGTAGGTACGCCTAGTTCGGCCGCTGTGGCAGTTGGAAGATGAGCCATGAAAGGGCTCAGATATCCTTACTATACACTGTCAATTTTTTTAGGCGAAAAATTCGATGTCGCCGGATCCAATCCAGTCTTTGGATTTCGATAATACACATCCAAACACATAACCACAGGTGTACACAGGTCGTAGGTACGCCTAGTTCGGCCGCTGTGGCAGTTGGAAGATGAGCCATGAAAGGGCTCAGATATCCTTACTATACACTGTCAATTTTTTTAGGCGAAAAATTCGATGTCGCCGGATCCACTCCAGTCTTTGGATTTCGATAATACACATCTAAACACATAACCACAGGTGTACACAGGTCGTAGGTACGCCTAGTTCGGCCGCTGTGGCAGTTGGAAGATGAGCCATGAAAGGGCTCAGATATCCTTACTATACACTGTCAATTTTTTTAGGCGAAAAATTCGATGTCGCCGGATCCACTCCAGTCTTTGGATTTCGATAATACACATCTAAACACATAACCACAGGTGTACACAGGTCGTAGGTACGCCTAGTTCGGCCGCTGTGGCAGTTGGAAGATGAGCCATGAAAGGGCTCAGATATCCTTACTATACACTGTCAATTTTTTTAGGCGAAAAATTCGATGTCGCCGGATCCACTCCAGTCTTTGGATTTCGATAATACACATCTAAACACATAACCACAGGTGTACACAGGTCGTAGGTACGCCTAGTTCGGCCGCTGTGGCAGTTGGAAGGTGAGCCATGAAAGGGCTCAGATATCCTTACTATACACTGTCAATTTTTTTAGGCGAAAAATTCGATGTCGCCGGATCCACTCCAGTCTTTGGATTTCGATAATACACATCTAAACACATAACCACAGGTGTACACAGGTCGTAGGTACGCCTAGTTCGGCCGCTGTGGCAGTTGGAAGATGAGCCATGAAAGGGCTCAGATATCCTTACTATACACTGTCAATTTTTTTAGGCGAAAAATTCGATGTCGCCGGATCCAATCCAGTCTTTGGATTTCGATAATACACATCCAAACACATAACCACAGGTGTACACAGGTCGTAGGTACGCCTAGTTCGGCCGCTGTGGCAGTTGGAAGATGAGCCATGAAAGGGCTCAGATATCCTTACTATACACTGTCAATTTTTTTAGGCGAAAAATTCGATGTCGCCGGATCCAATCCAGTCTTTGGATTTCGATAATACACATCTAAACACATAACCACAGGTGTACACAGGTCGTAGGTACGCCTAGTTCGGCCGCTGTGGCAGTTGGAAGATGAGCCATGAAAGGGCTCAGATATCCTTACTATACACTGTCAATTTTTTTAGGCGAAAAATTCGATGTCGCCGGATCCAATCCAGTCTTTGGATTTCGATAATACACATCCAAACACATAACCACAGGTGTACACAGGTCGTAGGTACGCCTAGTTCGGCCGCTGTGGCAGTTGGAAGATGAGCCATGAAAGGGCTCAGATATCCTTACTATACACTGTCAATTTTTTTAGGCGAAAAATTCGATGTCGCCGGATCCAATCCAGTCTTTGGATTTCGATAATACACATCCAAACACATAACCACAGGTGTACACAGGTCGTAGGTACGCCTAGTTCGGCCGCTGTGGCAGTTGGAAGATGAGCCATGAAAGGGCTCAGATATCCTTACTATACACTGTCAATTTTTTTAGGCGAAAAATTCGATGTCGCCGGATCCACTCCAGTCTTTGGATTTCGATAATACACATCTAAACACATAACCACAGGTGTACACAGGTCGTAGGTACGCCTAGTTCGGCCGCTGTGGCAGTTGGAAGGTGAGCCATGAAAGGGCTCAGATATCCTTACTATACACTGTCAATTTTTTTAGGCGAAAAATTCGATGTCGCCGGATCCACTCCAGTCTTTGGATTTCGATAATACACATCTAAACACATAACCACAGGTGTACACAGGTCGTAGGTACGCCTAGTTCGGCCGCTGTGGCAGTTGGAAGGTGAGCCATGAAAGGGCTCAGATATCCTTACTATACACTGTCAATTTTTTTAGGCGAAAAATTCGATGTCGCCGGATCCACTCCAGTCTTTGGATTTCGATAATACACATCTAAACACATAACCACAGGTGTACACAGGTCGTAGGTACGCCTAGTTCGGCCGCTGTGGCAGTTGGAAGATGAGCCATGAAAGGGCTCAGATATCCTTACTATACACTGTCAATTTTTTTAGGCGAAAAATTCGATGTCGCCGGATCCAATCCAGTCTTTGGATTTCGATAATACACATCCAAACACATAACCACAGGTGTACACAGGTCGTAGGTACGCCTAGTTCGGCCGCTGTGGCAGTTGGAAGATGAGCCATGAAAGGGCTCAGATATCCTTACTATACACTGTCAATTTTTTTAGGCGAAAAATTCGATGTCGCCGGATCCAATCCAGTCTTTGGATTTCGATAATACACATCCAAACACATAACCACAGGTGTACACAGGTCGTAGGTACGCCTAGTTCGGCCGCTGTGGCAGTTGGAAGATGAGCCATGAAAGGGCTCAGATATCCTTACTATACACTGTCAATTTTTTTAGGCGAAAAATTCGATGTCGCCGGATCCACTCCAGTCTTTGGATTTCGATAATACACATCTAAACACATAACCACAGGTGTACACAGGTCGTAGGTACGCCTAGTTCGGCCGCTGTGGCAGTTGGAAGGTGAGCCATGAAAGGGCTCAGATATCCTTACTATACACTGTCAATTTTTTTAGGCGAAAAATTCGATGTCGCCGGATCCACTCCAGTCTTTGGATTTCGATAATACACATCTAAACACATAACCACAGGTGTACACAGGTCGTAGGTACGCCTAGTTCGGCCGCTGTGGCAGTTGGAAGATGAGCCATGAAAGGGCTCAGATATCCTTACTATACACTGTCAATTTTTTTAGGCGAAAAATTCGATGTCGCCGGATCCACTCCAGTCTTTGGATTTCGATAATACACATCTAAACACATAACCACAGGTGTACACAGGTCGTAGGTACGCCTAGTTCGGCCGCTGTGGCAGTTGGAAGGTGAGCCATGAAAGGGCTCAGATATCCTTACTATACACTGTCAATTTTTTTAGGCGAAAAATTCGATGTCGCCGGATCCACTCCAGTCTTTGGATTTCGATAATACACATCTAAACACATAACCACAGGTGTACACAGGTCGTAGGTACGCCTAGTTCGGCCGCTGTGGCAGTTGGAAGATGAGCCATGAAAGGGCTCAGATATCCTTACTATACACTGTCAATTTTTTTAGGCGAAAAATTCGATGTCGCCGGATCCAATCCAGTCTTTGGATTTCGATAATACACATCCAAACACATAACCACAGGTGTACACAGGTCGTAGGTACGCCTAGTTCGGCCGCTGTGGCAGTTGGAAGATGAGCCATGAAAGGGCTCAGATATCCTTACTATACACTGTCAATTTTTTTAGGCGAAAAATTCGATGTCGCCGGATCCAATCCAGTCTTTGGATTTCGATAATACACATCTAAACACATAACCACAGGTGTACACAGGTCGTAGGTACGCCTAGTTCGGCCGCTGTGGCAGTTGGAAGATGAGCCATGAAAGGGCTCAGATATCCTTACTATACACTGTCAATTTTTTTAGGCGAAAAATTCGATGTCGCCGGATCCAATCCAGTCTTTGGATTTCGATAATACACATCCAAACACATAACCACAGGTGTACACAGGTCGTAGGTACGCCTAGTTCGGCCGCTGTGGCAGTTGGAAGATGAGCCATGAAAGGGCTCAGATATCCTTACTATACACTGTCAATTTTTTTAGGCGAAAAATTCGATGTCGCCGGATCCAATCCAGTCTTTGGATTTCGATAATACACATCCAAACACATAACCACAGGTGTACACAGGTCGTAGGTACGCCTAGTTCGGCCGCTGTGGCAGTTGGAAGATGAGCCATGAAAGGGCTCAGATATCCTTACTATACACTGTCAATTTTTTTAGGCGAAAAATTCGATGTCGCCGGATCCACTCCAGTCTTTGGATTTCGATAATACACATCTAAACACATAACCACAGGTGTACACAGGTCGTAGGTACGCCTAGTTCGGCCGCTGTGGCAGTTGGAAGGTGAGCCATGAAAGGGCTCAGATATCCTTACTATACACTGTCAATTTTTTTAGGCGAAAAATTCGATGTCGCCGGATCCACTCCAGTCTTTGGATTTCGATAATACACATCTAAACACATAACCACAGGTGTACACAGGTCGTAGGTACGCCTAGTTCGGCCGCTGTGGCAGTTGGAAGATGAGCCATGAAAGGGCTCAGATATCCTTACTATACACTGTCAATTTTTTTAGGCGAAAAATTCGATGTCGCCGGATCCACTCCAGTCTTTGGATTTCGATAATACACATCTAAACACATAACCACAGGTGTACACAGGTCGTAGGTACGCCTAGTTCGGCCGCTGTGGCAGTTGGAAGGTGAGCCATGAAAGGGCTCAGATATCCTTACTATACACTGTCAATTTTTTTAGGCGAAAAATTCGATGTCGCCGGATCCACTCCAGTCTTTGGATTTCGATAATACACATCTAAACACATAACCACAGGTGTACACAGGTCGTAGGTACGCCTAGTTCGGCCGCTGTGGCAGTTGGAAGATGAGCCATGAAAGGGCTCAGATATCCTTACTATACACTGTCAATTTTTTTAGGCGAAAAATTCGATGTCGCCGGATCCACTCCAGTCTTTGGATTTCGATAATACACATCCAAACACATAACCACAGGTGTACACAGGTCGTAGGTACGCCTAGTTCGGCCGCTGTGGCAGTTGGAAGATGAGCCATGAAAGGGCTCAGATATCCTTACTATACACTGTCAATTTTTTTAGGCGAAAAATTCGATGTCGCCGGATCCACTCCAGTCTTTGGATTTCGATAATACACATCTAAACACATAACCACAGGTGTACACAGGTCGTAGGTACGCCTAGTTCGGCCGCTGTGGCAGTTGGAAGGTGAGCCATGAAAGGGCTCAGATATCCTTACTATACACTGTCAATTTTTTTAGGCGAAAAATTCGATGTCGCCGGATCCACTCCAGTCTTTGGATTTCGATAATACACATCTAAACACATAACCACAGGTGTACACAGGTCGTAGGTACGCCTAGTTCGGCCGCTGTGGCAGTTGGAAGATGAGCCATGAAAGGGCTCAGATATCCTTACTATACACTGTCAATTTTTTTAGGCGAAAAATTCGATGTCGCCGGATCCAATCCAGTCTTTGGATTTCGATAATACACATCCAAACACATAACCACAGGTGTACACAGGTCGTAGGTACGCCTAGTTCGGCCGCTGTGGCAGTTGGAAGATGAGCCATGAAAGGGCTCAGATATCCTTACTATACACTGTCAATTTTTTTAGGCGAAAAATTCGATGTCGCCGGATCCACTCCAGTCTTTGGATTTCGATAATACACATCTAAACACATAACCACAGGTGTACACAGGTCGTAGGTACGCCTAGTTCGGCCGCTGTGGCAGTTGGAAGGTGAGCCATGAAAGGGCTCAGATATCCTTACTATACACTGTCAATTTTTTTAGGCGAAAAATTCGATGTCGCCGGATCCACTCCAGTCTTTGGATTTCGATAATACACATCTAAACACATAACCACAGGTGTACACAGGTCGTAGGTACGCCTAGTTCGGCCGCTGTGGCAGTTGGAAGGTGAGCCATGAAAGGGCTCAGATATCCTTACTATACACTGTCAATTTTTTTAGGCGAAAAATTCGATGTCGCCGGATCCACTCCAGTCTTTGGATTTCGATAATACACATCTAAACACATAACCACAGGTGTACACAGGTCGCAGGTACGCCTAGTTCGGCCGCTGTGGCAGTTGGAAGATGAGCCATGAAAGGGCTCAGATATCCTTACTATACACTGTCAATTTTTTTAGGCGAAAAATTCGATGTCGCCGGATCCAATCCAGTCTTTGGATTTCGATAATACACATCCAAACACATAACCACAGGTGTACACAGGTCGTAGGTACGCCTAGTTCGGCCGCTGTGGCAGTTGGAAGATGAGCCATGAAAGGGCTCAGATATCCTTACTATACACTGTCAATTTTTTTAGGCGAAAAATTCGATGTCGCCGGATCCAATCCAGTCTTTGGATTTCGATAATACACATCCAAACACATAACCACAGGTGTACACAGGTCGTAGGTACGCCTAGTTCGGCCGCTGTGGCAGTTGGAAGATGAGCCATGAAAGGGCTCAGATATCCTTACTATACACTGTCAATTTTTTTAGGCGAAAAATTCGATGTCGCCGGATCCACTCCAGTCTTTGGATTTCGATAATACACATCTAAACACATAACCACAGGTGTACACAGGTCGTAGGTACGCCTAGTTCGGCCGCTGTGGCAGTTGGAAGATGAGCCATGAAAGGGCTCAGATATCCTTACTATACACTGTCAATTTTTTTAGGCGAAAAATTCGATGTCGCCGGATCCACTCCAGTCTTTGGATTTCGATAATACACATCTAAACACATAACCACAGGTGTACACAGGTCGTAGGTACGCCTAGTTCGGCCGCTGTGGCAGTTGGAAGATGAGCCATGAAAGGGCTCAGATATCCTTACTATACACTGTCAATTTTTTTAGGCGAAAAATTCGATGTCGCCGGATCCACTCCAGTCTTTGGATTTCGATAATACACATCTAAACACATAACCACAGGTGTACACAGGTCGTAGGTACGCCTAGTTCGGCCGCTGTGGCAGTTGGAAGGTGAGCCATGAAAGGGCTCAGATATCCTTACTATACACTGTCAATTTTTTTAGGCGAAAAATTCGATGTCGCCGGATCCACTCCAGTCTTTGGATTTCGATAATACACATCTAAACACATAACCACAGGTGTACACAGGTCGTAGGTACGCCTAGTTCGGCCGCTGTGGCAGTTGGAAGATGAGCCATGAAAGGGCTCAGATATCCTTACTATACACTGTCAATTTTTTTAGGCGAAAAATTCGATGTCGCCGGATCCAATCCAGTCTTTGGATTTCGATAATACACATCCAAACACATAACCACAGGTGTACACAGGTCGTAGGTACGCCTAGTTCGGCCGCTGTGGCAGTTGGAAGATGAGCCATGAAAGGGCTCAGATATCCTTACTATACACTGTCAATTTTTTTAGGCGAAAAATTCGATGTCGCCGGATCCAATCCAGTCTTTGGATTTCGATAATACACATCTAAACACATAACCACAGGTGTACACAGGTCGTAGGTACGCCTAGTTCGGCCGCTGTGGCAGTTGGAAGATGAGCCATGAAAGGGCTCAGATATCCTTACTATACACTGTCAATTTTTTTAGGCGAAAAATTCGATGTCGCCGGATCCAATCCAGTCTTTGGATTTCGATAATACACATCCAAACACATAACCACAGGTGTACACAGGTCGTAGGTACGCCTAGTTCGGCCGCTGTGGCAGTTGGAAGATGAGCCATGAAAGGGCTCAGATATCCTTACTATACACTGTCAATTTTTTTAGGCGAAAAATTCGATGTCGCCGGATCCAATCCAGTCTTTGGATTTCGATAATACACATCCAAACACATAACCACAGGTGTACACAGGTCGTAGGTACGCCTAGTTCGGCCGCTGTGGCAGTTGGAAGATGAGCCATGAAAGGGCTCAGATATCCTTACTATACACTGTCAATTTTTTTAGGCGAAAAATTCGATGTCGCCGGATCCACTCCAGTCTTTGGATTTCGATAATACACATCTAAACACATAACCACAGGTGTACACAGGTCGTAGGTACGCCTAGTTCGGCCGCTGTGGCAGTTGGAAGGTGAGCCATGAAAGGGCTCAGATATCCTTACTATACACTGTCAATTTTTTTAGGCGAAAAATTCGATGTCGCCGGATCCACTCCAGTCTTTGGATTTCGATAATACACATCTAAACACATAACCACAGGTGTACACAGGTCGTAGGTACGCCTAGTTCGGCCGCTGTGGCAGTTGGAAGGTGAGCCATGAAAGGGCTCAGATATCCTTACTATACACTGTCAATTTTTTTAGGCGAAAAATTCGATGTCGCCGGATCCACTCCAGTCTTTGGATTTCGATAATACACATCTAAACACATAACCACAGGTGTACACAGGTCGTAGGTACGCCTAGTTCGGCCGCTGTGGCAGTTGGAAGATGAGCCATGAAAGGGCTCAGATATCCTTACTATACACTGTCAATTTTTTTAGGCGAAAAATTCGATGTCGCCGGATCCAATCCAGTCTTTGGATTTCGATAATACACATCCAAACACATAACCACAGGTGTACACAGGTCGTAGGTACGCCTAGTTCGGCCGCTGTGGCAGTTGGAAGATGAGCCATGAAAGGGCTCAGATATCCTTACTATACACTGTCAATTTTTTTAGGCGAAAAATTCGATGTCGCCGGATCCAATCCAGTCTTTGGATTTCGATAATACACATCCAAACACATAACCACAGGTGTACACAGGTCGTAGGTACGCCTAGTTCGGCCGCTGTGGCAGTTGGAAGATGAGCCATGAAAGGGCTCAGATATCCTTACTATACACTGTCAATTTTTTTAGGCGAAAAATTCGATGTCGCCGGATCCACTCCAGTCTTTGGATTTCGATAATACACATCCAAACACATAACCACAGGTGTACACAGGTCGTAGGTACGCCTAGTTCGGCCGCTGTGGCAGTTGGAAGGTGAGCCATGAAAGGGCTCAGATATCCTTACTATACACTGTCAATTTTTTTAGGCGAAAAATTCGATGTCGCCGGATCCACTCCAGTCTTTGGATTTCGATAATACACATCTAAACACATAACCACAGGTGTACACAGGTCGTAGGTACGCCTAGTTCGGCCGCTGTGGCAGTTGGAAGATGAGCCATGAAAGGGCTCAGATATCCTTACTATACACTGTCAATTTTTTTAGGCGAAAAATTCGATGTCGCCGGATCCACTCCAGTCTTTGGATTTCGATAATACACATCTAAACACATAACCACAGGTGTACACAGGTCGTAGGTACGCCTAGTTCGGCCGCTGTGGCAGTTGGAAGGTGAGCCATGAAAGGGCTCAGATATCCTTACTATACACTGTCAATTTTTTTAGGCGAAAAATTCGATGTCGCCGGATCCACTCCAGTCTTTGGATTTCGATAATACACATCTAAACACATAACCACAGGTGTACACAGGTCGTAGGTACGCCTAGTTCGGCCGCTGTGGCAGTTGGAAGATGAGCCATGAAAGGGCTCAGATATCCTTACTATACACTGTCAATTTTTTTAGGCGAAAAATTCGATGTCGCCGGATCCAATCCAGTCTTTGGATTTCGATAATACACATCCAAACACATAACCACAGGTGTACACAGGTCGTAGGTACGCCTAGTTCGGCCGCTGTGGCAGTTGGAAGATGAGCCATGAAAGGGCTCAGATATCCTTACTATACACTGTCAATTTTTTTAGGCGAAAAATTCGATGTCGCCGGATCCAATCCAGTCTTTGGATTTCGATAATACACATCTAAACACATAACCACAGGTGTACACAGGTCGTAGGTACGCCTAGTTCGGCCGCTGTGGCAGTTGGAAGATGAGCCATGAAAGGGCTCAGATATCCTTACTATACACTGTCAATTTTTTTAGGCGAAAAATTCGATGTCGCCGGATCCAATCCAGTCTTTGGATTTCGATAATACACATCCAAACACATAACCACAGGTGTACACAGGTCGTAGGTACGCCTAGTTCGGCCGCTGTGGCAGTTGGAAGATGAGCCATGAAAGGGCTCAGATATCCTTACTATACACTGTCAATTTTTTTAGGCGAAAAATTCGATGTCGCCGGATCCAATCCAGTCTTTGGATTTCGATAATACACATCCAAACACATAACCACAGGTGTACACAGGTCGTAGGTACGCCTAGTTCGGCCGCTGTGGCAGTTGGAAGATGAGCCATGAAAGGGCTCAGATATCCTTACTATACACTGTCAATTTTTTTAGGCGAAAAATTCGATGTCGCCGGATCCAATCCAGTCTTTGGATTTCGATAATACACATCTAAACACATAACCACAGGTGTACACAGGTCGTAGGTACGCCTAGTTCGGCCGCTGTGGCAGTTGGAAGATGAGCCATGAAAGGGCTCAGATATCCTTACTATACACTGTCAATTTTTTTAGGCGAAAAATTCGATGTCGCCGGATCCAATCCAGTCTTTGGATTTCGATAATACACATCCAAACACATAACCACAGGTGTACACAGGTCGTAGGTACGCCTAGTTCGGCCGCTGTGGCAGTTGGAAGATGAGCCATGAAAGGGCTCAGATATCCTTACTATACACTGTCAATTTTTTTAGGCGAAAAATTCGATGTCGCCGGATCCAATCCAGTCTTTGGATTTCGATAATACACATCCAAACACATAACCACAGGTGTACACAGGTCGTAGGTACGCCTAGTTCGGCCGCTGTGGCAGTTGGAAGATGAGCCATGAAAGGGCTCAGATATCCTTACTATACACTGTCAATTTTTTTAGGCGAAAAATTCGATGTCGCCGGATCCACTCCAGTCTTTGGATTTCGATAATACACATCTAAACACATAACCACAGGTGTACACAGGTCGTAGGTACGCCTAGTTCGGCCGCTGTGGCAGTTGGAAGGTGAGCCATGAAAGGGCTCAGATATCCTTACTATACACTGTCAATTTTTTTAGGCGAAAAATTCGATGTCGCCGGATCCACTCCAGTCTTTGGATTTCGATAATACACATCTAAACACATAACCACAGGTGTACACAGGTCGTAGGTACGCCTAGTTCGGCCGCTGTGGCAGTTGGAAGGTGAGCCATGAAAGGGCTCAGATATCCTTACTATACACTGTCAATTTTTTTAGGCGAAAAATTCGATGTCGCCGGATCCACTCCAGTCTTTGGATTTCGATAATACACATCTAAACACATAACCACAGGTGTACACAGGTCGTAGGTACGCCTAGTTCGGCCGCTGTGGCAGTTGGAAGATGAGCCATGAAAGGGCTCAGATATCCTTACTATACACTGTCAATTTTTTTAGGCGAAAAATTCGATGTCGCCGGATCCAATCCAGTCTTTGGATTTCGATAATACACATCCAAACACATAACCACAGGTGTACACAGGTCGTAGGTACGCCTAGTTCGGCCGCTGTGGCAGTTGGAAGATGAGCCATGAAAGGGCTCAGATATCCTTACTATACACTGTCAATTTTTTTAGGCGAAAAATTCGATGTCGCCGGATCCAATCCAGTCTTTGGATTTCGATAATACACATCCAAACACATAACCACAGGTGTACACAGGTCGTAGGTACGCCTAGTTCGGCCGCTGTGGCAGTTGGAAGATGAGCCATGAAAGGGCTCAGATATCCTTACTATACACTGTCAATTTTTTTAGGCGAAAAATTCGATGTCGCCGGATCCACTCCAGTCTTTGGATTTCGATAATACACATCTAAACACATAACCACAGGTGTACACAGGTCGTAGGTACGCCTAGTTCGGCCGCTGTGGCAGTTGGAAGGTGAGCCATGAAAGGGCTCAGATATCCTTACTATACACTGTCAATTTTTTTAGGCGAAAAATTCGATGTCGCCGGATCCACTCCAGTCTTTGGATTTCGATAATACACATCTAAACACATAACCACAGGTGTACACAGGTCGTAGGTACGCCTAGTTCGGCCGCTGTGGCAGTTGGAAGATGAGCCATGAAAGGGCTCAGATATCCTTACTATACACTGTCAATTTTTTTAGGCGAAAAATTCGATGTCGCCGGATCCACTCCAGTCTTTGGATTTCGATAATACACATCTAAACACATAACCACAGGTGTACACAGGTCGTAGGTACGCCTAGTTCGGCCGCTGTGGCAGTTGGAAGGTGAGCCATGAAAGGGCTCAGATATCCTTACTATACACTGTCAATTTTTTTAGGCGAAAAATTCGATGTCGCCGGATCCACTCCAGTCTTTGGATTTCGATAATACACATCTAAACACATAACCACAGGTGTACACAGGTCGTAGGTACGCCTAGTTCGGCCGCTGTGGCAGTTGGAAGATGAGCCATGAAAGGGCTCAGATATCCTTACTATACACTGTCAATTTTTTTAGGCGAAAAATTCGATGTCGCCGGATCCAATCCAGTCTTTGGATTTCGATAATACACATCCAAACACATAACCACAGGTGTACACAGGTCGTAGGTACGCCTAGTTCGGCCGCTGTGGCAGTTGGAAGATGAGCCATGAAAGGGCTCAGATATCCTTACTATACACTGTCAATTTTTTTAGGCGAAAAATTCGATGTCGCCGGATCCAATCCAGTCTTTGGATTTCGATAATACACATCTAAACACATAACCACAGGTGTACACAGGTCGTAGGTACGCCTAGTTCGGCCGCTGTGGCAGTTGGAAGATGAGCCATGAAAGGGCTCAGATATCCTTACTATACACTGTCAATTTTTTTAGGCGAAAAATTCGATGTCGCCGGATCCAATCCAGTCTTTGGATTTCGATAATACACATCCAAACACATAACCACAGGTGTACACAGGTCGTAGGTACGCCTAGTTCGGCCGCTGTGGCAGTTGGAAGATGAGCCATGAAAGGGCTCAGATATCCTTACTATACACTGTCAATTTTTTTAGGCGAAAAATTCGATGTCGCCGGATCCAATCCAGTCTTTGGATTTCGATAATACACATCCAAACACATAACCACAGGTGTACACAGGTCGTAGGTACGCCTAGTTCGGCCGCTGTGGCAGTTGGAAGATGAGCCATGAAAGGGCTCAGATATCCTTACTATACACTGTCAATTTTTTTAGGCGAAAAATTCGATGTCGCCGGATCCACTCCAGTCTTTGGATTTCGATAATACACATCTAAACACATAACCACAGGTGTACACAGGTCGTAGGTACGCCTAGTTCGGCCGCTGTGGCAGTTGGAAGGTGAGCCATGAAAGGGCTCAGATATCCTTACTATACACTGTCAATTTTTTTAGGCGAAAAATTCGATGTCGCCGGATCCACTCCAGTCTTTGGATTTCGATAATACACATCTAAACACATAACCACAGGTGTACACAGGTCGTAGGTACGCCTAGTTCGGCCGCTGTGGCAGTTGGAAGGTGAGCCATGAAAGGGCTCAGATATCCTTACTATACACTGTCAATTTTTTTAGGCGAAAAATTCGATGTCGCCGGATCCACTCCAGTCTTTGGATTTCGATAATACACATCTAAACACATAACCACAGGTGTACACAGGTCGTAGGTACGCCTAGTTCGGCCGCTGTGGCAGTTGGAAGGTGAGCCATGAAAGGGCTCAGATATCCTTACTATACACTGTCAATTTTTTTAGGCGAAAAATTCGATGTCGCCGGATCCACTCCAGTCTTTGGATTTCGATAATACACATCTAAACACATAACCACAGGTGTACACAGGTCGTAGGTACGCCTAGTTCGGCCGCTGTGGCAGTTGGAAGATGAGCCATGAAAGGGCTCAGATATCCTTACTATACACTGTCAATTTTTTTAGGCGAAAAATTCGATGTCGCCGGATCCACTCCAGTCTTTGGATTTCGATAATACACATCTAAACACATAACCACAGGTGTACACAGGTCGTAGGTACGCCTAGTTCGGCCGCTGTGGCAGTTGGAAGGTGAGCCATGAAAGGGCTCAGATATCCTTACTATACACTGTCAATTTTTTTAGGCGAAAAATTCGATGTCGCCGGATCCACTCCAGTCTTTGGATTTCGATAATACACATCTAAACACATAACCACAGGTGTACACAGGTCGTAGGTACGCCTAGTTCGGCCGCTGTGGCAGTTGGAAGATGAGCCATGAAAGGGCTCAGATATCCTTACTATACACTGTCAATTTTTTTAGGCGAAAAATTCGATGTCGCCGGATCCAATCCAGTCTTTGGATTTCGATAATACACATCCAAACACATAACCACAGGTGTACACAGGTCGTAGGTACGCCTAGTTCGGCCGCTGTGGCAGTTGGAAGATGAGCCATGAAAGGGCTCAGATATCCTTACTATACACTGTCAATTTTTTTAGGCGAAAAATTCGATGTCGCCGGATCCAATCCAGTCTTTGGATTTCGATAATACACATCTAAACACATAACCACAGGTGTACACAGGTCGTAGGTACGCCTAGTTCGGCCGCTGTGGCAGTTGGAAGATGAGCCATGAAAGGGCTCAGATATCCTTACTATACACTGTCAATTTTTTTAGGCGAAAAATTCGATGTCGCCGGATCCAATCCAGTCTTTGGATTTCGATAATACACATCCAAACACATAACCACAGGTGTACACAGGTCGTAGGTACGCCTAGTTCGGCCGCTGTGGCAGTTGGAAGATGAGCCATGAAAGGGCTCAGATATCCTTACTATACACTGTCAATTTTTTTAGGCGAAAAATTCGATGTCGCCGGATCCACTCCAGTCTTTGGATTTCGATAATACACATCCAAACACATAACCACAGGTGTACACAGGTCGTAGGTACGCCTAGTTCGGCCGCTGTGGCAGTTGGAAGATGAGCCATGAAAGGGCTCAGATATCCTTACTATACACTGTCAATTTTTTTAGGCGAAAAATTCGATGTCGCCGGATCCACTCCAGTCTTTGGATTTCGATAATACACATCTAAACACATAACCACAGGTGTACACAGGTCGTAGGTACGCCTAGTTCGGCCGCTGTGGCAGTTGGAAGGTGAGCCATGAAAGGGCTCAGATATCCTTACTATACACTGTCAATTTTTTTAGGCGAAAAATTCGATGTCGCCGGATCCACTCCAGTCTTTGGATTTCGATAATACACATCTAAACACATAACCACAGGTGTACACAGGTCGTAGGTACGCCTAGTTCGGCCGCTGTGGCAGTTGGAAGATGAGCCATGAAAGGGCTCAGATATCCTTACTATACACTGTCAATTTTTTTAGGCGAAAAATTCGATACTTCTGTTATTTCAGTGTAAAATTAAACAGCAGGCCAGCAGAAATACTGAAAAAGCAGCAGGTATGATTATTTTTAGCCCTGATGATATGCAACGGTTTTCGCCATGAGTGCTATGATCACTTGCTGCGCAAAAAGCATTGCATATCCCCGGGCTTGAAACAGGCTCAAGGTTGGTGCAGCGGGATGGTCGCCGGTAATCTAGAATGGCCACGGTGTGTCACTTTCGTTCGGCATGCGTGAGTGGTGCGGTGGAAAAATGCATTTTTTGGCGTTCTACTTACCTTGGGCGATAATTAAAAGGATCTTTTGTGTGTGTGTGTGTGTGTGTTTGCGTGAGTGTTGGCATATACAAAATGAAGCTCATCTTCCAACTGAAACTGCGGCCCAACTACAGGCGTTCTCGCCTGATGTACTTCATTTGTCAGATGGAACAAGGTCCTTTTGATGCATTCCACAGTTTTTTTTAGCTGGATTTGGACGAGTGGAACATGATTCAAGGATATGGAAACATCACCAGCAACCCACTAATGAAATAAGATAACCGAACGAATGGACATTTAACCCAATTTCCACGCACTTTTTCCATCAATTTGAATGAAATTTAAGCCTCGCCGCGTGAGTTCTCTTCGCCGAACCATATTCATCCGCAATCCAAGATTTATTGGGTTTCTTCTGGGCATTTCCCTTTGAAGTGTCGACCATAAAGAAGAAAAAGAGAAAACCGAAGCCTTAATCCTTTCAAAGAAACACGTTACTTTGGTCATCATCGCCGACGAGCGGAGCATCTTCAATTCGAACGCATGTCAAAATTCCCACAACGCAATCCGACAATCCAACAATCGACATCTTATTAGTTTTGTTATGCTTTCACGTCAAAGGATAACAGCGCCACACTTGGCCTTGTCAAAGGATTGAGACTGTTATTCATACATGCACGCATTGTCTCCAGTCCACCCCGTCCACCGACATCCTGCCCGACGGCGACATGTCGTCTTCTTGAGGAATCCTTAATAGACATAAACATTTTCTCCATCCGCAAATGGCAATTGAGAACAGGACAGGCACAGGCACAGGACATCCTTAAGAGTTCTTCAAAAACCCCGCTTGTGACCGGGGATAAGAAAGAACTCGGTTCGTGTGATGGATCCCCTGAGACGACGATCAAGAACACATATGCAAATTGTTTCTCCTTGGAAAAACAATCCATCCCCCCGCCACCGTAGGCAGGAGGCGATTTGATGATTTTGAGAGGAAATTCTTGGGATTTTATCCATCGCCGGATGATGGGGCAAGGGTGCGATTATTTATGTGCTTTATCCTTTCTCGCTGGAATCTATCAAAGAAAGGATCCCAATGATGGGCATTTCGCAGAGACGTGTCGTCTCGATTTAACACCCAACGAGGCAATAGACGAAAACACACACAAAAACGGCTAAGAAGCAGGACACCACTGCAGTTATCATTTTGTCTGTATATATATATATATTTTATTATTTATCTCCTTTATCGTCTTGCAATAGCTCCTTCAATGGTACAACATTTTCTGTTTTTTTCAGGACTCTATTCTCCTTTTTTTTTTTTCTTTTTGGTTTGCTTTCTGTGTTTAGCGTATATTATTATCCTTTTCAACATTTATTCATCTAAAATTTATTTATCTACGTTTTTTGTGTATATTTGTGTGTGTATATATAGACTTGTTGTGTGAGTGATTCAGTGTTCAGTTGGAGACTGTGTGAGTGGGTGAGTGGGTGAATGGGGGCGTTGTATGGACCAATTATTCTCAAGGATGTGTTCTTACTAATTTGAGTACATATTTAGTATATATTTATATAAAATGTGGTGTTTTGGATTACATACGTTTTTTTTTTTTTTTCTACTTTATATGTATATTCTTCTAAGGATTGCTGCTTGAGTCCTTGTTGATATTTCTTATTGTGATTTATTTATTGTGTGTGATTCTTAAATGTTAATACTTATGGATTTTTTCATCTTATTTTCTACATTTTTTGTTTCTTTTTTTTTTCATTTTTTTCAATTTTTTTGTATGAATTAAAAATGGGTTAAGACATCACTTTGTATTGTCCTTTTATTTATGTGCACACACATGCAAGGATTTTGATAGAGCTGAGGGGAGAATAAGCAAGTAAGGACGTGCTGGAAATGGAAACAAGCAAGGGAGGGGCTTCATAGAGACGCACTGGCCGCGCGATTAGCTTGAAAAGTAGAAGATTACGAGTGTCCGCGTGAACTGATGATGACGAGGGATCAAAACAAACACACGATTTAAAGCATAAAACAAATGTAATCAAAATAATATGGGTGGCGCTGCAGCTCGTAGAGTGCCAGAGCCTAGCTTCTCAGCAACCACTCGTGCTGTGCGTTCTATTGTTCTCTGACGAGTGGAAGGGACCTACAGTTTTACTCTCCGAACGGCCAAGTTTGAGAGGATTTTTCTAGACCCTTTGAGCATAGTCAGTGACTCTAAAGAGGTTGGGCCGTGAAAAGTATTTCTTGTCTCACCAGGAATCGAACCTAGACTGGTAGGTCCAAGTGCACGGTCCACCAAAGGATACTTATTCATTTTGAGACCGGGGACGACTCTAGGGACTTTTCATTCAATTTGGACGCTTGAATGAAGAAAAAAACAGATCAGGGTGTATCCCATGTTTGACGGAGAACTGTGCGGCTCTTCCGAGGATTGCCGGACATTCTGTCGTCCTCATCCTTTCGCCTGCCTCGTCACGCATTGCCTTGAAAAGGTGTTCCCCAGACATTCCATGCAATTTATAGGCCAAATCATAACCTGACCAGAGATAGAACGTCACCATTAACAAGACGCTACAATCAACAAGTAACATCAAGTGTAAGTAAGTTAGTAAGTACTATCAACAGCAACAACTTCGAGGTAGTGAGAGAGCCGCTCTGCCTCGGGGGCAGATGTGAACTCAAAAAAACGACATCATTGACAACTTATCGTGCCAAAGGACCACAAAAATACCCTTGTCCTGTCAGTAATTAAATACAAAGCAGCTAGACGATAAATCAGAGTTGATTCTTAGTGCTTTTGAAGCAAAAAACTTTGCGCCGTTCAGTCTGAGAGAAAAAGCAGAAGTTAGACGACATAGACCCCGATTGCGAGTGTCGATTGTCGACCATGGCCATGGATAGAGTTCGGAAGGGAATGCTCTGTTGCTTCGACAGGCTCTTCTTTGCAAAGTCCGAACCAACAAGCCACTCCATCTGGTTTCCAGTTGGTTCAAGAATCAAGAATTAACGTCATTATGGCTTTGAGCTAAGAGATGAGGTTGAATTGCAGAGTCTGTAGAAACATTGAGTGGAGAGTAAATTCCTCGACATCCCTGTAGACCTTGACTGCCTTGAATGGCTACAATCCCTCGACATTACTTAATCATCTCCACACGAACTGGGCTCCTTTAATGGCTGTCTAGCAGCAGAAATCTTCAACAGTCGCAGGTACCCTCAGTCACTGTCGAATTTTCTTATTTGTCACAAAATTGACTTCTGCTTTGAAGCAATGTACTGTCAGAGCACTCTTAATGTACAGTGATACTATATATGTAAACAATAAATGACGTGAAATTGTAGCACAACAGCGGAAAGGGTTTAACGTCTTAATGAATTCTGCTTGCCACTGTACGACTGTTCAATTCAGGCATCGTTGGAGGCTGGCCGGTTGACGCTGGACATTGGACATTGCACACAGGAGTGTGTCCAAAGGTGGGTCCAAAAGTTAACCGAGAACACCGCACTACCAATAGGCGGTACGACAGTTGAGCATGAGTTCAAAGTGGACTAAATAACCAGCGAATTGATTCTGAACGTGGACTGGGTGCCATGAACTAAGGCGATGTGAATTAAAGCCATAATGGCGTTAATTGAAGCAAGCTCTCTGCGTTCGGGTGGAGAAGCTGAATTTCACAGTAACAGTTGGAAAACTGAGTAAATTCCTCGACATTTTAAGATCTTAATGAATTCTGCTTGCTGTCAAGTCACTGTACGACTGCTCAACTCACTCTGAAACACTTCAGGAACACAATCAATAGTCTACTGCGATTAGAGCATTATGGACACCACAGCTCCGACCGGAAGAGTCTTCGATTCCGAGGCATTGGGACAACGCAACAGAGGACGTCCTCGATCGAGATGGCGCACACAAGTGGAGAAGGACCTCAACCGCATTGGTGTGCGCAACTGGAGGCAGCTGGTGAATTATCGTGCTGGCTGGAGGGGCTTGTTGGTTGCGGCCCAGGTACACCCCGGACTGTAGCGCCAGACAAAGAAGAAGAAGCTATCCGCAGCAGGAGTCCAGAACCCTTTTCCCTCAAACAATTCTGAAAAGAATGAGGGGAACTGGCTGTGGATCAAAACGAGGCACCATCGCGGTGGAATATACCCCCAACAACAATAATCGTTAAGAAGTTATTGTTTCCTTTCAGGAACCGTACAATTCGCACTGCTCCGACAATTCCAATCAGGAGCAGCCTCTCAGAAGTCGAAAGCGCAAGGAATTCAAACATGTTCCGGAGGTGCCATGACATAAAGTCGTAGATAATCGCGCACGTGCACCCGTTTCATGATGAGGCTAATGAGGCCATATGATGGTCATACGGCGCTTTTGCAAACTGCCGCAATGGCATTCGAAATATGGCCTCATGCCATGGCACCGTTCTGGAATAGACTGCCTTTCACAGAGACTGGTGGTTCTAAATAGCACTGTGTGCCGCTCTGATTATATAATTGATGAGTATAATTCATTAAAAGCAACCCGAGGGTTTTATGAAGGACATTAGTTCCCAAATATCCTTTGTAGATTCCTCATCAAGTGAGTTAAAGAAGGGTCTACCAAGCGCCTCGCTCTATGGCTCTTGCAAGTGCCGGGCATTTACCAAGGAAGTGTGGTAAGGTCTCTCTTTCATCGGTGATGTTGCAGCTGCGACTGTGTGAGTTGTGATTTCCTATCAACCTGTGTCCTGTACAGACCGCCACCAGTCCGGCGACATCATGACGGTTTCGTCGTAGGACATCGTTTGTTTGAGAAGCTTTTTCTAGACAGTCATACTCTTTGAGCATTGTCAGTGACTCCAAAGAGGTGGGGCCGGGAAAAGTATTTCTTGTCGTTACAGGAATCGAACCTAAACAGGTAGGTCCAAGTGCGTAGGAGTCGACGCACATACCCACAACGCCACGAGCCACCACGATCGATTATACTGTGGCCAAATTGTTGCTTGATGTAGCACAGTTTGGGAGGCTGGCCCATCTGTGGTTTGTAATTTGAGGGAAGTGCTTTGAGATGCCTCGACTGATTGTAGGTGGTACAAAAACTTAGAACGGCAGAACCTTGTCACTGTGGAACCACTATCCCAAATGGGGGATATTGAGGAATATTGAGTAGGCCTTCCAGCGATGCTAGCTCGGCCCGGCATTCCTCTGCAAGCTCGCAGAGTGCGGTATTGAAGGCAATGGCTTTGATGGCGGCCTGGCTATCAATACATATAGCCACCGTTTGTCTCGGCAGGCTATGTGGGTGTATTTTGGACTGACGACAGGCTTCCTGGCTTCCTGGCTCTGCGTGGAAAACACTGGATTTATCTGGCAGGCTTTGGAAATGTTGAGGAATTCTGGGAACACACACTAGCTCCGACTACGCAGCCCATTTTGGAGCCATCTAAAGGGTGATTTTTTAGCTATTATCTTTTTGACTGGTTTAAACAGCTGACGCACGTTTCGTGTTTTGTTTCACTGTCAAACATCTTCAGTTTGGTCTATAATTTAACCATGAATCGTCTTACAAACGAACAACGCTTGCAAATTATCGAATTTTATTGTCAAAATGCGTGCTCTGTTAAGAAAGTTCATCGCGCGCTTCTTCCATTTTATGGTCAGTACAATTGTGTTCAGCGACGAAGCTCATTTTTGGCTCAATGGGTACGTAAATAAGCAGAATTGTCGATTTTGGAGTGAATTTCAGTCAGAAGCATTGCAAGAGCTACCAATGCATCCAGAAAAAGTCACAGTTTGGTGCGGTTTATGGGCTGGTGGCATCATTGGACCGTACTGCTTCAAAGATGATGCGAATCGTAACGTAACTGTGAATGGTGGGCGCTACCGTGAGATGATATCCAACCTTTTTTTTTGCCCAAAAAGCAAGAGCTTGACTTCCATGACATGTGGTTTCAACAAGACAGTGCCACATGCCACACAGCGACACAGGCGAGTTCGGTGAACAATTTATTTCACGTTCGGGACCGGTCAATTGGCCGCCTAGATCGTGCGATTTAACGCCTTTAGACTATATTTTTTGTGGGGCTATGTTAAAGCTCATGTCTATACAGACAAGACCGCTTCAATTGACGCATTGGAAGACAACATTGAAGCATTTACTCGTGAGATACCGGCCGAAATGTTGGAAAGAGTATGCCAAAATTGGACTAAGCGCGGATGGACCATTTGAGGCGCAGTCAAGGTCAACATTTGCATGAAATAATCTTCAAACTTTAAATTATATGGACCGTACTATCGAGTCAGATAAAGATTTCATGCATTTTTCTGAATTTTATGTGTTTTTTTTGTTTGAAAAACTTTCCTAGAGATTTTTAAAAATCCCCCTTTATAAAAATACGGGTAGCGCTACAGTCCGTAGAGGGCCAGGGCCTAGCTTCTCAGCAACCACTCGTGTTGTGCGTGCTATTGTTCTCTCACGAGTGGAAGGGACCTACAGTTTTGTGCCGACTACGAACGGTCAAGTTTGAGAATGTTTTTCTTAGACAACTATACTCTGTGAGCATGTCAGTGACGCGGAAGAGGTGGGCCGTGAAAAGTATTTCTTGTCGTAAAACGAATTGAACCTACACAGGGCCACCACTACTTGGAGCCGTCAGTGTAGTTAAAATCCTTGCACACCTGCCATTCCGTTCGTTCGGGGATTTGGCTTTCAAAGCCATTTGATAATTTAAGTCTATGGACCGAGGAGTGTGGTAAGAGGTTCCTAGGAAAGAGATCTAAGATGCCGCTGGTTTAGACTGCCAGCACCCAGACTGTGGTACAGACAAGGTTTATCCTTTACGCTGGACCACAGAAAATCACGCCGTCATGCGTTTAACAAACAAAACCGAAGAAAATCATAAGTAAATAAATTCCATAAATTAACTTTATTGCATAAATAATACATGTGACCTTACATGCGCTTAAACAGAACATCCTTCGTACGTACATATATTTAAAAAATAATAATAGAAAAAAAAAAAAAAAAAAAACGAAATAAAGTAAACTCGTTGCATAGGCGAGGGAGCTAAGCTCGGCGATTCATTCAAAATCCAAATAAAATCCCCAAACTCATAAGAGAAAAAAAATCACAAAAAGAAAAACAATAATCAATCGTGTCCCTCAGTCAATCATCCTTGTCCACAGAATGGAAGGATCCGCAAAAGCAACATAAACGAAGTATGTCCTCCTTGCAGAGCCAATTGAAAATAATATCGCGTTGCGCTGAACGTGTGCTGGGCGTTCTAGTGCAACAGAGAGGGAGAGAGGAGAGAGAGTATGTATATATATATTGCGTATGCATTATGTAACTTATGACTTTTATACAATCTGAATAAATATGTCCCCTCTTCACTTGAAGGGATTCGCGAATCGAAGCAGAAACGGGCACCCATCAGGCGGTCTGTGGTGTGCCCCTGCTTGCCGTCCATCTTATCAACGTCTGTCTGTCAATCTTACAAATGTATTCTATTCACTACATATACATATATATAAATATTCTATATTTTAACAATTTTCTTTTGTTTTTTTTTTTTCATTTTTTTAATTTTTTTGCTAAAATTTTGCTTAATTTTGCTTAATTTTGTGTGTTTTTTAATACTTTCTCAGTGTTTCTCTACGTTTAATTGATGATCCTAAATTCGACCTAAAATGCCTTGATACTGTGTTCACAGCGGAATGAGGAGAGCTGTCTGGCTTCCCCACTTCCGGTTCATATACTTGCGTGCTGGCGTGCGCTTCACGCTCGCCTTTCTTGTGTAAATTGAATGTTATATCTTACATGCTAAATGGAGGGGTGGGGAGGGGGAAGGGGGGACGTTGGGGCTTGCATTTTGGGAAATAAATTAATAAACTTTGAGTATAATTTTCTACTTTTGACTTAGACAAGCGCAAACAAACCAAACAAACAGAGCCATTTACACATGAAACGTTTCACCGTTAATTGATTAGTTCTCTCTGTGTGTGTGTTGAGAGTGTGTGATGTTCAGTGAACAAGACGAACGTACAAAAGAACGTAAACGGATTACAAAAAGATTCCCTACACGGACTGAGTTTTGGTTTCCTTGATTTTTTTTTGGTTACTTTTTGGATATACAAGAAGTTTTGTGTGAGGTTTTGCATTTGTTTTGTGTTTAACTCTCGACGGATTGGGAACGCAATGTGCTGTAGCACGTCTGGCATACGCGCACCGGCTTGAGGATGCGCAGACGGGAGATTTCCGACTCGAAGCGGCTGCATTTGTTGCAGAACACCTGGCCACAGTTGCGACAATGGTGCTTGCGTTCGTATAGATTGAATCTGAAAAGAGCAGCGGGTGAGTGGGGCAATTTGAGGGTTTTTCTGCCGTTGATTGGGGCTTACTTGACGTGGCACTTAACACATTGATCGGCTCCTTCGTCTTTTAGCCAGTGGTCGGCCACTCCTCGGCCGGGTTGCTCGGTGACGCTCCAGGAGAATATTCGGCCACGGGCATCGCCTGGAATTTGGAAGAATTTAATGTAATTGAATGGTTGCTTGTTGATCGGAGTAGGATCGACTAGATTCGCGGGGTAACCCGAGAGACATCCGCTGGTCTATGCTGGCAGTCAGTCGGGTTAACCTAGACTAGTCCATCAGCTGATTTGGAATTGGATTTGTCGAAAACTCAAGCCTATCCCGAAAACGATGCGTGTTCCTCATCGAGTCTGCTACTCTCTAGCGCTTAGACATTGCTGAAGACGACGACGACGCTTTAAAGACGACGATGACGCTTTTAAGACGACGACGACGCTTTTAAGACGACGACGACGCTTCAAGGACGACGACGACGCTTTAAAGACGACGACCACGCTTTAAAGACAACGACGACGCTTTAAAGACGACGACGAAGCTTTAAAGACAACGACCACGCTTCAAAGACGACGACGACGCTTTAAAGACGACGACCACGCTTTAAAGACAACGACGACGCTTTAAAGACGACGACGAAGCTTTAAAGACAACGACCACGCTTCAAAGACGACGACGACGCTTTAAAGACGACGACGACGCTTTAAAGGCGACGACGACACTTTAAAGGCGACGACGACGCTTTGAAGACTACGACGACGCTTTGAAGACGACGACCACGCTTCTAAGGCGACGACGACGCTTTTAAGGCGACAAGGACGCCTCTTTAAAGGCGAGGTCCACGCTTTAAAGGCGACGACGACGCTTTGAAGACTACGACGACGCTTTGAAGACGACGACCACGCTTGTAAGGCGACGACGACGCTTTTAAGGCGACAAGGACGCCTCTTTAAAGGCGAGGTGCACGCTTTAAAGGCGACGACGACGCTTTGAAGACTACGACGACGCTTTGAAGACGACGACCACGCTTCTAAGGCGACGACGACGCTTTTAAGGCTACAAGGACGCCTCTTTAAAGGCGACGACCACGCTTTAAAGACGACGACGACTCTTCAAGGACGGCGACGATGCTTTTAAGACGACGACGCCTCTTTAAAGGCGACGACGACGCTTTAAAGACGACGACGATGCTTTAAAGACGACGACGACGCTTTAAAGACGACGACGACGCTTTAAAGACGACGACGACGCTTTAAAGACAACGACGTCGCTTCAAAGATGACAGCGACGCTTGAAAGATGAATAAATTCTTGAATACCTCCCGTCTGTCACTCAATCGCTACCGTCGATGGCACCCTGCACGAGAACCCTCCAGCAGCGCCACACCTAAACCCCCTCACTTCACTACTCACCAACATAAAGGATCTTGTGATCCTTGGACACTGTCAACGCGGTAATACTGGCCGGCTCGGCGTTGTCCTTCCTGTCGTAGGCCGTGTGCATGGTCAGCTTCGATCGGAACATCAGCTGCCGCTGCCACCTGAAACCTGCAAAGGCAACGCAATTGCATTTCAAGCCTCTGGCACCCTTCCCCGTAGCTTACCCTTTCTGAGCAGGTTATCGTTCCTGTGGCGCTGCTCATTGTCCACCACCACAAACGACTCGGTTATGCTCGTGTCCGACTTGCTGGGACGTATCGCTCGTTCTTCCACCGAACTCTTCTCGACTAAGACAGAGGAAGAGAGTGCATCACAATGTGACCACAACGAGAAGACGGGCAGACGTGATTACCTGTACTTTCGGATCTGTCCAGAGCACTGGACCGGCTCTCGTCGACTGTGGACGACTTCATCTCGTGCAGTGACTTGGTTCCGGCAAGACTGCTCTTCCTTCGCTGCTGCTTGGCAAGCTCCTCCAGCTTCTTGTCGGAGTCCTCCGACTTCGTGGACTTGTCCGAGAGGTCGCACGCCTCCGAAATACTGCTCTCCGACGCTGACTTCGCGATGTCTGCAAGACACAACGTTCTCAGACTCATTCTGGCCACCCCCCAGTGGCGGTGCTTACCATTTCCCTCGTTGGACATGCTCTTCATTTGCTTGAAGAGGTCCAGCTTTTTGGACGCCTCGTTGGCGGAGTCCTTCTCATCCTTCTCGGGCACCTTGTCCTGCGAGGTCACCTCGGCGCACCGCTTCAGTTTCCTCTCGATGGGGACTTGCGAGTACTCCAGCGACCACATCTGCAAAGCAACACATTAATTGGACGTCTTGACACGGATTCCAGCCGACTTACCCTGACCACCCCGTCAGTGGAGCCGGTGATGATCACGTTCTGCTGGTCCCACTCGCGAATCTGGGAGAACGCGACGCACAGGATCTGCTGCATGCGATCGGCGCTGCCAACGCTCGTGTTGACCGTGGCCAGGGCGTCGCCATTGATTGACCACACGTGCAGCCAGGTGGCTGAGCACGTGCCGATGTCCCCAGTGAGATCGTTTATCGCCACAGCGGCCACCACTCCGACGTGGCCGCGGAGTTGCCGCACAAACGTGAACCTCGACATGTCCCACACGATGGCCGTGCCATCCCTGGAGCCGGAAACAATAACGTTGTAGGCGGCGCTGGCAGCCAAGCACGTCACAGCGTCTGTGTGGCCGTGCAGCGAGTTCCGAACGGTGAGCGTCTTCTTGTTCGCGTCGAACTTCCAGATCGTCACCACCGAACTGGTGCCCGCGGTGATGATCATCTTCGAATTGGGACACGCGCAGGCGAGGATCTCGCCCGAGTTCTGTGCCGCCGCCTCGGAGACAAACGACGCCTTATCGGAGTCGTACAGGCCGATCCTCAGCGAGTGGTCGGCGAAGCCCCAGGCGATGTACTTCGTGTACGAGGGCGGCATCATCACCTTGTTCTGCTCGACGGCAAACACAGTCTTGTCCGGCTGCAGTATCTGCCCGACTGGTCCCTTCAGCTCCTTGATCGGCTGCAGACTTGGCTTCAGGTTGTCCAGGTTGTGGAAGAACAGCCGGTCCGACTGCAGCACTGTCGTATTGCCGATCAGCGGGCCCGGATCGATGACCGAGTGCCGGGAACTTCCCATCTTCTTGCCTGGATGGGCCTTCTTGAAGAGCTGCTTCGGAATCTGTCCGAAGTTGTTGATGAACCCAATTGTCGCGTTCTTCTTCAGCGGATCATCGATGCTGTGGATGGGAGGAGGGAGAGACACGCTCAAATCGACATCGGGTTGGGACTGAAAAAGGGGAACTCACTTGTAAATGTCGACGTTGCCCTCGTAGAAGAGGTGGTGGAACACGTTGACGGCCTCCACGGCTGCGGGGCCCTGCTGCTTGCATCCGAATATCAAGTCAATCCACTGAAAGAAGACAAAAGAGACTCGTCAAGATCCTGCAGAGGGATGTCCATGCTTGAAGCTCACCAGGTGAAGATTCTGGCTGACATAGTCGCACTCTAGGGCGCTCCGATGCACCCGGATGAACTCCCTGGGGTCCTGCTTGGCCCACGGCGGCAGAATCACATGATTCAAGGTCTCGCCGTTCTGCTTCGTACCTAAAGGGATGCACACACACACACACACGATTGCAGACCGATTAGCGCGCAGGATTTGAGGCCAACTTACCCAAGTCGAAGTTGTTCGAGTTCGAAACGAACTCGGGCAGATAGAAGAACTCGGGTATCAGCTCCTTGACATCGGCCATGTTGTAGATGGAGGCCGAGAGCCAGGCCTCCTTTATGCTGTGGAACATGCGATCGGCCAGATCGAAGTGGCCGCCCTGCAGGCGCAGGAAATGCTGAGTGAACGGCTCCAGGCGCACCAGGTAGGAGCACACGATCATGGCGGAGCTGTAGTGCGTGCCGTAGTGGTAGGGCGGTGTCTCGCCGTGAGGGTCGTCCCATTCCTAAAGGGAGACGAGTCAGCGCGGGCGGACAATTGGGAGTGGGAGGCATACCTTGAATCTCTTGAGGAACTGCTCCAGTCTCTCCTCGGACTGGGCGCCCATGGGCTTCGAGAAGTCTCTGAATGTCTTTGGGTTGCTCAGGTCCAGCTCTTCGGACTCGTAGTCGGCCAGGATCCACGGGAAGACGGGGTATTGCATTAGATCGTTGTACGATCGGCCGGCGAGTGTATTTAAATGCATCAAGTACTGGAAATTGGATATCTCCCCGCGCTGCAAGGCAAAGAGAGAATGAATCCCACACACGGACGGAGACTAGTGCCGATCAACTTACCACCCATCGCTGCGTCACAGAGGTCTCACCGATCAAGCTGCTGAAGATGCCTGATGTCTGCTCAACGCTCGCGGTCCGCTTCTGGCCCGCCACTGACTGTTGAGCATTGTCAGCGATCGCCGTAGCATGGGACATGAATCTTTGGTAAACCTGCAAGCAAATTTGATCTCCTCTCATCATCTCCTCTCCATCAAGGCGAACTGGCACTTACCTTATTTCTAACTTTCCTTGGAAAACTGAGCAAGTAGTTGCGTCCGTCCTCGGAGAAGACCTCGAGCGCGATCGGCTGCAGGAGGTAGCGTCGCTTGTGGACTTCGCGAATCTCCTCGTAGGAGAACTTTGAGCATTGGCGCATCTTCTGCGACCGCGAAGTGCCGCCGGAGTTGGGAATTATCGGATCGTACGCACCCGAGGGGAGCGTGTCAATGTCGCGGATCTCTCGATTCTTCAGCAGAGTGAAGCCGTCCACAATGTAGCAGTGCTCCTTGCCGAACAGCAGCAGGCCCTCGGTGGTGTCGAGGCCCTGGATCCGGGCGCAACGGAACATGTACGAGATCTTCTCCTGTTCCTCCAGCAGACGCAGGAACGTCTCGTTGTCCGACACCATCGACATGTCCTCCTCCTCCTCATCGAGATCATCGCCGACTCCGGGACCATCCACCGATTCCTGCGGCGCCCCGATGCCACCCGGTTTCGGGGGCTGCTCGCCGGTGGGACTCTGCGGCGGCGTTCCATTCGAGTTGACCGCACTCTCTGTGGACTTGTTCTCCGTGCTGTGCAGCGTCAGGCTGTCGGTCTCGCAGAGGATGCGCGGCGGCTGCTGACAGTGCGTGAAGTAGATCTCGCTGTCGAAGCTGGTGGCCACTTTGTATTTTAATTGACGATTGTCCGGCAGATCGATGCCCGGTCGGTATGGGTAGTGAAGGTAGAACAGTTCGTTGCGCATCGTCTTCTTGCGCATGCGGTGGGGTCCCTCTGTCGTGTCCAGCATCCACTTGTCCAGCGTGGAGCCTCCCTCGGCGCCCCAGAGGCCGCGTTCCCTTGTCAATTCCGTCTCGGACTGCACCCAGTCCTGGAACACGTACCGCTGGGTGTGCTGAATCATTTGCGTGTACTGCTTGCAGCGCATCTCCCACAGATCCCGGATCAACTGCACGTGAATGGCGGTGCATTCGAAGGCGCTCTCGCGGCTCATCGTCGACTTAGTTCGCACCAGCTCGTCCTTCTTGACCTTCGTGCGGCTGGCGAGTCGCGTCAGGCCGCCGGTGACCTTCTGGATCTTCGACTGAATCTGGTTGTGTATCTCCCAGGGGATGCGATACGAGGCCTTCCTCTCCGCGTCCACGTAGTTGAACCACAGCTTCGATGCGAGTTCCATCACCTGCTCGCGCGTGGTGTGCAGGTCGGGCGCCTTGGAGTTGTTCGGCGGCGGTGTGAGCGAGATCTTGAAGACCTCCTCGATTGCGGGCTTCTTGCACACGTACAGCTCCTCCCAGACGCGGAAAGCCGCTCCCACGATCAAGTTCCTGCCCTGCAACTGGTTCAGGTGGTCGTCGCGCGGCTCGATCACGTCCACCTGCGGGTTGACGTGCCACGTGGTGCTGCGGCTCGTCGACGGCTCCAGGATGATCTTCATGTCGGCCGTCAACTGCAGCAGGCAGTAGGTGAGGCAGCCGATGAACTCCAGCTCGTGGTTGCCGGCGCCGAAGATGAGCAGCCGGTGGGTGATGATCTTGTGCAGGGCCTCCAGCACGGACATCTGCTCGGTGATGGCCTCCGTTGGTCGGGACAGCAGATACAGGATGGAGCGGTTCAGCGAGTGGTGCAGCTGCTCCAGCGAGAGCGCCGACGAGCGCCGCTTGGCTTGTGCGATGAGCTTGATGACGAAGTCGAAGATGTCGTGCGGGTTCTTCAAGAGGCAGCCTTGCCACATTTTGTCCACGACCCGGGCGGTGAAGTAGAACACGTTCGGGGCGATGTTCTGCACGTGCGACTGCAGCAGCGGCACGATGGGCAGCGCTGCCTGCTCCCCGACCAAGACGTCGGCAGCCAGGAGGTGCTCCACCAGAGCGGTGATGATCTCCGTCTGGTATTCGATCTGGTGGCTCATGTCCGCTGTCTCGGGTGAGGCGTCCAACACGAGGTCGACCACGGGCGTGGACTTGCCGTGCATCGACAGGCTCAGCGAGTCCACCACGATGACGCGAAGGAAGTCAATGACGAACTTGCGCACTGGATGGCTGGTCAGGGTCACGTGGGACACCAAGCTGATGGGGGAGTGCACCACGTAGCAGCCGGAGCTGTCGGTCGGGGTGGACGTGCCACTGTTCGGCTCCGAGTCGTTGCCGAACTCCTTTGACATCGGGAACAGGACTGCGACCAGCGAGCTGATGACGTCGCCCGACATCATGACCGGCATGAAGTCCGGCAGGTTCTGGTAGAGCGAGAAGAGCAGCTGAATGATGGTCTCCGGGTGGCTCTTGAGCCACTCCGCGGGCTCCGATGTGTGCACAATGGCACGCACCATGCCGAGCAGGACGCAGACTGCTTCTGGGCAGACGTTCATCTTCGGCGTGACTGACGAGGCGGACGCATGGGACACTGGGGTTCCCCAGAGGAACGACCACACCCGGTCCAGGTCGAACTTCGTGTGCTCCGAGGCGAGCAGCTTCACCGGCTGGCCCATGATGAGCGCCGTGATCAGGAAGTACAGCTCGGGCACGTCCAAGTGGTGTTGCAGCAGCCACTCGAGAATCTGGAAGCCGGGCACGTGCAACACGGACGTCCTCACCTCCCCGGCGATCTGCGACGGCAGGTGGGTGTGCGGGTTGGTGGAGGATCCGCTCACCATGACGCCGCCGTTCGTGGCCGAGCCGGCGCTGCCGAGCTGTGGCCCGCCCAAGCAGATGCTCTTCTTCTGCGAGATCAGCTCGGTGAACCGAAGGTAGCCACCGTTGTGCGTGCTGTCCCTGAAGCGCGACAAGAAGCACTCGTTGGCGCAGATGACGACCAAAATGCGGACGGCAATGATGACCGACGTGAAGTGCACGTGCGGCTGCATGAACAGCAGCAGCCAGTCCATGCCGAGCGTCTTCGAAATGTCGTCGCAGATGATGTAGTTGACCGTGTTCCGCGGCGTGAACAGCAGCCCGTGCAGCAGCGACAGACACCGGTTCCGGAGGTAAATGTTCTGCGCCATCTGGTCGTCTCCGTCCTTCTTCGCCATCGACGGCAGGATGACCGAGCGCTCCGGCTGATCGACTCGCGGCAGCTTCGCGGCGATGTACTGGCCGAACAGCAGCAGGTCGCTGTGCCTCGGCTGGCCTCCGAGGAGCGTCTCCACCAGCGAGAAGAGGATCTCCCGCGTCGAGTGGTCGCCTATGTCGGTGATTATGTTGAGCAGCTTGTTCAGCAGCTGCAGGTCCCTCATGATCTTCACGTTCTGCTTCTTCTCACTCGACTCGATCGCCAGTTCGAGCAGATGCTCCAGCAGCGAGCGCAGCAGGCCGTTGGGTGCCCCGTGCCAGATCTCCAAGTCGCACAGGAGGTCCTGGAAAGCGGTGATGTTCGGGATGGCCGCGGTGTCCTGCCCACTGTTGACGGTGCCCACCAGCCCGAAGGTTAAATGCAAGATGTGTGAGTTGAGGAGGTTCTTCTTCTTCTTGAAGAACATTCCCAGCGTTTGGTAGCTCCGCTTGCGGTCCATCTCGCTCTGGGCGGCCCGATTGCTTCGCACCACGCACGTGAGTGCCTTCACGCCTGCGTACAGGCTCTCGACGTCCTGCGCCATCGCTATGATGCCGAGGAGCACGTTGCACCCGCCGACGGTGTCGATCATCGCCGACACCGGGTGGGGGCTGAACACGCGCACCCCCAGGTAGCCCACTACGACACCGCCGAGGGAGCGACCAGCTCCCGCCAAGTGCCCGGCCGAGTTGTGAAGGATTCTGGAAGGAAAACGTGGACAGTCAAGTGCGTGCGTCACAGAGGCGCCACAAAATACTCACTTGATCGGCGTCGCATTCTCGTGGGAGTTCATGCCCAGCTGTTTGGCGATCGACTTGTTGTCCGTGCGGCTGTACACCTTGCGAATCTTCACCAGCGTCAGCTGCGATACGGCCTTTGCGTTGAGGCCCAGCAATACCTTGTCCTCCGGCACGAGCGGGTTCAGCGGTTCGTTCTGCTTGCCGATCTGCGGCGCCTGCAGGGAGCCCATGTAGTGCGGGCCCAGGTTGTAGATGGTCTGCACTATCTGCTGCGGAAGGACGTCCTCGATCAAGTGGCAAACGCCCTGCTTCCAGCAGAGTCGCGAGTACCGCCGCCAGATGGGCGGAGTGCCGATGTACCCGAACACCTGGCTGGCGACGGCGAGGTTCGCCGAGCCAGCCCCCGGGTTCTGCGAGATGTAGTGCAACTTCTGCGTGTGCATCGGCTGGAGATGGACAAAATTCTTGAGAAACCGCGGCAGAATGGAACACTCCTCGAACTACTTACGATTCCGTCCAAATAGAGCGACAAGCTGGAGTTCTTCAGGACGGCGCGGTTCAGCACCACGACCAGGTTGTGCCACTGGCCCTCGTGCAGCAAGTCCGGACACCAAATTCTGGCGTTACCGTCGTCGGAGCCCTCCGGCTCCCAGTCGCCAAGGTCTGTAAGGGGGACAAAAAAAAGCCGGCTGAAGACCATCCAAGATGGGCCCCCTGATGAATATACTCACTTTTGCTGGGCGTCACCAGGGTTTCCTGCGTCGAGACCACGATGGCCTTGTCCCGAGCCGAGAGCAGGATCGAGAGGCAGACCAGGTTCTCCTCGCGCGGGTTGTTGATCGTGCGCACCAGCGTCAGCAGGCGCACGCAGTGCGGGTCTGTCTTCGGATCGGAGAACTTCTCCACGCAGAACCACGTGGAGTAGGTGAGCCCGGTTTGCGGCGGGAATATGCGATCGCCTGCGCCGATCCCTCCGATTGTGTTCGAGTCGATGGTGCCGCCACTGGTGGCGGCGGCTTGTGGCGCCAAGCTGGGCAGGTAAAGGCATCCGAATCCCTCGGCTGTCATGTCCATCTCGACAAACGGTGGCAACGTGCTCGACCCGTGGGCGCGGAAGTCCCTCGGCGTGGTCATGGACACGAGGGTCTTGATGCGCGTCAGAGGCACTGGCCCGCCCATGCGGTAGGCCTCGTCCAGGTTTATGTTTGCACACGACAGGGGTTCGCCGAGACGCAGGAACTCCCTCAACTCGGTGGGCTGCAGCGCCTGTGCGGCCAGCCGTTCCAGGATGTACTGCAGCGGCACGTGCAACGGGTTGTCCTCCTCGCTCAGCGCGCGGCGGCCGATCTTCAACAAATGCCCGGCCAGCCCGTAGTCGCACATGATCTGCTGGTTGCGCTCGCTGCGCACCAGGCTCTTGATGATCTCCGACAGGTAGACCTGCAAGTTCATGGCTTTGGCTTGATCTGTGCTGTGCCCGACCGACGGCAGCAGCTGCAGCATGCATATGACCACCCCTGGGTGGACGATCCTCGGCTCTGGGCTTGGCTGCGTCAGGTTCAGCATGTTCGGGTGCTGAGCGGGCAGCTCCTGGCTGGGCGACCGAGCTGTCTGGTCCACAAACAGGTTTATCACGCCGTTCAGGTTCGGCTGCTCGAAGTTATCGAGCGCGATGCTGTAGAGCAGGCGGTAGACTATGCACACGTAGGAGAGGGACCGCGGTACGTTCTCGCGAAAGCTTGCGCTCAGAATTTCGCCGCTGAAGACCTCGTGGAAGTACCGCTGGACCTCGCCGTCCGCCTCGAACTCGCCGAAGATGTCGGTCAGCTCGGTGCCGCTGCTGAAGCATCCCAGCAGCCGCAGCGTTTCGCACAGCGAGGCCGTGCAGATTTCGTGGTGAAAGAACTTGGCATTGGCCGGCTCGAAGCGCATCGCCGTCGCCAGGGTCTGGCACACGATCTGGAGCAGCAAGATGAGATCGTCCTGGGTGATGCCCAGGTTCTTGGAGTCCTCCTCCAGGTTGTCGTTCAGTTTGCCGTCGAGCGACACGAACACGCTGGTCAGGTACACGAACCCGCCGACCTTCCGAAAGACGGTCCTCGTCCGGTGGCTGTCCTTCAGGCACCCCAGCAGCATGTTCAGAATCTGGATCTTCAGCTCCACTTGGTAGGCGGGCACCGAGTGCATGACGCTCAGGATGAACAGCATGTCGTCGTCGCCGCCGACGGACAGAATCAATTCCCGGATGATGCCCAGCGTCTGGTGGCGGCAGTGCTTGAACTTGACAAGTTCGTGGGTGCATTTGGCCCCGCCGCACTCGCGGAACACGTTCGCGTTGTTGTTGCTGCCGCTCAGGAGGATCGTGAGCGCCTCGAGCACGTGCTTGCCCAGCACGTCGCTCTGATTGTCGGTCACATCGACCTCGGCGTCCTCGTCGTCGTTGGTGATCTTCCGCACGAACTCCGAGTACCTCATGAGGCACGTGACGAACACCTCGAGGATGCCCACCTCGCGGTAGACATCCTTGAAGACGTTGTTGTGTCGCAGCACATTCAGCAGCGTCTTCAGGCAGAGAATGCTGCAACTCGTCGAGTGGTTGTTCTTGAGCAGCAGCGACAGTGAGATCAGTTCCTTGCAGGGCACAAAGTTCAACTGGAACACGATGAACTCGAGCAGGTCGAAGAACTTCTCCTGGATCTGCGGCCCCTTCTGGTGTATCTTCTCCGTGAACTGGCTGAGGGTGTTCTCCGAGTCGAGGATGAAGTAGTTGGCGTTCTCCGAGTGATACACCCGCGATATGGCGTCCAAAATGGTGCAGCAGAGTGTGGGTGACGTCGACTTGAGGAACACCGTCTGCAGGACCTGAAAGGCGTAGATGTTGCGCACGCACGTCTCCCGGGAGGAGGCCTGCGGCATCTGGAAATTCTGCATCTTAAAGAGGCTGTTCGCCTGCGTGGGCGGCGGCCGCAGCTCGGCGAAGCCACACATGCACAGCGATGAGATCATTAGGACGAGGTTGCGGATCGCCGCCTGAACTTCAATTGAACGCGTGCGATCGCTTTCGAACCTGAACGCGACGAGAGACAAGAGGTTAGAGGGAGTCAGCGACTGCGCTGGGCTTGGGAGGACTCACTTGAGCAAAAATTCGCTGAGGAACAGGTATCCCTGGGAGGCCTTGAAGTCGTCCAGCAGTATCTGCGACACTTGACTAGAATCCTTTAGAAAGCAGAACACCGTGACGAACATCTCGACGATTTCCAGCGGATTGGCGTCCGTCAGCCGCTGCATGTTGTCCACGCAGAGCGCCATGCATCCTTTGGCTGAAAATAGTCCAAAAACGAACAAATGACGAACGAACGCTCACAACGGACGGGAGGGGGGACGCTGGACACTCACAATGTATATAGCTGACGACGCCGTCCTTCAGTCCGTGCCTCGACAGCGTGGTCAGCACCTCGGCGGCACTCTTCCGCCAGACAACGTTGTGCCCGGGGCACGGTGACGTTATTGCCGAGAAGAGCAACGTCAAGTCGTCCATGCGGGCGAGCTCCTCCGCCGGATACGGATACGAACAGAGTTTGACTAGAAGCTGAACGAATATCTTCTGCAGCAGTGTGCGCCGCTCCATGGCGTTGAAGTCGCTGATGGGCTCCCCATTCTCAGCTGGAGGATCGTCAGTGACTTCGGGCAAGTCGAAGAACAGGTACAAGCATTTGACGAGTGTCGATGGGACTGCTGCGGCTGTCATAACCTAAAAAAAAATCGAAGTCAACATGAAAAATGAGAAAAAAAACGAACGAAAACGAATCCTTCGCACCTGAATCAGGGAGACATCCCCATTGGCGAGCAGGTTCAATGTGGACAGCAGCATCCATCCGCTGCTGGTCTCCTCGCTCGTTTCGATTTCCAGGAACTTAACAATGGCAATTGACGCCGCCTCGGTGCTCTGGTTGGAGGCCCGCTTGCGGATTTCCGCGACCATCAGGCGGGCGACTTGCTGACAAAACGCCACCACGTCCCAGAACTTCTCGCTCATATCCGACGAGGGACATGTACTAAATACCTATTCAGTGGGGGAGCACAACGGAAATGAGTTTCCACATCGTTTTCCGAACAAAATCCTTTACCTTGCAGAACAATGGCAGCATGTTGTACAGCTTCTGATCGCGCTCGGTCTCGCTGAGCGGTTCCTTCGGGTGTGTGTACTCGTTGAAGAGCTTCTTCAGGTGCATCAGGCTGAGTTGGGTGCGCGACTCAGACACGGGATCATCGTTGCCGGCGGATGTGGAGTTAGCTGCTGCGGTATTTGTGGTGGCACCAACATTGTTGGCACCACCGCCACGTAATTTACGCATTACGTTCATTTTTCCGATTTCGTGTGTATTTTGTTTGCCGTCTTGCCGCCGTCCGTCCGCCTGTCTCGGCCACAAGTCAGTCAGTTGGCTGCCTGACTGAATGATGAGACAGCTCTGCGGTTGCTGATGGCTTGGCAGATGTTCCTCTGCACTGGTGGGGGCAGTTTCCAGCTATTTGCGGTTGCGATTCCCTTCCCGGTTGATGGTCGTGGGTGTGTGTGTCTCCGATGCGGTTTTGGTCGCTTCACTTGTCCTAGGCCCGGTCGAAGGGACGATGGAAGAGGAGGAAGACAAAATTCAATTAATTTACTTTACTTCCAGAGAGAGAGACACTCAGAGTCAGTCGGAGAGCAGGGATGGGATGGGGAAGGAGAGAAAATCAAATTGCCTGGCAAATCAAATGAAAAATAGAGTCAACAAGGAAATCCTCTTAAGAGTTCCGCGTTTCCTCTTCGGCGCCGCCTCAGCGAGGAAATTGAAAAGTTCTGCCGCGGCGAACTGAAATCACAATTCGTGTCGACGCTTCCTTCCTCTGCGGGCTGGGGGGCTGTGTGCAGTTTTATCAGCTGCACGAGGGGGCTGCAAATAAAGCGCTTCGTGGGAAGTGTGCTTCATTCAACGGAATCCGATCGTGTGCTACTCCGAGCGCAGAGAAGAATTCAAATCTCGCCTTAGGCGTCACTGCGTGCGAATGGCGACGACGCGAAACCGAAGAGAAAGTAAACGCTGCTGCGGCTGGCGTTGGTGCCGTGAAAATTTGGCAACTGGGCGACGATTTGGTGTGTTGGCTGTTTGCTACTTGTCATAATTGCCGATTGTGGCTGAGAATAAAGCGTAGCGATTCTTGGGAAATGATTCCTCATTTGCATGCGTTGAGGTTATGTGAATCATGCGGCCGACGTCAGAGATAACGGCGAAATAATGCAAAAGCGTACATAAAAGCACGCAGCGATCGTTCGGCTGAGTCACGGAAAGAAAGCAAACGACACGAGTACACGGATCGACGCGATTGAGTGGGAGTGCGTCATGAGTGGCGTGAGAGGGCTTGGCGAGATGGATGTAAGGAGGCTCAGACAAACAGCTGACATCGCGGCGATGTGGTCCAGATCCTGGCCAGTTGTCGTACGATGCATCTTGGGGCTGTTCGGACAAAATGGAGCCAAAACACGGGTCTAACGGCAGCCCTAAACGACGAAGATGCTCGCTGAACTTGTTAAAGCGTCGCTGTTGGCGGACAATTTCGACTCTTTCCTGTTCGTTGGCATCGATGTTCAAGTTCGGCGAGTCTATACGTCGATTTGGGCTACTTCTAGACCAACCTGTTGGCTCCATTTTGTCCGAACAGCAATAAGTTCGGCGACCTTGAGCAGGCCACGACCACTAAGCCGTTGGGGCAACCAAGTATCTTCCAAGGCGCTGTGCATTTTGCAACGTGCCGTGGCATGTGCGATTATTGAAGATGAGTCAGCTCTGGTGTTGCTGATGGCTTGGCAGATGTTTCTGTGGGCTGGTGGGGGCTCCTGGTGTCTGCTGACGACAATGGGAGGGCAATACGACGTGGGGTTGAAGGAGAACCCCAAGAGCTGGCGTTGGAGTGCTTGTCGAATGAATTCACTTGTATGCCCGCTGATTCCTGGCTAGTCGGAGTGCCGTCTACAAAGACACAGCAGCACACTAGGCGCCTCAAATGGTTGTTGACATGCGGCGTTCGATTAGAAGGACTTCCTGATAGAAACCAAAGGCGACAAGGCCAGAAAAGAGTTCGGTTGTGACTGAGACACACGTGCCGTCTTCAAAGGAGCTTCAACAGGCAGGCAGCGTCAATTGCCGTTGTTAAGTTCCTGGAAATCGAAACGAGCGAGGAGACCAGCAGCGGATGGATGCTACTGTCCACATTGAACCTGCTCGCCAATGGCAATGTCTCCTTGATTCAGGAGTCGCCTGGTACACATAAACTGATTCGAAATGACCGCCCAATGGAGCATGCGCAGCGTGAGCGAGGAAATGGCGCGCATTTGTCCACATTTTCATGCAAACCTCAGCACTTTTTGTGAAAAAGAAGACGGTTAAGTGGATCCAATCGGTCATTTGCGGATTACGCGAGGAAATGGCGCTCATTTGTCCACTTTTCCATGCCGTCCTCTGCAATTTTGGTAAAAAATAAGGCGCCTGAGTGGAAGTGGAAGCGAAAAATCCGAAAAGACTGATTGTCTGTCCGTCTTTTTCGAAGTCTGACGTTCATAACCTCGTTTGACAAGCAGTAGAAAAGAAGCAACTCCTGCTCCTGGGTACGTTTGCCAAGAAGCAGGTGCCTGCCCCATCTGTCCTTCAGGAGCTTCCCTTAACTTCCCTCAACTTCCCAGCAAGATTCACAAGACGACAAAACGACAATCAATAGAAAACTATTCTCCCACGCACCCATTCCATCACGATTCTCATGACACACCAGTTCAGAGAGAGAGAGTTACTCCAAGACCTCGTATCTGACTTCAGATTGACACTCAACCTTGTAACCCACGACAACCAAAGCGCACAACACTCCTGTGACACCACTCCACAGCCAGATGCATCCACTGATCTCCAGAAATACAGCAATTACTCATTTGCTGCCAAACGAATGATGTAACCTCAGTTTGCAACTAGAACAAATCAACAGCATCTCCAGCGTGAGCGCACAAAGAATCAAACCCACAGAGGGACCAGCTGGAACATGATGTAACGCGACGACTGAGTCGCAAATGAAACCGAAACTCGCACCGCCTTAAACAGATTACAACGCAGTCACCCTAGTAATCAACCGTTCTACACGACATCCATACGAAATGAACGTTTTCCAGAACCAGCCAGTACCTGTCCCGCAGAGTTAATAGCCGAGATGCGTTACTCACAGGCGGGCACACCACGGGCGAGTGTGTCTCTGTGCCTTGCCCTATTCGCTCCTCCCTCCGCCGCTACGCAATTAGATATGCAACACCATCTTCGTAATTATTCTACAACCGTCGTCGTCGTCGTCGTCGTGGACGTTGATGAGCTCAGGCTGACGAACGGGGGGTGGCCGCAAATGCTCACTGATTAGACGAAGTAATCCTGTTGTTGTCTTTACGACAGTGCCCCAGCGGCGGTAACACCAACAAACGAACCCCGAAGGCTATTAATCACGACCTGATAAGGCCACGAAGCCAGAGGCACAGAATGCACGAGAAACAACACAAAAGGCAGTCAATAAAATTACTCACTAGTCTGCGATAAAAACGGGGAAAAAAAAAAATAAATAAATAAAGGTGAACACTTCAGAACCGTGTCAGCGATACGAGACAAAGTTTTGGATTTGTGGCTGCGCTCTTTTTTTTTGCAGGCTAAGCATGACTAATGCGACCGGCAAGACCTGTTTGCCAGATCGTCTCCCGAGGCGAATGAATCGCATTTTCATCTCACTTCGTGTGCCAGTGACGGCATCAAGGTCACGTAAGATTCCAACACCCCCCCCCCCGTTTGTAAACACACAATAGCCGGAGCCAGAGATATCTATATCAGGGTAATCAACTCGTTTAGGCGAATAAAGCGTACAACGAATGACAATGCTCTGGAGCAAGTGCAGTGCGAAGTAAGACGACACAATCAAGTGCTTCCTGTCGTCGCTGTCGTCGTCAGCCCCCTTTTAACAAACAAACAAACAAACAAACAAAAACGGAGGGCGTTCCAACAACGTATTCATTTCGTTTCAATCGCCAAAACTAATCTCGTATGCATCACAAGTGTTGTTTGCCTTCCCGAATAGATAACGACTGCAGTCCGGGCATGGCTGGCCCCAAAAATTGAGCGTGTAATCGAATACCACTCGGGTTTGTTGATACTACGTTCTTTAGGGGCTTCCGACGCAACGATAAGGATACCGAAACAGCACCGAAGTGGCCCCCTTTAAGCAGCTGTGGCAAAAAAAAAAAAAAAAAAACAGCAAAAAAAACGTACACTTGACCAAATGAAATGTTTACCTGCTCTCCGCCGATTGTTGCTAATCCATTTTTGTGTGAACTATTGTTCGTGAAAATACCTTTTGCTTAATTTTTCACGAATCTTTGCGTTCTCTGCACGCAAAAGAACACCACCAGCACAGAGCACCAGAGAACGAACAAAGTTGTGGAAATTATTGATTTTTCTTCTCGAAATCGGTGTGTATGTGCCTTTGGCCAAATGGATGAGTTCGATTTTATTTTTCACTGAATTTTCACATTTTTTCCCAACAATTTGGATACACATTCAATGCACTGCAGTTTCATTTCGCCCTTTGATGGGGTTTTCAATTGGAATTTTGTGAGTTTTTCTGCGGAAAATTGATGAGTTTTCACACGCGACACCACGAAGGTAAAACCGCACAGCTAATGGAAAAAACTTAACATGAAGAGTTTTCACTAGTTTTCTTCTTTTCCTTTCTTTTGGTTCCTCTTGTGTTACCTTTTGTTGTTTCTCTTGCGAATGGTGAATGTTTTGTGGTGCGCAAGCGTTGTCAGTGGATTGTCAAAAACATATGATTGTAATTGTAGTAGATTGGTGGGGATTTCTGGAGTAGATGATTGGTTGGTGGTGAATTTATGATGGAAATGGTGCGTGAAGTGGATGTTGGTGGCGGGAACTTTGCGCGATTTACAGCAGATGGCGTGTATGGGATTTTAAACTATTCCACAATAATCTGTATTTCATTGAAATTGAACAAAAAGTCACCAATTAGAGGTTAAGAGCCGGAAATCAAACGAAGTGTGGTGGATTTCCTCGTCCGTGAAACAATTAGAAGTCAGAAACACAACAGCACCCCACCTCAATTTAATAAAAGATACCCCCCGCTCGACACAAGACCCCCACAATTGACTCTACCATTCCCATTCATCTGCAGTCTTCGCTAAGCCCCGTCCCATCTCAATAACGGCCAAAACTGCTACATGAACATAGATGTAAATAATGTAGCAACAGACCATGATCCAGACGAGCCTCCAGTACTGCATGGACCACGACATCTTCGGTGAGAGCACGAGAAAGGAGACGGTCAACGCGTTCAACTGAAAACAAAGAGCCATCATTCCCCAGTTGGTCAGAACTCGCACTTACCTCCTTGTCCAGGCCCACACTGACGCGGCCGTAGTTCGAGAAGAGGAACGACCGCGTTTCTCTGAGGCGCATCTCCAGCTCGTTGTAGGCCCTGGCTATGGGCATTAGGAAAGCAATCGCGTAAAGGACAACCGCAAGGTCCATACCGAAACTGGAAACGAACACGTGGCTGCCATGGATGTGTGCCGTAGCCAGCGAGATGATCAATAACTCCAGCATCCGCATCAACGAGGATCTGATCAACTGCCTGAGCCCGCACATGAGCCGTCCTATGTCCTTCACGCGCTTAATGTTTCCCTTCAGCCGCACGATGACGGTCTGGATTTGCCAAATGCGGTGCTTCCAGAGAGCAAACTCCCAGGCGAGGGGATGCAGCACGTGCAAGTCGCCTTGCAGGACCTCATTGATTCCAAGCAAGCAGAAGTCAAGCGACTGCAGCCACAGTCGGATGCACTCAAGGGAGAGGGCGAACTCCAGCGTCATGGGACAGAGGAGAGCAATCACCTGAAGAAATTCTCTTAGTTTCCAAAACGCAGAGGTATAGAACAAGATGACGATGGTGACGCTGATGGAGATAGTAAATGACCGCTTCCACTCGCGCCCGGTGGCCGTCTGAGTGATGCCGAGCTGACGCATGCAGCCGTTCAGAGTGTCTGCACTCGGATCGTCCTCGGCGGAGGCTAGGAAGTATCGCAGGAGAGGAAACGCCACGACGACCAGAAGCTGCTGCACGGCTCTCAGGGGAAAGCCATAGGGTCCTTCCCACGCGCAGTGAGTGAGCCAAGATGCGACGACGGTGAGCAGGAGTCGCATGCGATGGCCGTACAAATCGTGGACAAACTTACGCTTTTGACTGTTGTACGAGAAGTTAAAGACGCCGACTGAACTCAAGACTTTGAATAGCTTTCCGACGAAAGGCGCTCGCGGCCTCATGGCTAGAGGGACTTTGCAGCGACTGGACGAGGACTCTGTTGTGACTGGAGACAGGACACAGCTTTTGATCAATGCTCGCAAATGGGGGTGCTTAGTGGAGTCGTTTGTAGGTAATTGCGGCGGGCACTTTGTCGGATTGGGTGGACACATACGTTCCGTCTATTCGGTGGTTGCGAGGCGGGGTGTGGATTGTGGGACTTTGTGGAAGGCAGCTAGTGTGGTGAAAGGATTTGTTATATTTTTCGTGACCAAATGTGGACGACGCGATTGTCGGTCGGCAAACTTTGGGAACTGTGTGAAAAACCCTTCAAGTTCGTCTAAGTGTTTCCGAAAGAAGTTCAGCCTCTGCTCGAGCCCGGCTTGGGGTATCGGTTTAATTGAAGAATGACTCTAGGCACCCGGGTTAGAAATCACTTGAATCCATATAAGTCGTGAGGAGTAGAAAATTTGCTTCAGAGTACAAGTTTACGAAGATTCGGAGTCGAGTGTTCGGAAGGGAGTGATTCACTTAGAGGTTACATTTTGAATTGAACACTTTTACTCTATTTTTTTGAACAAGCTCTAAAACTTGGACAGCTTTTTCAAGAGAAAATAACGACGTTTTAGGAATAACTACAATGACCGAAATCAATTCAGGCTTTCTTTGTTAATTTCGACTCCGAAAAATGGGCACAATTTAGACATGATGTACAGAAAAGTGTCCATCGGGTTCTGTGTCACTTTGAACTGATTGACGTATCGCCAGTGAGCTCTTATTCACTTCATTCCATACATATTACCACCTGCTACAGAAGCACTGTAAGATTTCCATCAAAATGTCTTTAAAATGTCTACAAAGTTCTACAGTTTACAAAGTGATTCACGTAGAGGTTGCATTTTAAACTGCATCATTTTAAAACTTTTTTGTTCAACAAATTGTCCAATTTTGGAAGTTCTCAGAAGAGCAAACTATGCCGTTTATGAACCATGGTAGATTCATAGCAGCACAGTAAGACTCTCATCAAAATGTCTTCAAAAAGTCTACACGGTTCAAAGAAGTGATTCACTTAGAGGTTGCATTTTAAACTGCATCATTTTAAAACTTTTTTGTTCAACAAATTGTCCAAGTTTAGACATTTTTTGAAGAGCAAACTATGCCAATTATGAAACACGGTAGATTCTAGAAGCATCAGAAGATGTTCTGTGTCACTTTGAAAATGTCTCCACTATGTCTACAAAGTTCATAGTCTAGAAAGTGATTCACGTAGAGGTTGCATTTTAAACTGAATCACTTTAAGACCATTTTTACAATAAATTGTCCAAATTTCTAATATGTCAGAAGAGAAAACTATGCCGTTTATGAAACACGGTAGATTCATTCAAATCGATTCAGATTTGTTAATGAATGCCAACTCCGAAGAAGGACATGAAACACGGCTAGTGGCCATCATGTACTGCGTCACTTCCCATAAGCCACCCTTCAACCAAGACCACGTTTGTGAATAATCTTAAAAAACTCAAAACAACCCGTCTCATGTCCCTTCCCCACAACCGTCCCATTACGGAGTTCCAGTTCGGAGAAGAATTACAAAATGTTTAGGTTAACAATTTGCCTCCCGAAGGACGAAACCCCTTTAATTGCATTCCCAGCATATGTAGCTGAATGCCAAACGAGCTGCTCTCCGACGATACACATGCTGTGTCCCCCTCCCAGTTCGAGCAAACTAGTCAACTTTATGATTAAGTGGTCCACATAATTTGCAACTAACGACGCATCCCATAGCTGGCCGGAGGAGGACTCAATGGCTAACGAGGGAGCACCAGCACTTGCCCTAGTGCAGCAAATGTGTTCGGTGTGTGTGTGCCTCGGTGTTTGACTTGGGAAATTTGTGAATTTATAAGTTTTCAGAGGAAATTTTTCCTCATTTTGGGGATGCAATTTGTTGCATACGGTGGGGCGGTTGATGTTGTTGAGTCGAAATGGGGGGGGGTTTCGGTGATTGGATGAGGCACGGACTCCTTGGAGTGAGCATGGGGGTTTCTGTGGTTTACTTCGTCATTTTGATCAAGTTGAGGCAGTGGTTCAAAGTCAAGCTTGATAGGGAGCTAAAAATACATTCCCCCACGCTACTTGGTGAGTGGACCTCTTGCTCACTACTCCAGCAGGCACGTAGTCCATTATTGGAACTGTTATCCACGAGCGCGAGCCTTGTCATCATTCTAAATCCGTCAAGTGGTGAGTAAGGCAATCCATTTAAGAGCACCAGAGCAGCACAATCTGCACCAGCAAGCGTTGGTCACGACTAGTAGGCGTCACGACATCGGCTGCCCCGATAAGGGCTGACGCCGCGGGTGTTGAGTTATCAATTGCGCCCTCGACTCTCGACTCTTGGTCTCCATTCAGATGCTCGGCAGTCGGTTGCTGTTTTCTTGCAGTTTTGCAGGGAATTCGGACGATGTTCACTTTGAGTGTACATGCCATTCCTCTCCGCGGCATGTCCATTCCAGACGATGCTCCTCGTCACCTCCTTCCATGCAAGGACTCTCCTGTTATTGATTCTTGCCTGTCCATTCTAGACGACGCACCTCGTCACCTCCTTCCGTGTAAGGACTCTCCTGCTCTTGATCCTTGCCTTCCGTGTGAACTCTTCTGGTCTGGAGCCAAGCTTCTGAAGCGTGATTCATTTAGACATTTTTTTTTCAATCGGCTTTTTGGGACAAATGACGCGTAGCTAGCCTCATGGTGTGAACTTCATGCTTATTCAGAATTGCTTGACAAATCATCATGGGAAGTCTCACAACTCAATATTGCCTCCAAATTATTCAGATGTGCCACGAAAGTCAGCTTTCTGTGAAAAATGCTCTTCGTGCACTTCGAGCGACATGCGGTCTGCATCATCCACCTTCTGAGGGAGCTACTGCCTTTCCCATTGGACACAAATTCGAGTCTCAGTCTGCGCCACCGAATAAACCATATCCAGCTCGATTTGGAAGCCAAATTTACCCGCGGTATTGACCAAATACCCGTCGCAACGCTGAAAGCAGTGGTCCACAATCGGACCTACCTCATCTTAGTCACAGGCAACACTCGCACGAAATTATATTTAAAAAGTAAATGCCAGACAATGCCCCTTCATGCCATCAAAAAGTTTCCACCATCCATCAACAATTTCTGTGTTTCCGAGCAAATTCAAAAAAACACGTCTTAATGAATCAACAACCTCTCGTGTTGTTCTCTCACGAATGAAAGAGATCTTCTGTTTCATGCCGACTCCGAGCGGCGTGCGAAGACTCTTTGAGCCTTGTCGTACCAGGAATCGAAGAGTAAGCCATGCCACGGCGGTCACCAGCAAAGGAAATCACTGAAATCTGCAACAAACCTCAATACTCCACAACGCGACGGTCTCAATCACCGCACACTGCGTGTACATCTCCTTCATCACTTCACAACTGCTCGCTTAAATCCACTCCTCCTCCTCTCCTCACCCTTCACCACCTGCATCCGAACCGCCTAAAATGTCCTCTTCCGCTTCACCCCAAGCAGAGGCCACGCTCTGCCCGGCCAGAGCGCCCAATTAGCATAAATCATGGGATCCACCTGAACAAGATGTTCGCCTCAGTGGACCTGCCACCAGACAGTGCACCTGAAACACATGTTTCCGCGTGCAAAACGAAAAAAATCCCTTCCCTCAGGCCCCCTCCTCCGTGCAGATCAATAACTCATCCGCCATATGCTCCACCGTCCTGGCACGGTGCACCAGTTCCATCGAAACCCGACCTCTGCGCCCAGCTGGCGGACGGCCCAGCCTGATTCGATCGAAATTTACGAGCGCCGTCGTGACACAAAATTGATTCCTTGCACCGGAAAGGTGATAGCCACCACGTGCCACGCGGGCCAATAGCTACCGCAGACGCGCAGAAGGTGTGTTGCTGAATTTGTGCTTTTTTTTGCGTGTGGCTCCATCGCCGCCGAACTGGATTGACATCGAACGATGAGACGGCGTGCAGCTGGGCGCAATCGAGAGGAAGACGACGGACGGATGCACGCATCTCCCTCGGTGTCTGTGCTGTGCCACTGCTTCGCATCTAATTTGTTATGCCACCCGAGGAGCGTCTGTACGACGCGGTCGTTCTGAAGGCCGCCGTGTGGGACACACACACACAAGCACACTCGCCGCGCAGCGGATGGACTCATTAATTTGTAATCCACGCAGCGGAAGGGTGCAATTGTGTGCTTGACCATTTCCACCGTTAGCCGGAGGAAGCGGCATCCATGCGACGACTTCTGACGTTGGGCTATAAATTCTTTGGGAAATGCGCCGCGCTACCGAGTTGCTTAGACGCATTTCCGGATTTGGCTGGGGCTCGCTGAAGGGCACTGCACGGCACTCTGATGGACTTATGCGGCGGGGATTAGCATACGAACTGGCGTTGGGATGTGTTTACGTTTTTGAGTCGACCCGTGTATGGTCACACGGTTGTTAGGCACGTGCCGGGGGGCGGGGGCTTGCCCTTATAAGGTCTGTGGCGACTTTACGAGAGGAAGTGGCAGTGGTCACGTTGGAGTTGTGGCAAGAGGCGGTTATTTTTTGTGCGAAGCTGGGGCTGGGAGGCAATGATTGTGGGGGAAGTGCTCTTGGAAGATCTTTGCTCACGAGTGGAGGGGCATGCCTTTGATGGAGCAGCCCATTTGACGCCCGAATTTCATCGCCACTTCGAGTAATGATGGCGTGGCAAGGAGAAGGTTGCTTCAGTTGAAGAAGCGACCGTTTTTCGTACGACTTTAAAGCCCTACGAGGCACCCTAAGTGAGCTAAGGCTCAACTGGTGCGTCGTTAAAGCCTCGACCATCACTCTGAAACAACCTTAGTCAAGTAAGACTCAAGCCATTACAAAAGAGAGAGGCAGACAGAGGAAGACAGAGGAAGACAGAGGAAGACAGAGGAAGACAGAGGAAGACAGAGGAAGACAGAGGAAGACAGAGGAAGACAGAGGAAGACAGAGGAAGACAGAGGAAGCCAGAGGAAGACAGAGGAAGACAGAGGAAGACAGAGGAAGACAGAGGAAGACAGAGGAAGACAGAGGAAGACAGAGGAAGACAGAGGAAGACAGAGGAAGACAGAGGAAGACAGAGGAAGCCAGAGGAAGACAGAGGAAGACAGAGGAAGACAGAGGAAGACAGAGGAAGCCAGAGGAAGACAGAGGAAGACAGAGGAAGACAGAGGAAGACAGAGGAAGACAGAGGAAGACAGAGGAAGCCAGAGGAAGACAGAGGAAGACGGAGGAAGACAGAGGAAGACAGAGGAAGACGGAGGAAGACAGAGGAAGACAGAGGAAGACAGAGGAAGAGAGAGGAAGACAGAGGAAGACAGAGGAAGAGAGAGGAAGACAGAGGAAGACAGAGGAAGACAGAGGAAGACAGAGGAAGACAGAGGAAGACAGAGGAAGACAGAGGAAGACAGAGGAAGCCAGAGGAAGACAGAGGAAGACGGAGGAAGACAGAGGAAGACAGAGGAAGACGGAGGAAGACAGAGGAAGACAGAGGAAGACAGAGGAAGAGAGAGGAAGACGGAGGAAGACAGAGGAAGACAGAGGAAGACAGAGGAAGACGGAGGAAGACAGAGGAAGACGGAGGAAGACAGAGGAAGACAGAGGAAGACAGAGGAAGACAGAGGAAGACAGAGGAAGACGGAGGAAGACAGAGGAAGACAGAGGAAGACGGAGGAAGACAGAGGAAGACAGAGGAAGACGGAGGAAGACAGAGGAAGACAGAGGAAGACAGAGGAAGACAGAGGAAGACAGAGGAAGACAGAGGAAGACAGAGGAAGACAGAGGAAGACAGAGGAAGACAGAGGAAGACAGAGGAAGACAGAGGAAGACAGAGGAAGACAGAGGAAGACAGAGGAAGACAGAGGAAGACGGAGGAAGACAGAGGAAGACAGAGGAAGACAGAGGAAGACAGAGGAAGACAGAGGAAGCCAGAGGAAGACAGAGGAAGACGGAGGAAGACAGAGGAAGACAGAGGAAGACAGAGGAAGACAGAGGAAGACAGAGGAAGACAGAGGAAGACAGAGGAAGACAGAGGAAGACAGAGGAAGACAGAGGAAGACAGAGGAAGACAGAGGAAGACAGAGGAAGACAGAGGAAGACGGAGGAAGACAGAGGAAGACAGAGGAAGACAGAGGAAGACAGAGGAAGACAGAGGAAGACAGAGGAAGACAGAGGAAGACGGAGGAAGACAGAGGAAGACAGAGGAAGACAGAGGAAGACAGAGGAAGACAGAGGAAGCCAGAGGAAGACAGAGGAAGACGGAGGAAGACAGAGGAAGACAGAGGAAGACGGAGGAAGACAGAGGAAGACAGAGGAAGACAGAGGAAGAGAGAGGAAGACGGAGGAAGACAGAGGAAGACAGAGGAAGACAGAGGAAGACAGAGGAAGCCAGAGGAAGACAGAGGAAGACGGAGGAAGACAGAGGAAGACAGAGGAAGACAGAGGAAGACGGAGGAAGACAGAGGAAGACAGAGGAAGACGGAGGAAGACAGAGGAAGACAGAGGAAGACGGAGGAAGACAGAGGAAGACAGAGGAAGACAGAGGAAGACAGAGGAAGACAGAGGAAGACAGAGGAAGAGAGAGGAAGACAGAGGAAGACAGAGGAAGACAGAGGAAGACAGAGGAAGACAGAGGAAGACAGAGGAAGACAGAGGAAGACAGAGGAAGACAGAGGCAGACAGAGGCAGACAGAGTCAGGCAGAGGCTCAAGTGTGAATCAAGACCTAATGAGCGTCCTTTTGTCACCACATCCACACCTGAGGTCACTTCTCAAGCCCGTCAAGTCCTTCCACGCCTAGATTCGTCCCAAAGTTTGACCAGATTGCTAGCTCGGCTCAAGATGCAGCCTCTAAACGGCGTACTTTTGCCTCGAAGACGTGGTAGTCATCCTCCCTCACAGCTCATCTCCACGGAGCACCTGCAAACCGCTTCTAAATTTAGGTCGGTCCAAAAGTTCCTAGAGAACGGGACAGAGGCTTCAGTGGAATGCACGACAATCGACGCACCTTAAGTCGTCGCCCTCACTTTGAACGTCAACAGAAAGGCCAGTCCAGCCGCGATAAGTCTCGATCGGTTCCAAGCTTTGACCAGAAAATCAGTTTGAGACTAAGACAGACGCTTGAGTGAGAAGCAGCGACGTACTTCCATCGCCACGACGTGAAAGACGTCCACACTTCGACCGACAACAGCTCTCTTGGACAAAGCACCCGCTTTTCAAGTCAAGTCCTTCCAAACAGTGGATCGTTCCAAGGCCAGAGGCTTGAGAGAGAAGCAGCGGTGTCCTTTCGTCGCCATGACATGGTAGACGTCCACACTACGAGCGTCAACAACTCTTCTGCACGGAGCACCTATGGTTCCTTCTAAACATCCACACTTCGCCCACAACGCCAGCAACCGTTCTGGATCCACTGTTTCTACGAGAGCAGCAGCCAAGTCCTTCTGAGCCCAGGTTCGTTCCAGAAATTTAGCGTGATTCAAGGTCAGACGCTCGAGTGAGAAACAGCGGCCACAACCTGGTAGACGCACCTAATCCGACCGCCAACAGTTCTTCTGCAGGGTCCACCCACCCAAGTCCGTGTCTCCTAGATCCGCTCCAAAATTTGTCAGGACAGTGGTTCGAGCAACGACCATGCTAGGCTTACGGTTCGAGGAAGAAGCAGTGACTGGGTAGACGCCACAGTTCTTCCGCCCGGAAAACCGAGCAAGAGACGACTGAAGCCACTACTGCCTCGCCTCCATTCGTTACCTCTTCAAATGCCCTCCCTCCTCCATCCACCCTCCCACCGCACGACAAATAGATGCCATCACCATTTGACCCCCCCATTCCCCCGCGATCAAAGCCATTCCATGCCATTTATGGCTTTGATGGATTCACGTCGAATCGAACTGGCCCTTGAACCAGTCGCACGAACGTCGACCATTTCCCCACAAATGGCCACGAAAACCCATCAACTGCCGCCCTCATTACATGCGTAGTGCCATTTATGGACGCCCCGAGCCCATCTCCGAAGAAGAACTCGTTAATCAAGCCGCCCACCAGAGCAGCACGGCCCAGCGACGCGAGTGGGAGTCGCGAACATCGAACCGCATGTCAATCAGAATCGAATTAACCTGACGACTTCATTAGCGGCCCACGGTGCGGCCAATAAAAGCCCAAATCGGGGCTATTTCCATGCGGCCAACGAAATTCCACAATCGGCTCGGGGGAACGCCACCAACGAGCCTACACGCTTCCGCTGCACTCTGGCCGGCCACCTGTCGCCGCGCCGTTGACAGGAAGATGCGACTTAGGTTGGGTAACTAATTGAATTGGATTGCCGGCGGCTTATCGTGCTCCAGACGCCAACAACACGGGCAGAGACTCTGGAGCTGGTTACGTAAACGATCGACCGCGAGAATGCAGGCGTCGAGCGAGTGATAACGAAGCCAAGTCAACGGCGGTTTGGTGGAAGTCCACGAAACGGATGCTCGGCTGGAAGTTGTTGATATGTGCGGCCAGACGTCAGAGGCGCCGGTTTTTATCGAAGCGACGCCGTTGGTGGTGGGAGCTGCGAGAGAAAATTCAAGAGCGGCGAGGGTTACTCACGCCGGAGTTTGGCCGAAGCTGGATGGATTGCCGGTGGTCCGTGGCGTGGTTTGCGTGACAAATCGCCTGAGTCATGGGTGAAGGTGTGAGCTGGAAATTTGGAGGAATTCCTGGAATGACCTTCGAGTCGACGAAGAGTTTCAAGAACGAGAGTGCGGTGACGGCGATGGGTTTGTGACTCAAAGTGGGCAGCGTGTTGGGGTGGCGACGGGGTTCCTGGCGAGATCAGTGCGCGTTTGAGGCTCGAAATCTCGTATTGGTCCTGGTCTCAGGCGGGCGGGGAGGGCTGGAGACTGGGAATGAACTTGTAGTTGATGAATTCGGAAGGATTCCACGCCGTCATGGGCAACACAGTGCGTCCACCGCTTGACCAAAAATCGATGGAGGCTTTGTCGGCTTAGGCCGGGACCTAGAGGAGGTTTGGCCACTTGCTCAGGACCTAAGGTGGCTCAGCCAGCTTTGCCAGGGACCTGGAGGAGGCTGGGAAGCTTGACCAGGACCTAAGGGGGCTTAGCCAGTAACCTTTGGAGGCTTGGCTCGCTTGCCCAGGACCAAAGGTGGCTTAGCCGGCTTAGCCAGGGACCTAAAGGAGGTTTGGCCCACTTGCCGAGGACGTAAGGGGGCTTAGCCGGCTTAGCCACGGACCTAGAGGAGGCTTGTCCCACTTGCCCAGGACCTAAGAGGGCTTAGCCGGCTTAGCCTGGGACCTAGAGGAGGTTTGGCCACTTGCTCAGGACCTAAGGTGGCTTAGCCGGCTTAGCCAGGGACCTAGAGGGGGCTTGGCCACTTGTTCAGGACCTAAGGGGGCTCAGCCAGCTTTGCCAGGGACCTGGAGGAGGCTGGGAAGCTTGACCAGGAGCTAAGGGAGCTTAGCCAGGGATATAGAGGAGGTTTGGCCTGCTTGCCCAGAAGCTAAGGGAAAATAGTGGGCTTAGCCAGGGACCTAGAGGAGGCTTGGCCCGCTTGCCCAGGACCAAAGGGGGCTTAGCCGACTTAGCCAGGGACCTAGAGGGGGCTTGGCCCACTTGCCCGGGACCTAAGGGGGCTTAGCCGGCTTAGCCTGGGACCTAGAGGAGGCTTGGCCTACTTGCCCGGGACCTAAGGGGCTTAGCCGGCTTAGCCAGGGACCTAGAGGAGGCTTGGCCCGCTTGCCCAGGGCGTAAGGGGGCATAGCCGCCTTAGCCAAGGACCTAGAGAAGGCTTGGCCCACTTGCCCGGGACTTAAGGGGGCTTAGCCGGCTTGGATAGAGACCCTCGGAGGCTAGGCACTTTCGCCAAAGACATAGGGGAGCCTTAACCAACGAATGCACAGTCCATGGTGAGCCTTACCTACCCCATCCTCGATTCAGGGTCGACAACCAAGTGGACCGAGGCCATTGAGCGTACTGACCGCCAGAACCATGAGAGGAACGAGGCCCAAATATGCTCCTCCTTCAACGGGGAGGCTCATCTCTGCGCTCTGGGGCGTCCTCGAGATGTCCTTCTTCGACTCAACGCGAGTTCCCTCGCATTGGTCGTCTCTTCTGTAAACTTGTCACTTCTCTAAGAAGTCCCGCAAATGAACCCCGAGAGGTAAAGCCCCCTGCAAGCACACTTCCAAGTTCAATGACTGGCCATAGATTCGATTGACCACCGCCCATCAGCAAATTGCTTCATTTTACAGTCGAATTCCTCGGGGAGTCACGTCACGTGACTGCGTCAAGTCAGCCAACACGACTGAGTAATTAATCTAAGGGCTCGGCCATGCAACAAGCCCTCCGTCCGTCCGTGGCGATGCATTCGCCGAAAGGGGGTGTTGGCACGGGATCCCTGGAATTTCCGGGTGCGCCGACGATGGGGTGTGGGCGCTCGCCAAGGCGGATGATGGACGATTTCACGGTGGGCTGGGAGTTGGAGGGGGTGGTCGATGATGGCGCTCACATTTGAGGGGTGCAACGGAAATCACGCAAAGTTGGTGTTTAGCTGGGACACGCCGTCTGGGGTTTCATTTCCGCAATTTAATTAATAAATGAAATTGCGGGTGACGGCGCGGGAAGGTCGGCCGACAACCTGGGGAGCGTCGGAGGATGTTGCGAAAAGGGTGCCGTCGTGCCAATGGATTGCACAAGGCACAGTGGTGCCCGCAGAAGAGTTCTCTAATTTCTTCTGCTCCAACCGCAGTCGTTTGCAGTCCTCGTCCCCCGAATTGACATCAAGTGGCGTCAGCCTGCAAGCTGAGTCACACACCACTTGCCACGATGCTTCACCCGTGACAGCATAAATTCAAATTGATACGCCTCCAGGAGGCCCTTCGGCCCGAGGATGCTGTGAATTGTGATGTTGGCTTCAATTTAAATGCAGCCAATAAGTGCTTCGCTCTCCTCTTCGTCGTCGTCCTCTCCCTCTCGCATGCTCAGTCCGTGGCTTAGGTCACCACACAGTGTGCGTGGATAAGACGAGGTGGAGAAGGTCATTTCAATTAGAGCCCCCGCCGTCGTCGTAGTCGCAATTGAAATACTCCGTCACAACTTCTCTGTCTTAGGCGAGTCTTGCAATCGCCAGTATGTCGCCCACTTAGCGCGGCCGCGAGAGCGTGACGCTTTGTTTTTGTCTCCGTTCGTGTTGATATTCATTTTTCCATGTTTTGGCTTCGCCCGCCAACGCATCGCGCATAAATCTCTTGTGGAACCCGTTCCGAGTGCCGTGGCTACATGTCGCCCGGGTGGGTGATGGCGAAACATGTTGCTGGCTCGCTGTCACTCTGGATGCGGGCCCCGAATGGTGGTCTAATTTGAATTTATTTACGACTCTAACCTCGGCCGGTGGTGGATTGAGATTCTGGGAAGATTATGTGACAGTTGGTGGGGCGATTGGGGGGCCCTGCGACGACGCGAAGCAATGATGACAAATGTTCTGGGGCATGCTGGGCAACTGCGGGACTGTGTCGATGTCGTCGTCTCTGATTGATCGGAAATTGATTGGCAATCGATACTGATTTGCATGCTAAGTGGGATGAGGGGTGATGGAGGAGGACCACCCGTGGAGGGGAGATCAGACTTGTTGGTGCCGGGATCTTGGCGGATCAGTGGAGTGGGTGTGTGATCAGTGATCACGTTGGGAGAGGTGATCGTGGCGGGAAACTCGAGGAGGCTCGATCTTTGGTCACGGTAGACTCGATGGCGACGTGGAGGGATTAAATGAGGGATTGTGGCTTCTAGCTCCGGCGGTGGATCGTGTGTGAGGATCAGCCTCGACGATCGGCGATCGATTGGCCGTGACGGAGTACAAAAGTGGACTGAGACCCCATTCGCCTCCGATTCAGGCTTGCGAGCTGTTAAGAGGAACTTGGACCGATCTTCGCTTGCCGGTAGCGTCGCTAAGGAATGACGGATGAGGCCTTGCTTGAGAGGAGGATGGATTCTTGTCGTTTTCCTTTCCCTGTCCTGCTTCACCAGGTCGACTAAAGAAGCATTCAAGAAGCAACTAGTGGCTGCCAAGTCCGTAGAACTGAGGCGATCTTCGACTCTTGCTAAGAAGCGACGAGAGACGACTTTAAGGAGCCGTGGATTCATCGTCTCAACCGTCCCATCAAGGAACTTCTGTTGAACCGTTGTGGGTCCGAAGTGGCTTGAATGAGGAGTGCAGTCATCAAACATTGTGGGTCCATAGTTGCCCCAAATGGGAGTGGATTCATCGACTTAACCAACCCACCAAGCAAACCCGGACTTTCTAAAGAATCACTGTGGGTTCGAGTATGACGTCTTCGCTAAGGAACAACGACTGAGGCTTTGTTGGAAAAGTTGCTTCATCGTGTCGTCCTTCCTGTCGTCCAAGAGGCGGGCATGCCATCTCAGGAGCTTCTGAAGAACCATCGCATCTAAAGACTTCGTCGTCGCGTCGCAAGGGAACGGCGACTCAGACCTTCCTTGAGAAGAGGATGAATTCCCCGTCTCCTGTCCCATCACAGGCAACGCTGTCCCCTTTTGAAGAACAATCAAATCCATTGCATTATTCAGATGCTCGTGACAACCATCCCAACCATCGACGTGGGCTTCCTCACCATCACCAGACGCTGCAGGGCTGCACGAAGGCCACGTTTCATGTTCGTTCTCCGAACAATTACGCAGGCTTCATGTAAAAACCATCACGAACATCACCTTGTCCCCAAAATTCCTCCCCATGCCCCCAAAACTACACCAGCACTTCACAAAGAGAGAGGAAAAATTCGGACTCCCAGAGCAGCGCCTATTGTCTGAAGGAGAACATGTAGCCCACGGCCATCGGAGCCCCCCATCCGCCCCCCAATTCTCCGATCGATTAGTTGCGCCCACGAGCATTTCATCCCGGTGCCGGAATATTTCATAACCGCCATGAAACTTAATTTCTCCAAATTCAGTCAATGGACGCCCAGTCAGCCGTGAGCGACTGTGGATTCGTCCTTTTTTTCTTCCAATCGAACCGAGGTCGGGGGGTCAATGCTAATGACACTCTGCCGGTTGGCATGGTTGGACTGTTGACAGTGTGTCGTGACGTCGATTATATCTCGCAGCAAGAATGTGAAAGCCTTCGGGGAGAGGCGCCATGCTCGATTGGAGACGATGCGATGCCCAAGAATGCCGGTAAGGTTTGAAGGTCAAGCTCGGGGAAGAGGTATCGATGTCAAGTGAATGTTTTGTGAGGACATGAAGGGTTGAGTTGTTTTGTTCGGAATCCATGGCAGGGGTTGACGATGTGAGGCAGTTCTTTGAATTCAGTCAATGGAGGCTGTGATTGAGGTCAATGATCGGTGAATGAAGTGAAATGCGGCGGGGAGGGGGTTGGGGGTAGTGCCTAGGGAACCCTAAGGCACACCGCCCTTTTGAGATTGATTCTGAAAGGGTGGGTAATTTGAAGAAGAATTTACGCTGTTTTCAATGACCTTTGAACGAAGGGACGCTGGGTAAGTGCTTGCTATGCGATTTGGAACCAGAGAGAGAGAGAGAGAGTCGGAAAATGGAGCGAGCTGGTGGATGTCTGGTGCTGATGAGATACAAATATTACACACAAATTCAATCAGAATGAAGCTGAGACTCTCCCCATTCACATTTTCCCAGAACCGACCATGTTCTGAGGATTCGAAAAAAGAATGGGACTAAGCATGGAAACTTGAGGAACGCCATCATTTTCGCCTACCCCGACTCCTAGATCGCATCTAATGTGGTCGGGAGACCGTGCAGACTGATGGAAAGTCAGTTCGAGGCCCATTTTATCCAGGAAAAGAAGTGGGCCCAACATGGGAGACTTGGGGAACATCATTTTGTTGGTCTCCTCGATTCTATGATCGCCCTTACTGTGGCAGAGAGATCATAAAATTCATCAGACTTGGGCTTGGTTTATTGAGGAAGAGCACAGGCCCAACATGGGATACCTGAGGAACACCATTTTTTCTGATTCCTTCGATGGTCTTCACTGTGAAAGACGACCATAGTCTGAGGCTTGGTTTATTCAGAAAAAGTATTGGCTCAACCTGGTAGACTTGAGGATCTCCATTTTTTCTGACTTCCTCGATTCTATGATCGTCTTACTGTGTCAGAGAGACCATAACATTCATCAGACTGGGGCTGGGTTTAATGAGGAAGAGAACAGGCCCCACATGGGCAACTTGAGGGACACCTTCTTTTTGAATTCCACTATTCTTAGAGGGTCCTTACTTTGACAGAGTGGCCATAACATCCATCAGTCTGAGGCTTGGTTTATTCAGAAAAAGGGCAGGCCCAACATGGGAAACTTGAGGGACACCAAAAAAAACCTCTAGCTTAGCACGGGTACTCATTGGCAATAGCATTTCCTTTCAAAAGGAGTCCCCCCTCGCTTTTAAGACCCCCACAGCAGAGGTCTAAGTCCCAAATTTGCGGCCAACTTGAGTAAGGCTCATCGTCTGTTGATCACGGGCAAGAGGAGCAAAGTTCGGAATCATTTTGGAGACCTCGGCACTCTTTTAGTTCCCACTGCCAATGCTGTACTCTCTCGAAGCAAGGGGCGTGAACACCGTAAACACCAGACCTCAATGCTCCCACTTTGGATTTGGTACCTTTTCAAGGCAACTGGAGGACAAGTCCTGATACTCGACAGGAGCTTCTTTCAGTTTTAAGCCTAGGATCAGCATTGTTTCCCTCCTGACACACTGCTGACTAAGAGAGAAACTAAAAAAAAAATTCCCCGTGTATCCATGCCAACGGTCTGCACTGTCACCTCCGCCATCTGGCACTGCAAATTCGCACAAACGACAAAGAGAAACATAAATAAAATTAAAATCCTCTCCTTCGAGACACCGCGAGGAGCTCCATTACCCGAACCAGCACCAGCAGCAGCGGCAGACCTTGGAGGCCCCATGTACGTACGTACGAGTGTGCCACCACACACTTCTTCCAGATTTGGACTGCCGACTTGTGCGGGTGTATCGTCGTCGAGCTGTGCTCCCCTTCCGTCCCCCAACGAGTTCACACAGCAGACCATAGCGCACTCAATTGGAACCGTAAACCGTCTACCGTCATGCTTCATGTGGAATAATGAAACCCACCATCCGCCACTCACCTCACTCACGTCGCTTGACGGAGGGAAGTCTGTTGCCGTCGCCGAACGAACGAGAACACATTGCACCCGCACCTTGAGCTGCCGGTGGTCTTGGCTGCGGAGGCCATTAAGCTGACTGGTGACCATATGGGAAGGAAGCATCATTGTGCGCCGTCAGGACGTGCAGTCGTCTTCAGCGTCTTTTGCATAATCTCCCCTCGTGACGCCACGCCGGTCCACGAATGCTGGCTCGCCCATGACGTGACATTTTCCCCCGCGACAGCTCTGCAGTGACCTCAGCTACCTACGGCCAGCAGCACTGGCGGCGCGGCGGTTGCATCAGCAGTGGCAATCTGTTTTTGCGAACCGGGATCATTAAGACGGGGCTTGACGATACTAGTGCTCGCTTATAGGAATCGACTTTGATCTTAATTAACGGCATTTGTGGGGCGGCCCAGAGGTTGGCTGTGTGTGCGTCGTTTTTTTTTTTTTTTTTTTTGCGAGCGGTCTTGTGGAGCAATTATGCTGCGGCTGTGAGGCGGTTTCCCGCTTAATTAGGCGCTTCGCAAGCCGTCATGAGTTTGACTGCAGACTGATGGCTTAATTGAGACGACGAAAGTGTTGAGAACAACAGGAAGTGTGATCTTCTTCTCTTTTTTTGCGCTGCGAGGGGTGTGGTCTGGGGGTCTGGTGAACTGTGGGAAGCCGCATGGAATGGGGTTTCCAGAGCGAGCAGCGCTGAAATGAGGACATGGCATGGTTGCGATGATGGATGGACTTTTTGGGGAGAATTGCGTGGAACCTTGAATCGGAGAAGGGAGAAGGGGCACGTTGCTTGGGACACATTCTGGCGTCTGTTTGTGAAGAAGATGAATTTGAAGCTGGAGTTGAAGCTGAAGCTGGAGTTGAAGCTGAAGTTGAAGCCGAAGTTGAAGTTGAAGCTGAACCTGAAGCTGAAGCTGAATCTGAAGTTGAAGCTGGAGTTGAAGCTGAAGCTGAAGTTGAAGCTGAAGTTGAACCTAAAGTTGAAGCTGAAGCTGAAGCTGGATTCTAAGCTGGAGTTGAAGCTGAAGTTGGAGCCGAAGTTGGCGCCGAAGTTGAAGTAGAAGCTGAAGCTGAAGTTGAAGCTGAATCTGAAGTTGAAGCTGGAGTTGAAGCTGAAGCTGTGGTTGAAGCTAACGTTGAAGCTGATCATTGACTCCCGAACTCCGTCTTCCAGACATCGACTCCCGAAGTCCATCTTCCAGAGCTCGACCCCTAAAGTCCGCCTTCCAAAGATCGACCGCCAACTAGACATCGCCCACCGCAGCCACCGCCTACTGGACACACGACCACGTCGCTGACTGTTGGTCAGTCGGCTCAGTTAAATGGAAATTTATTTAACTAACGTGACAGTGCCCGGGAGAGGGATGAGAAATGGCAGAGAATCGGGAAGTGGGTGGCCGAAGGTGGAAGACAAGCACAAGAGTGTTTTCTGCTGAAGAAATGGAACTCTTGTGTATCTTTTACGCGTTCACTGTTGCGGAACGCGCCGAGGGTTCAATGTGCGCACAAATGGACACAGCCAGCGGCGGCAACACATTGCTGAGGTTGCGTCGTTGCGGACTGTTGAAAGTCTATTCCATCTGGGAGCGGGAGGCAGAGGAAGCGACGCTGCTCTGGAGACTTTGAAGACAATGACGACGTGTTTTTTTTTTTTGTTCGCCTTCTTGCGTTTGCACTCCAGGCTAATGGGCAATGGGTTGGGTGCTAAAATGCGGGAGCTAGGAGGCAGCATCCATTCCTTGGACGAGGGGGAATAGCCGATGGCAACGAGCAAAGGGATTATCGGTGCTGCCGAAAGACCGAAGCGAGCTCTTGATGGCGACCATTTGTTGCAATTGCTCATAACTTTGTCAATTCGGGGAGTTGGAGCGGGATATCGGGCATTGTGGAGAGGTGGCGTAATGCTTTAGAAAACGTTATCAAAAGTGTGTGAAGAAAGATTGACGGTTGTTGAGATTTCGAGAATGGCCGTTGAGGCAGCAGTTCCAGACAATTGTGCAAGAGAATGGTGGAAGGCAGGTCATGGTCGATGCTTTGGAGGGGTTTGTCAGATAGTTTTCATTCTTGCCCTAAGGACTGCATTCAATTCATTGCTGTCCCCATGAACCTTTTTGAGATGTTTGGCAATGGAAGCATTCCATGTGTCTATGCAAGACATGTCGTCAAAATCGGTATACCACTAATAATGAGATGAAATTTGGTGTTCGAATCAGAAATGGCATCGATTTTTGTCGATATTCGTCCTTGGAATCATGCCGTTGCGATGTACTGTTTGGAAGTTATAGGCGATCAAAGTTAGCAGGTGCATCCCAGAGCTCGTAAACAACTCGAGGTCAATTTCGTCGCATCTGGAGCCCTCTGGTGGCTGTTCCGATTCAAATTGAATCCAGTTTCGTTCAGATTCAGAGCCAAACTAGCAGTTTACTGCATGATTCGACTCTTTGCAGAGTTTTGAGCCATCAGCACCTGAGCTTCGGAAATAACTCCAAGAAAGCGGTATTTCGATGGAAAATTCCTCACAACTTCTTTGATTTTCGGAGTAAAGCGATGTATAATGGCTTATTGAAAAGGCCCAGAGACCTCCTCCAAACAAATAGAGGAATATGTATCATAAAAGTGCCCATTTTCAGAGATATGGACTCTGGAAGTGTGACTGCTATTGATTCGTTGATGATATTCGGAGTTCCACAAAATGTATACTCGTATTTAAAGTACAGCCATGAATGGTGGCTTATTGAAAAGTCCAAATTGTCCTTTTCAAACCCTCTGAAGCATTTGTTCTGCAAAAGTGTTCTCCTTCCGAGATATCGACTACGGAAGTGTGACTCCTATTGATTCCTTTATGACATTCGGAGTTCCACCAAAGATGTACTCATTTTAGGAGTACAGCAATGAATGATGGCTTAATGAAAAGCCCAAAGTGTCCTCTTCAAACCCTCTGAAGCGTTTGTTGTGCAAAAGTGTTCTCCTTCCGAGATATCGACTATGGAAGTGTGACTCCTATTTATTCGTTGATGATATTCGGAGTTCCACAAAAGATATACTCATTTTAGGAGTAGAGCAATGAATGATGGCGTAATGAAAAGTCTAAATTGTCCTCTTCAAACCCTCTGAAGGATTTGTCGTTCAAAAGTGTTCCCCTTCCGAGATATCGACTAATGAACTGTGACAGTCTATGATTGACTCTCTCCTAATTATTCGGAGTACCATAAAGGCTAGACGAACGGCTATGGATTCATTGAAAGCACCGTCAAATTATCCTAATAATTGCTCTGAAAACCATCTCTTTCAAGGCCGCTGATTCACTTTTCGACACGCACTTTGTCCTATAAAAGCAGATTTTACACGCACTGGACCTGTTGGCCAGTTCACTTCGGCGACGAACACCTTTCATTCATCCAAAGTGCACACAAATCAAACTCCCCAGCAAACAGTCCCCTCCCCCCCACCAGCAACCACACAGAGGCACGGCGCATCTTCAAATGTCAAGCGCAGCCAACGTTGCCCTCGCCTCCGACGACGGCAATCCCACAAAACAAGCCAACCTGCTGGCACTCACACCTCCAACGCATAGCCCGGCCCGTGAACGGAAATCCGCACAAGTGTCGCCTAAAATCAATGATCTCATGCCACTCCAAGCTCATCTCCCACATGCCACATGCCATCCACGGCTCGTCTTCGGTAGCCCGCCGTCCGATCCATATGCAAAACGAATTGATGTCGCGCCAACTTCCCGTTTTGTGAAATCGTCTCGTAATTAGCGTCCATTCTGCGTTCAAGCTTCCACACTTTACGACGCCTCTTACCGCATCGCACACCAGTTGGCCAAGGTGACTGGGTCCGGCAATCAAGGCCCACACCTGGTGTGCGAGTGAAGCCCACGCATCTGATGGGTCGCGTGCGGCATAATTTATTCCACAGCAGATGTCAGCGGAAGCTTCACCGGTCACAGCCGATCCACGTCAACGCCAGTGGACTCGAGATAACAATAATCCGCTTGCAGAGTGCATATTAGTTGGGCTGATCCCCAGCTGCCAGCTGCCAGATGAGAGGATGCGCCAGGAAGCAGTGTCGGAACCAACAACCCATAATCCTCGTCCGGTCGTCCTCCCACCACAGTGGACTTGTGGATTTCCTGGGCGGGATTAGGAGATAACTGGCTCCACGACGGAGATGTGACGCAGGATGCACAGCACATGCTGCTGGCGCTTAATGGACCTCCTTTGGGATGCTTTCCGCATGCACACTGCACACATCTGGTGTCAACTGCTGCTGATGTTAAGTGTAATCAAGGCGAGAGTGTACCACGATGGGAGGAGGAGAAGGGGATTGGAGCCGAAAAAGCTCACAAATCAATGACCACATGGAGCACTTGTGAAAGTGAGCACATCGCCGGCGGTCCCGCCGCGCCGTGACGAAAGCGGATCGGGTCAAGGCACTGTAATCGGTTCGTCACCGAGTACGCAAATCAGCCGCACTCGGTCACACTGGCAATCGATAAACCATCGAATTCCCCCGCGGGCACATCCACGCTCGCTCAGCCATCCACACACGCAGTACCAGCTCGTAGGCAATCCACGATGGGGCCAACAGCCCACGATGCAGCAGTTCAGCGGAGCCATTATCCAGGATTTATCGCCTGCAGCTGGGCGGCCGCGGCGAGGCGAGGCGAGGCGCTGCACCCAAGACACGATGTGGGGCTGGGGGCTGCATGTTGCCCAACTTCTGTCTCTCTGGCTCTGACTCTGGCAACTTTGTTTATTTAGCGAAACGGGTTGCTGTTGTCATTGTCGCTGTCACGGATGGAGGCGTTTCGTCGGTCGCCTGCCGGCGGAGACAAGACGGCGAGTGCGAGTCTCTGTTTACTCTGGCAATGGAGCGCAGGCGAAGTGAATTGACCCTGAGCAACGAACTGACAACACTCCGCAACGAGTTGGAGCGCTATGCGGAGCACTGTTGTGCTGTGCGGTGAGCACATGTACGACGGGTGTACGCGTACACGATGCGTTCGTGGCGTAAACAATTTGACAAATGTCTTCAATTAAAGCGGCTAACATGGGCTTTAGCTGGGGTTTGGACGTGAGCAATGAGTTGCGCGATGATCTCTGATGGATGATAGTGGTTCAGTGAGGGTCAGTCGTTCTGTGGAATTCGGAGATCGTATCGGGGCTTGGGAAATACTAACAGTCTGCCACTGAATTGAACGCAACGGATGGAGATCTCTTCTGAGTGGTGGTGACTGTGGAAGAGTTTGTCGATTTCAACGACGAGGCACATTTTAGTACAAATTTAGTACAATTTTAGTACAATTCTAGAATTGTTTTTTTTTTTAACATTTTAGTACACATTTAGCTCACCTTAAGTAAAATTTTAGTTCACTTTTAGTATAATTTTAGTAAAATTCTAGAACTTTTTTGAATGATGTTGGAATGACTGGCATGTCAGATATCGTATTTGCTTGGGAAAGACTAACAGTCTGCCACTGAACTGTACGCAACGGGTGGAGACCTCATCTGAGTGGTGACTGTGGAAGAGCTCATTGAGTTTAAGGCGGAGATATATTTTAGTACACATTTAGTACAATTCTAGAACTGTTTTAAGCCGATGTTCGAATGATTAGCAGAAGAATTAAACTTAAGACGATTTTGATGAACATTTTATTTGGTTTTGACTGAATTTTCAACAAGAAGTGGTTGCGTTGAGGCCCGAAAATTGGAACAAGTGACTTCATTGGGGCCTAAAAATCGATTAAATTGTAACAAGTGAGTGCATTGATGCCTGGAATGATTACAGATTGGAACGAGTGACTCCAATGAGGTCTAAAATGACGACAAATTGGAATGAGTGACTTCAATTAGATCTAAAATGACGACAAATTGTCCGTAAAGGTGCCCAGAAATCAGTCATATCATGAAAATTGTGCTTCTGGAGTCTGACTTCACTATGAGACATTGACTCAGAATACTACGACGCATCTTTAGAGAGGAAAAAAGCGTCGGCGCCCTTGCATCACACTGAAGTACAAAATAACGCCATCTTATTAGAATTTTCACGATTTTCCTCAAAGGACGTTCATCTGCGATTACATCGCTCTCCCAGCGTCAATCGGCTTATTCCTGTTCCTGGCAAAAGATCACATCTCAAGGCGATAAAGTACTTCATCGCCAATCCCGCTTTAGTGCAACGAATTCCACCGAGAGTGCCACTAACGACTCCTGCTCCCCATTCCCATGAATCACGGCAGACATTACAGTTCGCATTTAAATGCAGAAGAAATCCTTTTCGTGCACTCGCCGTGAAATCCTCCGGCTTACAAACCAATTACGTTCACATCCCCTTTTTCCGTTGATATCACATTCGCGAGCACGGAAACTAGAGTCACCTCCTGGAGGACACCAATCGTCTCGTTGCCTTTGTCGTCTGCACTCCGACATCGACCTCATCATTGCCATTACCAGCCAGCAAATTGCCCAACACGACTGCAATCGGAGACTCCGCTCGACTGCACCGACCTCGCGCACAGTTCCGAGTCTGGTCTGGTCTGGTTCCTGTCGATGCCTGACGCTGAGATCAAAGTCACACACACGCACAGAGGAGGAAGGAAGGAGCGAAAAAGCAGTTTGACACTTCATGTTGCCGAGGAGAAGCGGCAGCCGCAGCGTCGACGGTGGCCGCAAATTGCCACGATATGGAGCCGATGCCACATGCGAACGGGGACACATGTGCTGTAGTTGCTGCTGGGAGTCACATCTCATTAGATCCTGAGTTGTGGCGAGTAGGGGAACGATCAGGATTGATGGGGGACATGTGTGTGTGTGTCTGCTGGGGGCGGTGAAACGGCAAGGAAGCGAGCTCAAGACACGAAGTGGGTCAGGGCGAGAAGAGGCGCAGCATCTCAGGTGGGACTTTGTGCATGCCACGATGAGTTGTGGCGATTGCGACGACATGGCGCCCCGCGGGCTGTTGCAACTGATGAAGGGCAAACAGGTTGTCCTCTCAAAGCGGCGGCATTGTGAAGAAAAAAGAGAGCGTCTCTGCAAGACCAACACATGATGACACTCGCTGAAGCTCAAGCCACAAGAGAGAGTGTTTGTTGACACATTCTACATCACCTTCACTCGTCGTCGTCGAGGATTAGTCAACCTGGTTGCAATCGCTTCCCAGCGGCAGGCAACCGCCAAGTGGATTTGATGGAATTGAAAAATTTCGAAATCATCAACACCTCTTCAGCGGATTCAATTCAATTGAATTCAGCGACGTGCCTGCACACGATTTCCCTCGCCTTGTGCGCCGGCTCTCACGCTCATTGTTTTCCGAAGAGACGCAAGAGAATCATTAGCCCTACTTTCCACGGTGCAGCCATAACCGTCATCATCGCGACCATTGTGCCCGTCGCGATGGGGAGAGCTCATCAACTGCCGGCTCCAGTGAAACTTTTGAGCACGCAAACTGTGCGACAATCACCACCTCGGTTTGCCTGGACGTGATCCGCTTCACATCGAGCCGCGCCGTTACGACTTAATTCGCCCCGAGACGGGCGTTGTTGATTTATTGACGGAATCGCCGCGATTAAGATGCTGCGGCGTGACCTTTGGGAATTCATTTCGAAAGCACTGCGTTCAATTTGTTTGCACGTGCTCTGCGATGTTGCGCTGGGATTTGAATGGCTTCGAGCGGTGCTTCCGGACGTCGTTGTCTGGCTGGCTGGCTGGCTTGAGTTGAGTGTTCCTTTGTTTGGGTGGGTCGCGCCCAATCTCCGAGAACCGCCGAGAGAACAAAGGGGCAGTAAAACGACGATTTAGGAAGTGCGCCTAGGTCACCGATGCGGCTCGTTAAGTCTGACTGATGGCCGGACGATGATCCAAGCGCGAAATGCTTGCCCATGTGGGTGGCCATTGCGTTTGCTTGTCTTGGGATTAGAACAGACTGAATGAGGTGAGGAGATGCAACAAGTTGACATGGGGGCAGGCCTTGTGATTGCATGGACTTAAGTGGATTCGTCACGCAGATAGAGCTCTTAACTGTTTTGGGGGCAAGTCCGCGTTGGTCTGGGACTCAGGCGAACCTGATGGGAACACTGACATTGGCGACCACTGAACTTCGAAGAGATGAGCAGAGGTGTCAGTTGGGTAGCGTCAATTTGAATAGAATCAGGCTCCAAGCCTCCAGCCCTCCTATCCTCCCTTTCGAAGAGCTGTTGAACTGAGTTTCATCTTCAAAAAATTTTTGAAAACATAGCTTTATGCTGACATCAGAAAACCATCACCTTGCCTTGACAAAATCTGCCTTGTTTGCTAATGAAACTGCGACCTCAGATTGAATCAGGCACCAGAGACACTAAGTTTGTTGCAGACATTCACATTTAGTCCGAAATCTTTTTTCAGCTTGTCATCGAATTTGGCTGGATTATATAACGGCACGATTTTGGCAACATGATGAAATAAAACAGAAAAGACGTTTATCAAGTTAAACGTTTTTTAGCTCGAGTTGAAATTGCAACCTCTAAGGGAAGCGGTCACCAGAAGGAGGACGCTTGCTGCAGAAATTTCAATTTAAGACGGAATCCTTTCACAGCGAGCCATTGAGTTGAATCGGCTGACATAATTGCAGAATCTCGGTTTTCTGAAAAAAGATAACAACAGGGTGTTTATTCAAGTTTGACGCAGTTCAGATCCAAGTGAAATTGTAACCTCTATGTGAGGTAGTCAGCAGAGATGTCGAGTGCTGTACAGAAATTTCGGTTTAATGCAAAATCTTTTCACAGCGGGCATAATGTCGCACTTCTACATGTAATGGCAGGGTCTTGACTTTATGATGATGGAAAACTTCAAGGGGTTTGTGTCAGTTTTGGGAGATTTGGCTGAATTCGAAAATGTAACCTCTAAGTGAAGTAGTCAGCCGAGGTGACAAGCTTCACGCTGAAGTCTCAGTTTTATGCTAAATCTTTTCACAACTGGGTAAAGGGATGAACTTTGGCATTCAATGGCAGAGTTTTGGCTTTATGATAAAAGAAAACAACAGTGAGTTTTGTTTCAGTTTCGTGAGTTTTGGGTTATGTTGAAAATGTAACCTCTAAAGGAAACATTCACAGGTAAGGTGGCGTATGTTGAGGACTTTTTAACTTGAAGCGAAATCCTTTTATGGAGAGTGTAAATTGTGTTGGTTTATACAATGGGAGGACTTTGGCCATAAGGTAACGGAAGACAAGGATAGTTTGTCTAGATTTGACTTCTTTTGAATCAAGTTGAAATTAACACCTCTAAGTGAATTAGTTGCTGAAATCCGAAGTTGCCATCGGGAATCTCAGCTTCAGCCAGAAGTTCTTCATAACGGGTCATAAGACAGCTCATTCCCACCAAATGGCAGGACTTGGACGTCACAATGATGTAAAATCCAAAGAAGTTTGTCAAAGCGAAATGAATTTTGTATAAGATTCAAATTGTAACCTCTTATTGAGTCAAGCAAGATTATGGAGGAAAGGGTGCATTTAGTTGTCGATTTTTTGTGGATTGTGAATGTCAGTGCCCGAGACTTTAAGCGTTTCTGCTGAGCTGCTAATCCTTGTACGTGTTGGGGAACATTTTTCAGACATTTCATAAAAAAATCATGACAAGATGGTTGCTGGGAAACCTGATCACAGCTCGAGCTTGGACGAGTTTACGGACAGGCGGTGGCTAGGGGCCACATACTGACTCAGTTGTCGATGAAAAAAACATGTGGGCAATCCACGAACCATGGGAATGAACGCGTATCGCGTCCAAAACTACTGCAGTCCATCTTTCGGCCCTGCAAAGAGGTTCACATCCTCCGCTCGATGACCACCAGCATTCTGGCAGTTCCACGCTCGCCTCATCCATCTATCCCCTCCCATGGACATCATTTAAATTCACTTCCACGCAATAAAACACCGCTCGCTTTAATCGCGGCATTAAATCGATTCATTCCCTGAATTAACACCGACCAACTGGTCTTCAATTTGAGTTATTTTTCACAAAAAATCTTCGAGAACGCCGACTGCAACCGTTTCCGCTTGTGTCAAGGGGTCAGCCATGGCCGTGGTGTCATATTGACGGTGCTCCACAAGCACATGGAGTTATTTTACTGGCGAAACGAGGTTCAATTAATTACTCAAGCCAACGCATCGCGATGCAGATGAGCTGCAGTCACGAAGGGCTGCGTCGACGGACATCGGAGCCCCGCTCATTCGCACTCGGGTTGCGTGTGTCATTTCGTTTGTTTTCGTGGGAAAGGGAATCGATTAAACGAGTTAATGACATCGGTGGAGGATAAATATGAAATTTAATTTTTGAACAATTTTTTTTATCGCATTTTTTGTTTTTTGTTGTTTCGGAGTTGAATTGTGGCGAGGGGAGGCTTTTGCGAGAGGAAATTACATTCAAGAGCTGTGAAGTAAGAAACGGATGGTTAGAATTAATGGCAGCTTTTTGGCAATTCGGAGTAGTTAAATTCCAGACGATAGATTGGAAGGAAGTGTGGATTGTAGCAATGTCAAATTGTAACCTCCAACTGCATCAGCGACTGGGGGGACTCCTGATTTGCTGGAATGTGAAAAAAGTGGATGGATAAAGTTGACATTAAGTTAAAGGAATGGCTTTTACATCATGTTGAAACTAAATTTCAACCGCCTAAGTGAACCGATGTGTAAACGGTATCAAATTCAAAATGGAACCCCTAATTGAATAGCCCATTGGTTGACAATGAGAGGAAGAACTCCTGCTCTTTGCTGGAATGTGCCAATAGTGGATGACTATAGTTAGCGTCAGAGGTAATGGCATGATTCCTTTATCATGGTGAGACATAATTTCAGCTGCCTAAGTGAACCCAAGTGTAAACCAAAGCAATGTCAAAATATAACCTCTTATTGAATCACCCGCTTGGACCATTAGTTCACAAGGAGAGGAACGACTGCTGCTCTTTGCTGGGATGTGCCAATAGCAGATGACCATTGTTGGTGTCAGAGTTAATGGCATGATTTCTGCATTGTGCTGAAACTAAATATTAACAGCCCAAGTGAACCCAAGTGTAAACCAAAGCAATGTAAAAATATAACCTCTTATTGAATCACCCACTTGGACCATTAGTTGACAAGGAGAGGCAGGACTACTGCTCTTTGCTGGAATGTGCCAATAGCAGATGACCATTGTTGGTGTCAGAGTTATTGGCATGATTTCTGCATTGTGCTGAAACTAAATTTAACCGCCCAAGCGAACCCAAGTGTAAACCAAAGCAATGTAAAAATATAACCTCTTATTGAATCACCCACTTGGACCATTAGTTGACAAGGAGAGGCAGGACTACTGCTCTTTGCTGGAATGTGCCAATAGCAGATGACCATTGTTGGTGTCAGAGTTAATGGCATGATTTCTACATTATGCTGAAACTAAATATTAACCGCCTAAATGAACCCAAGTCTAAACTGTGCCAATTTGAAAATATAACCTCTTATTGAATAACCCACTTGAACCAATGGTTGACAAGGACATGTCCGAATCAAAGCCTCTTTCGAGACTGGTTTGTCGCCACCACCAACTCCATCATTATTGTAATTTTTTGAAGAGAAATTCTCGAAGTCCCATTGCCATTCAATCCATTTGCCGTCAACTCCGAATTGAGACCCTCGACATTGGGGCCACCTGACTTCCAAGAGAATCCATGCTGAACCAAGTCTGTAGGATTGCTCGCTTAGCAAATGCTGTCCCGTTTCTTAAATGGCATTGTCTAGCCATTTCAGCGATGACCACATCGTCATCCTCAGTCGAAAACTTCGGTATTTTTGACTCACTTTAATTTGAAACCTTCTATTGAATCACACGCTACAGGCCTTCCCGTGATCTCAGTGTTGCCTCAAAAATGAATGTCTCCTTGACGTCCATCCGAAAATCGAACAATTTCCTCTTCATTCGGACACCTAATTGAGCCACCTGTGCCCCGGAGTCAGGCTCAGACTCAATTTCACACAAAACGGAGCAGAAACTGAGAAATCCCTCGGGCCATGCCAGCGATCCCATGAGAAAACCGCCATTGATTGGATGCTTCCCGATTCTCGAAACCCTCTCCAGAGGCCCTCAACCTGGGAAACGTAGGATGTCAACTGCGAGTGTAGCATCAATTAAAACTCCTGTCCGTCGCCTCCGCAACCGCATGCCCCCCGTCGGCCTTCGGGGACGAATGCGATCCAAGTCGAGTGAGAAATGAATGCGACAACCGACTCGTCGGTGCAAAGCCTTTCGAGTCCATTTCCAATCTCAACTCCCAAGCCGAGGCTCCCGAGACAGTGCTGCACGTCTCGTTCGATTCATTTTCGAGGTGTGCCATGAAAATGAAAACATCTCCTGGTCGCCGCAGTGAGGGGCCGGGAGGGGGGGACACGATGAAAGATAATATCGTCAGAGTCCACACACACGCACACATTCCTCCGGAGACCTGCTCTGATGCTGGACCACAGCCATGACGAGTGCACATCCAACTCGATGATGGTTGAGTAAAAGTTTGTACTTCCTCGTGCCGATGGACGCTGGGCGGGATGTGAAGATAGACGTCAGGTTGCCGGACACTGCAGTGGACTGTGGAGATTCCATGACCAGTCTCAATGGCGTGACCAGGCAGGTAGACTGTGTGGGCATTCCGTTGTGGAGGGAGGGGGGAACGCGACACAAGTGGAGCTGAGATAAACGACGGAGCATGAATGAGTCCGGGAACAGCGAACATGACAGAGAGTCCGAGATCAAGGAGTGATGGAGGGCGATAAGTTGAAGTACATCACGTGCAGGTCTGGAGGAGGAGCTGGAGGAGCTGGAGGGGCAGGAGGAGCAGGAGGAGCAGGATGGGGAGGAGGAGTCGCAGTGGAGGCAGGAGGAGCTAGAGGAGCAGGAGGAGTAGGAGGAGCAGGAGGAACTGCAGAAGCAGAAGGAGCAGGAGGGAGGAAGAGCAGGAGGAGCATGAGGAGCAGGAGAAGCTGTAGGACCAGGGCAATCAGGAGCTGTAGTAGCTGGGAGTGCTGGAAGTGCAGGAGGAGCAGTAGGAGCAGGAGGAACTGGAGAAGCAGGAGGAGCAGGAGGGCAGGAAGAGCAGGAGGAGCAGGAGAAGCTGTAGGACCAGGGCAGTCAGGAGCTGTAGTAGCTGGGAGTGCTGGAAGTGCAGGAGGAGCAGTAGGAGCAGGAGGAACTGGAGAAGCAGGAGGAGCAGGAAGGCAGGAAGAGCAGGAGGAGCAAGAGGAGCAGGAGTACCTGCAAGAGTAGCAGAAGCGCCATGAACAGCAGCAGCAGTAGCGTCGTGAGCAGGAATAGACGTCTAACCACCATTTCCACCAACAACACGCTGACCCCACCTGACAACACTGGACCCAGCCAGAGTCCACAGCAGGGTCATCGTCATTGCTCCCACCCGGCGGACCCCCTCTCCATTGAGGTGGTCTCGGATTCCCATCCGCTCTGCGACCAGGGGGCACTCGAGGCACACACACACACACCGTCGAAGCGAGTGGAAGCACACCGCATTCCTGCGGTTATCGGCATTCGCTGTGTCCATTCTCGATCGCTCTCCGTGATTCTCTGACCTTATTTCCCCTCCCCCCCCCTGGTGACGCACTGCGGTCGTTGGTCACTGGTCACTGGTCGCACAGAATGTCACTTTTCCCGTGGCCCACATCGGGGATGCCATTCGCAATTGGCTTCCTTTCAGCGCTCCGCTTGCCTGCTCCGTCGATTAATTACCGATAACCAAGGTTAATCCGAGGCACAATCGATCCAATCGAGGAGACGAGGCGCACAGAAACCCGGTGGCATCTCGGCAATCATTGTGCCGTCGAGCGAGGGGAGCCTCAACGACGAGGTGGACGCTGGGTCAGTGTGCAGACGATGATGATGACGACAGCCACGAGCAGGGGAGCAAGAAGAGTCAATCATCAGAGAAACTCATCGCGGCGCTGGTGGTGGTTGGTGGTTAGTGGTTCGCCGATGAGAGTTCAAAGCGCAGCACTGAAGCACGCACGTGATTGATGAGTTCAGGGAAATCAGACAGCGAGTGGCTCAGCTGATTTATGGCAGCCAAGGCCTGCTTTCTGCAGCCGATTAGAGAGTTTGACGCGTTCTGGTGACTTTATTCCCGTCCCCGAAGGGCACCGCTGCGCCATAGATCACGGGCCGCACAAAAAGCCCCAAAAGACAGTCGATGACCCACATGAGCCGCTCTCGACGAGATTTATCGCATTCACTGCATTCACTTGACCGAAAAATGAGCCCTCAATCCCGATCCATTGTTCCGCGGCAACCCATTCGACCTCCATTCAGGTTCTCTGGGAAGCAGCGCCGACTGACGGCTCGTCTCGCCGCGCAGATAATGCAAATTATCGCTCAGGTTCGGGCAGAGCCGTCCAACAAAAGGCCAAATAATTCGACTCAAAGTGGAATTCCTCCTCTCGCATCTCTGGCGTGGCGTCCGGGCTGCTGCTGGAGGGGGGGAGAACAATTAGATCAGAGCACAGAGCGGCGGCTCCACGAAAATGAACCTCAATCGGTCTGCCGAACCTCTTGCTTCTCGGATAAACACACAAGCGCAGCCGGAGAGCTGTCCAGTCGAGTGGCGGTGGGAGGCAGGCACTTCAGACGCCCAGCCGAGGTACGAGTACTTGTCCGATTGATGTGCACTTTTGTTGATTTTGTTCTCGGTTCGCGGCCAGGTCCCAGGGATTTGGATTCGACGAAAACAGGTTCGCGACACGCACGCACACACGGACCGATGGCCAGACAGATAGACGGACGATGCGATGGCCAAAAAGTGGGATGACCTCGTCGAAGCGACGGCCGCAGAGAATTTGGAGCACAAAAGCGGTAAATGGACGCGTCGTCGCATTGAAGAGGAAATCTGGAGCGCGCCGCTGCGATACGAGTGCGAGCCACGAACGAGGAGGCCCGTGAGAAAGAAACGCCTCGCGGCTCGGCGCTGAGAATTGTTATGTAAATCGCTGGATCGCCTGATGGTGAATATGAGACATTTACGAGCATCGACCGGCCCGGCGGGGAGGTAAGGTCGCCGAGATGGCGAACAATGGGCTGCGCCGCCGCGACTAGGGAAGTAATTTATTCAAGCCTCCGATCGTAATGACATAATAAATGGGCAATTCCGCCTGGCTTCCAGCGGCCCGCCGGACGCTGTTGATTCAATTAATGATCTATTGTTGGGGCCGGCTCGGGGGGGAAACAAAGGGTTTGGCGGCGGCGGCGGCAAGATGCAGGCAAGGTGACCCGGCCACCGGCGACGTTTGGGGCGAGACTCGGAATGCGAAGCGAGTTCGGCGATGGGCCTGGGCGCGAGAAACGAAAGTAAGCATCGACGACCTTTGGTTCAGGTGAACGCGGAAGCTGTCCAAATTGACTGAAGAGGTCGAGGGTGAAGGAGAGACTTGGCCAGAGACATAGGCAGAGGCAGAGCCGTAGGCAGAGCCAGAGCCAGAGCCAGAGCCAGAGCCAGAGCCAGAGCCAGAGCCAGAGCCAGAGCCAGAGCCAGAGCCAGAGCCAGAGCCAGAGCCAGAGCCAGAGCCAGAGCCAGAGCCAGAGCCAGAGCCAGAGCCAGAGCCAGAGCCAGAGCCAGAGCCAGAGCCAGAGCCAGAGCCAGAGCCAGAGCCAGAGCCAGAGCCAGAGCCAGAGCCAGAGCCAGAGCCAGAGCCAGAGCCAGAGCCAGAGCCAGAGCCAGAGCCAGAGCCAGAGCCAGAGCCAGAGCCAGAGCCAGAGCCAGAGCCAGAGCCAGAGCCAGAGCCAGAGCCAGAGCCAGAGCCAGAGCCAGAGCCAGAGCCAGAGCCAGAGCCAGAGCCAGAGCCAGAGCCAGAGCCAGAGCCAGAGCCAGAGCCAGAGCCAGAGCCAGAGCCAGAGCCAGAGCCAGAGCCAGAGCCAGAGCCAGAGCCAGAGCCAGAGCCAGAGCCAGAGCCAGAGCCAGAGCCAGAGCCAGAGCCAGAGCCAGAGCCAGAGCCAGAGCCAGAGCCAGAGCCAGAGCCAGAGCCAGAGCCAGAGCCAGAGCCAGAGCCAGAGCCAGAGCCAGAGCCAGAGCCAGAGCCAGAGCCAGAGCCAGAGCCAGAGCCAGAGCCAGAGCCAGAGCCAGAGCCAGAGCCAGAGCCAGAGCCAGAGCCAGAGCCAGAGCCAGAGCCAGAGCCAGAGCCAGAGCCAGAGCCAGAGCCAGAGCCAGAGCCAGAGCCAGAGCCAGAGCCAGAGCCAGAGCCAGAGCCAGAGCCAGAGCCAGAGCCAGAGCCAGAGCCAGAGCCAGAGCCAGAGCCAGAGCCAGAGCCAGAGCCAGAGCCAGAGCCAGAGCCAGAGCCAGAGCCAGAGCCAGAGCCAGAGCCAGAGCCAGAGCCAGAGGCAGAGTCAGAGCCAGAGCCAGAGCCAGAGCCAGAGCCAGAGCCAGAGCCAGAGCCAGAGCCAGAGTCAGAGCCAGAGCCATGGGCAGAGCCAGAGCCAGAGCCAGAGCCATGGGCAGAGTCAGAGCCAGAGCCAGAGCCATGGGCAGAGCCAGAGCCAGAGCCAGAGCCAGAGCCAGAGCCAGAGCCAGAGCCAGAGCCAGAGCCAGAGCCAGAGCCAGAGCCAGAGCCAGAGCCAGAGCCAGAGCCAGAGCCAGAGCCAGAGCCAGAGCCAGAGCCAGAGCCAGAGCCAGAGCCAGAGCCAGAGCCAGAGCCAGAGCCAGAGCCAGAGCCAGAGCCAGAGCCAGAGCCAGAGCCAGAGCCAGAGCCAGAGCCAGAGCCAGAGCCAGAGCCAGAGCCAGAGCCAGAGCCAGAGCCAGAGCCAGAGCCAGAGCCAGAGCCAGAGCCAGAGCTAGAGCCAGAGCCAGAGCCAGAGCCAGAGCCAGAGCCAGAGCCAGAGCCAGAGCCAGAGCCAGAGTCAGAGCCAGAGCCAGAGCCATGGGCAGAGCCATAGGCAGAGCCATAGGCAGAGCCAGAGCCAGAGCCAGAGCCATGGGCAGAGCCAGAGCCATAGGCAGAGCCAGAGCCATAGGCAGAGCCAGAGCCAGAGCCAGAGCCAGAGCCAGAGCCAGAGCCAGAGCCAGAGCCAGAGCCAGAGCCAGAGCCAGAGCCAGAGCCAGAGCCAGAGCCAGAGCCAGAGCCAGAGCCAGAGCCAGAGCCAGAGCCAGAGCCAGAGCCAGAGCCAGAGCCAGAGCCAGAGCCAGAGCCAGAGCCAGAGCCAGAGCCAGAGCCAGAGCCAGAGCCAGAGCCAGAGCCAGAGCCAGAGCCAGAGCCAGAGCCAGAGCCAGAGCCAGAGCCAGAGCCAGAGCCAGAGCCAGAGCCAGAGCCAGAGCCAGAGCCAGAGCCAGAGCCAGAGCCAGAGCCAGAGCCAGAGTCAGAGCCAGAGGCAGAGCCAGAGCCAGAGCCAGAGGCAGAGTCAGAGCCAGAGCCAGAGCCAGAGCCAGAGCCAGAGCCAGAGCCATAGGCAGAGCCAGAGCCATAGGCAGAGCCAGAGCCATAGGCAGAGCCAGAGCCAGAGCCAGAGCCAGAGCCAGAGCCAGAGCCAGAGCCAGAGCCAGAGCCAGAGCCAGAGCCAGAGCCAGAGCCAGAGCCAGAGCCAGAGCCAGAGCCAGAGCCAGAGCCAGAGCCAGAGCCAGAGCCAGAGCCAGAGCCAGAGCCAGAGCCAGAGCCAGAGCCAGAGCCAGAGCCAGAGCCAGAGCCAGAGCCAGAGCCAGAGCCAGAGCCAGAGCCAGAGCCAGAGCCAGAGCCAGAGCCAGAGCCAGAGCCAGAGCCAGAGCGAGAGCCAGAGCGAGAGCCAGAGCCAGAGCCAGAGCGAGAGCCAGAGCGAGAGCCATAGGCAGAGCCAGAGCGAGAGCCAGAGCGAGAGCCATAGGCAGAGCCAGAGCGAGAGCCATAGGCAGAGCCAGAGCTGTAGCTAGACCCAATAACAGACGTAGTCACTCGTACTCGAAGTTAGAGCAACCCTATCGCCCTCGTCGCATTCTTAACGTCTTCTGGCGCCACTTCTGGTCTTGCCAGCGACGATAAGGCTCCGCCACGAATCGGTCTTCGTCTTCGACAGCTTCGATATGCTATCTTATCGAGCGGGCTGTCACCCGCCGAAACTGACACGACAGCCTGCCTCCACCCCACGGCCGAGTCGGCTTTATCTAGCGTCTTTCGAAACTTGAAACCCTTGGCCTGGTTCTCTGTTCTCCCGAGTTACCCAACACCACACCCAAGTCTCGCCTTAAAGCCGCCATGCGCCCCCTTCGCCTGTTAGCCCCGAAAATAGACGACGTCTGCACACGCACCCCTTGCAATCCACTCAATCACTTTCCGCAGAGCTCCCCCATTTGTCAACACAAACGCCAACTCCACCGCCGTAATCTCCTGCGCTTCCCATTAATGCAACGCGCACGGGATTATGCCGCCCCAGCCCCAAACGGGCCGACAAACACTCGCTCCCCCTCCGATCAATCAGAGGAAGCAGCAGGAACCCTTCTCTGTTCAGCGCCGATTGCGAGCCCCACCTAGTCACGTTTTGAGAGGACTTTTCGACGCAAACACTGGGGTTGGCCGCAGGGACACGCAGCGCGTCGCTGCACTTTGGGGTGCGAACATTGGGTGCGGCCGAGGGCAGACGCCGACACCAGCACTGCTTTCCCTTTGTTTGCTGGAGTCGGACGGGTGGCGGGGGAGCAAGTAACAACTATCCACTTTCCCCCCCATCCGAGCGGTAATTACAAGTCGTTAAGGCACTAATTGTGGGCCACAGTCGGACGCGTCGGCCGCTCAGCTGCAGATCATGGATCATCATTTGTTTTTTTTCGGGGTTTCGCTTTTGTTTCGTTTCGTTTCACGAACGCTTTCTTGTCAAATCGAGCTGCTTGGTGGAAGATGATGCCGTAAACGGAGTAAACTTGAACTCATTATGCGTTCGAATGTGGTACAGTGGCCACCGAAAGTTAGGCAACGCCTGCTGGGATGGGGACGTTCGAAGGGAGGTTGTTCAGCATCAACAAGAGCAACACCTGGAGCCTGTAAAGGAACTGCCTTCGAATGTGGTACAGTGGCCACCGAAAGTTAGGCAACGCCTGCTGGGATGGGGACGTTCGAAGGGAGGTTGTTCAGCATCAACAAGAGCAACACCTGGAGCCTGTAAAGGAACTGCCTTCGAATGTGGTACAGTGGCCACCGAAAGTTAAGGAACGCCTACTGAGATGGCGACGTTCGAAGGGAGGTTGTTCAGCATCAACAAGAGCAACACCTGGAGCCTGTAAATTAACTGCCTTCGAATGTGGTACAGTGGCCACCGAAAGTTAAGGAACGCCTACTGAGATGGCGACGTTCGAAGGGAGGTTGTTCAGCATCAATAAGAGCAACACCTGGGGAGCCTGTAAAGGAAATGCCTTCGAATGTGGTACAGTGGCCACCGAAAGTTAAGGAACGCCTACTGAGATGGCGACGTTCGAAGGGAGGTTGTTCAGCATCAATAAGAGGAACACCTGGGGAGCCTGTAAAGGAACTGCCTTCGAATGTGGTACAGTGGCCACCGAAAGTTAGGCAACAGTTGCTCAGTTGGGAAATTTCAAGTGAGGGAGCACGAAAGCAGAGCAACACCTAGAGCCAGTGAAGGAGTTCGAACAAGAATTGCGGCAACATTTTATAAACATTCTATAAAAGTCTGTCACCAGACTTCCTCGCCCCACTGTAGTCCGCTCACATGACCTCCATCCGTCACACATGCAGACGGGCACACGTTCGAGCGCAGTGCCCGCTCTCAGGTGAAACTGCCGGCGAAAGCATATCAGAGGCACATTAGCGCGCCAGCCACCACTAATCACGTCCACGCCGGCGATTAGATGAGTTTCGCTCATGGAAAGTCTGCAGCCGCTCCGACGAGGCTCAGAATCGATTCACTTTCGCTCTCGCTCTCCGCACACACTGCAACGGAGTGTGTGACGCGTTCGCCGTTCGAGAATCCACACGAACAACAGCTCAGCAGGAAGCTGGGAAGAGGATGCACTTCCCTTGAGCGTCTTTTAATTGCACTTGATTCTCTCGCTCTCTCTCTGTCCCCCTCCCACCCCGAGATGGTGTTCTTGTGAAGTGATCCTTGAAGGCAATCGCATCGCCGTCCTCCTCGCTCTCGTTTCCTGTCCTTTGTTCGTCGCCCAGTCATCCCGAGAGCAGGTATCGATATCGGTATCGATTGCATTGTGTCGTCTTCATAATTCCCTTGACAAATTGCCCATAAAGGAGTCAAACCAAAACACCCGCACGTCCCTCGCTCCGTGCCCGTTCCCGTGAATGGAATGCGAATTGAATGACCGGAAGTGTTCACTTGGCATGGCATAATGGGCTTCAAGGAGCATTCAATGAGGCTGCAGACCTGCACTCCTGCCGAGTGGCCTGTTCTGCTCTGCACTGCTCCTTAATGACTCGAGTGACTGGCATGAAGGATGCCTGTGGTTGCATTGATTGAGTGTGAGCATGACGAGGCCCAAGTGGAGTCATTGTCTTCAGAAGAGAGAGAGAGAGAGACCCTTCAGCTGAGGCTCAGGTGGCCAGTGGATTAGGCAGACGGAATGGAATCTCCTCGCCAGATGGTTGGTCAGAATCTCAGAGTTGTCACTATGAAGGCGTTTCTCGAGGAGTTGCATTTCCAAACGGCCTTGCCAATGTCTTCCACAACGTCTCCTACCACATCCCTGGAGCTCCAGTTCGACTGCAAAACACAACCAGGGTCTCGCCTAAACAATTCTGAGCTCCACTTCCACCCCCAAACCATCCCAGATTCGCGCAAAAATAGGAAAACATCCGCGGAAGCGACCCCCACCCGTCCACGGGGCGTAAACAACAATCAGGCCATTGGCACTCGATTCGTCTTAATCGCCGACGTCCGAATTTATCACCGTGACCCCTGGCTCCGTCCGCGCCCAATGAATCTTCATTCGATGGGCCACCAGCCAGGCGAACACGGCTCCTGCGCCCCCGACAATTAATCTAATCACACAATCGATTCGGAAGCACAGGGGCAAGCCCCGCCAGACCTGACCGGAGCAGGTTCCCGAACCCGATTTAATGGGCTCCTCCCGCTACGGTCGTCCCCTTCGCTCGCGATAATTAAAAAAAAAAAACTTGCCAACTTGCGCAACGCCATCCGATTACTGAGGAGAACTTCGTGATAAATGACTTCGCCCGCCTCGCTGCGATACGGTGGGGTCGTTGGGCGTTGGGCATCGACGAAGGCAAAGCGAACGACGGGTTCAATCGCTGCAACCACACCTCAGACCAGACCCGGGCTGCCGGCCATGTCGCAAGCAGCGCAGTTTTGCAGCCTGCATCGGGGAAGAGGGTTTCTTTGAAATGCTGGTCATGTCGTCATACGGGAACGTGGTCATAATTTAAAGCCCATCGCCTCGAGATATGACGGACTGTGTGGACGTCGCAAAATGTCACATCGCTTGAGTGGGTCAGAAGGGGGGGTTTTTTTTTTGGGTGTGTGTGTGATGTGCATTGTGAACAGTGGATGCACTTGAGCACTCGCTGGGTGGAGGAGCAGTGTCTGAGGTTCAGTCGTCTTCAGGCGGGTGACTCCGAAACTCCGAGACTCCGAGATAATGAGGATGATTGCTGCTTTGTCCCTTTTCGAAAATGGGCGGCCGAGAGACGGTTGATTAAAGGGAAGTTTTCGTCAAGAGGAGCTTATTATGAAGGCCTGGCTATAGCCCATCTACCCGCTGATCGAACATAAACGTCGGCTCAACCAACTCTTGGACACATTCAATGCGAAGAGGACGGCTTGATAGGAGCAAGTGGTCAGTTGTGAGAAGCGCTGACTGGTGCCTGTGTCGTGAAAAGATCCTACGGTCATCCTGAGGAACTGAGAAGGCAGGCGGGGATGTCCGAGGCTTCGCCAGAGCCGGACATTTCATCGGAAAACCAGATTCCCGCGCCAGTGCCCATTGCAGGTGAACACCTGTTTGCTCTGGACTCGACTAGCAGCTCTATTGGGCTTTGTCAGTTGTCTTTGTGTCATGAGGAGGTAACTGGGAACGAATGCGATTGACTCCTGAGTCCAGGGAGCAACCCAAGATGCGTGGGAAGCTAGTCAACTATGCACAGTCCTTTATAAGCGCGTCTCTGCACACGGTTGCCACATGAACCAACTCCGTTCCATAGTTCTCCGTTCCATAGTTCTCTTCCACTTGAACGACTCTAGACGAATCTGGAGGACAGGTTGTGTGAGATGGAGTGTACCCTCTTTGAGTCGCCAGTCCAGAGGAGAACTCCCCCTCACCAACCACTCGTGCGAACACAAGAACTCATGGCGATGAACGACGATCGTTGACGGAGAAGCCTGTTTGTAAACCGAGACCTCGTCCTCGGCGTGCTCCCCCAGAGGTACACCATCTCTCCATTGCCCATGTCAGGAAGCATAAATCTGGACGCACCCACCCCACCATCGTGACACAATTGTCACGGCATTCGATTTCCAAAAATAGCCCATCGCCGTTCGTCATGTTTTCTGTCACTTCATCTTGGAGCCGGCATCCAGCTCCACCGCCCGAGTGCCCCATCAACACAATTCGAACACGATTTCGTGCTCGTTCACCGCACGTTATGTCACCAAAACTGTCGACTCGTCGCTCATAATTGGACGAAGCGCTTAATTTACGGCCGCCCTCCAACGACTCCAGCTCCTCCTCCTCCCCCTCCTCCTCCTCCCCCTCCTCCTCCTCCTCCTCCTCCCCCTTCACCACCTCCTCCACCCCAGCACTCTGTCAACAACAATATCTCGTCCCATTTCCATTCGAAGCGGCGACCGTTTACGCAATCTATCGTCGCAAAGCGATTCAATTGTTTATTTTGAGAACTCCAGCAGCCCGGAGCCCACCACACCACCACACCACCCATCCGCTTAATTAATCAACTTTACTGCATCACTGACCCATTTACGGGCAACGTTGACTCCACGAAAGCGGGAGAAAGTGAAAGTGACGGGAGGGTGGCCACCACGCGCAGTCGGTGGCACTTTTCCACGCTCGTTGCGGCAGATTTATGCGGTCTTCCAAGATCATCTTCCAGCGTCTTGGGTCGTCTCGCGAGCAGATGAGCCGCTGCGAGAGGCCACCGCAAGACGATTTACGATCGGTTATGTGACGCGTCGCCGTGACGGTTCGCTGGCCACGGGAATTTGGAATTTTTCCTCAGAAATTGCGGCGCAATTAAAAGTCAGTTTTCGAGCGAAATGATCAAGCATTGGCTCGCTGTTGTTGGCACCGTTGGCATTGAGCGGCTCGTAATGATCGTAATTGGTCGGGAAGGCATTAGTTCACTTCACGGTTGCATAACGAGGAGGCTGTGCGCGCTCGGCGACACCAGAAAAGGTGACAGTTTGGCTCCCAACGGCGCTGAATTCCAATGTGGACCGCTTTGCGTTTGCGGAGACCACGATGATCGGTTTCAAAGCGACTTTGAGCGACTCTTTCGGTGCCCACTTGGGTACCCGGAAACGAGAGCAATCTTGCAACCCTCCCGTCTGTCCGTTCCTCTAGCTGCGCGGAAATGAGAGCGATCTTGACGCTGGCTTATGGACGAATTCCCGAGAGTTCATCGCACGATCCTTCGCAGCTCCTCCACCTGGTCACTGTTTCACTGTTTCACTCTTCTTCTTGGCGTGGCTTGGCTCGTATCGATTTCCACGCGCTGGCAGAGCGGATGTCACCGATTGCGAATTCCAGGAACGCACTTGGCCGCATGTGGGTTCTCCTTTGTGTGTCAGCAGAAATCGCAACAGATCCCCGCACAAAAGGACGCAACACCGATCGCCGATGGTGGTGGTTCCTCTCTCGTCCCGTCGCCTCCTGCTGAGCGCACCGAGAATGCATTTATGTGCGCCTGCCTCTCGTCTCTTTCATCGGTTCTCATTCTCGTCTCCTTCTCGGGCAGCGGGAAGCGGCTTCAGTTAAGCCGATCGATTGATACCTTGCGTTGGTTGTCATTCGGCTGCGGCGGCGTGGAGGTGATGACGGCCGTGGAATGTGAAAGGCGTTCGACGGTAATTTGCTGTTTGATATGCCCGCCCAGTGCAGGCGGTGGCGGCACGAGGCCGTCGACTGCGTTTGATGTGGTGGCCGGAGAGTGAGCTGAAGTTATCGGGGGCATCGGTATTTTAATGTGGGACAAAAGGGATTCCTGCTCACGCGGCGACTGAGGCCGGGGAACCTGTTTTGTTTCTGGGACTTAAGACCGTCCGTAGATTCGGCTCATATCAGCGCTGTCATAACTTTTGAACGCATTCAAATGTGGTGTCGTAAGTCCTGGTCTTAGAGGGATGAAAGGGGATTGCAGGCATTTGGGGGGTCAATGATCTGAAGGTGGATCTGTGTCTGGCTCTGGCGCTGTCCATGACTCTGGCTCTGCCTATGGCTCTGGCTCTGCCTATGGCTCTGGCTCTGCCTATGGCTCTGGCTCTGCCTATGGCTCTGGCTCTGCCTATGGCTCTGGCTCTGCCTATGGCTCTGGCTCTGCCTATGGCTCTGGCTCTGCCTATGGCTCTGGCTCTGCCTATGGCTCTGGCTCTGCCTATGGCTCTGGCTCTGCCTATGGCTCTGGCTCTGCCTATGGCTCTGGCTCTGCCTATGGCTCTGGCTCTGCCTATGGCTCTGGCTCTGCCTATGGCTCTGGCTCTGCCTATGGCTCTGGCTCTGCCTATGGCTCTGGCTCTGCCTATGGCTCTGGCTCTGCCTATGGCTCTGGCTCTGCCTACGGCTCTGGCTCTGCCTATGGCTCTGGCTCTGCCTATGGCTCTGGCTCTGCCTATGGCTCTGGCTCTGCCTATGGCTCTGGCTCTGCCTATGGCTCTGGCTCTGCCTATGGCTCTGGCTCTGCCTATGGCTCTGGCTCTGCCTATGGCTCTGGCTCTGCCTATGGCTCTGGCTCTGGCTCTGGCTCTGGCTCTGGCTCTGGCTCTGGCTCTGGCTCTGGCTCTGGCTCTGGCTCTGGCTCTGGCTCTGGCTCTGGCTCTGGCTCGGTTGCATCCAAGCCTGAAGCTCAAGTCCACGACCATCGCCCCAAACGTGTCCAGAATTGAAAATCCCATGCACTAGCCATCCCCACCCCACGCCCGTGGCACCGACAAACTTCTCAATTCAGCACACCGCACCGGCTTATCCGATCGCCAGAAGTCGCTAGATCAACAAATCACCGATTAGACCTCAAATTACCTCGTCGACTTCTCACATAAATTAGCAACACCATCGTCGACGCTGGCTCCTGCCACCGCCAAGGCACCAGAACTCTCCCGGCCCCTGTGGTGGTGGCGATGCCAGAGGACACTGCTGACGACTTCTGCCGGATATCGCTGTTTAATGACCCATCGTTCGCTCCCACATTGCCGACCAGCCAGCCAGCCAGCCAGCCGTCGATTAACATTTATGATTCGCGATATTTAAACGTCTGCGATCGGAATCGATAATTCGTCAAGCGACACAATGGCTTCACACACCGCTGCCGTCGCGTCGTCGCTGGCCCTTCGCCGGGAGATAGAACTTCGCGGCGGACTCTAATCGTGATTTACATTCCGTTTCCGGTGTGCGAAACGAACGACGAATCGATGGAGTTCCCATGAGATGGGCGCCGTCGGAGGGGGTGAGATATGAAATTGTAGATGTGCCATGAAACCGGACATGGAACCCATAACCAGATCACTGGCAAGGTCATCGGTGGCCAGTCAGCAACAGAATTTGCAGTCAGCGCCAAGCAACATTAACCGCCGCCGCCGCCGCCACCGGAATGATCGGAATGTCGCACTCATTTCGACGCCAAGACAAATGACTCAACCGCCTGGCACCTGTTCAATTGACAAGTCGAATGCGGTAATTTGCCGGTTGGGCGGGGGGAAAACCCACCTCGCGACCGGGGATTCCAGTGAAACCTGCCAGCCATCGATGTCGCATAACACGCTACGATCTCTTCCTAAACGCACTGCCAACTGATCACAAACCGATGACCGGCGGAATAAATTAGCGTCGACGCGTCGACTGGTCATCAATTCGATCAGGCTGACGGCAGACGTCGTCCGCAGCCGACCAGCACCGCGGGAGGCCGCTTCGGCTAATTGAAATGCCTTGCTTCTGATGAAGATAGCGTCGTGCTCAGGTCGCCCTTGGGAGCGCCTCCCAGGTCTTAATGACGACTTTCACGTGCAATGGATCCCACAGCTCCGATGAAACCCACACCCACTCTCTCTCTCTCTCGCTCGTCGCGTCTCAATTGACAATCTGACAAGAAAGACGTTCACTTCCGAACCGAGTGCTGCGCCTCGCAGCGCACAGAGAAATCGATTGTTTTGCGGCGGACAGAGGGGGCGTGGCAAGTGGGGGCTTCGGTCTTATCAAACGCGCCTCGGACGTCCGCTTGTGAGTGTGGTTCCTTGTCTGCTCTTCCGATACGAGGAACGAAACAATCAGTTTTTCAGAAAGTTCCTTAACGTATCCGTGCATCTGTGGATCTGTGCGCGAGTGTGTTTGCCTCCATCGCAGATAAGGAACCTTATTCATCGGTTTGTTGAGGTTTTTTTTTCTGTTTTTTTGTCTGAAAATAAATCTTGTTGTTATCCGAACGCGCAAGAGAGTTTGTTGTTTCAGCGACGACGGAACGACTGGATGGCAGACGGTTTTAAGGATGTTTTGAGTGTCGGCCGGCCGGAGTGAGGGGGCAGGCATATCGGGTGACCGAAATTAAGAAAAAAATTTCGACGGAATTCGCTGATGATGTGCTGATTTGGGGCGAGTGGACTTTGAGTTCGCGGAGAGATGGATTTCGTCTGGAAATGTGATCAGTTGCGGGGGAGATAATGGAATTTTTTTCTTGTTTTTTGCGGCGGATTCTGCAAAGTGTGAGTTTTGGAAGTCGTGGAGGGCCTCACGGATGAGAGGGAAGGGAGCCATGTACGTCCATGAATGTGTGCGCTCATTACACTCGGAATCACGGGCAAAGGCAAGCAGTCGATGGAAGAGTGGACGAGTGACGGGATGGAGGTGCTGTGGCAGAACATGTCATCCAAGCGTTCGATGAACTCGTGGGAGTTCGCCGATGGGCCAGCGGTAAGATTTTTCTCATTTTCGGGCAGCCAGAGGAACGCCAGGAAGGTTACCAAGGTAATACATTGAAGCCAGTCAATGGAGAGTCAGGTTCTGGCTTACAGGCGTTTTTCTGAGCAATTGACGATGTTGATGGCAAGCCTTTGTGGTTTCATAGAACTCAACGTAAGACCAGAAGTGTCACCACTCTCGGTGTCTTCCACAGTTCCGACGAACGAGGGTCTTTCAGTCGACAAGCGATACCACTGTTGACACCAGAAGTGGTCTGAAATGGACGTGGTCTACCGAAACCAGCTCCTAGCCAGCAACTACTTTGCATTCAGAGTCAAATACAAGGCGTACCACTCTGTTAGTCGAACCAACAAATATTCACAGATGGACACCAGCAAGGTTGGCAGTGAACACCAACACTTTTTTCCAAAAGCCGGTGAGGTGTGCTGAATTGAGAAGTTTGCCTGTGCGACAGGCGTGGACGGGTCGCGGGCATGGCGAGTGGATGGGTGTTCAATTCTGGACACGTTTGGGACGATGGTCTCGGACTTGAGCTTGACGCTTGGATGCAACACTAGGGTGGACGTAGGGGAGGTTGAACCAACAAATATTCACGGATGGACACCAGCAATGCCAACCTTGCTGAACACCAACACTTTTTTCCAAAAAGTAAAAAAAGGACTAACACGAGATGAATGATCTTCCGAAAGGCCCTAGAATTGGTAGCCTACGCGGACGGCATTGACGTGATTGGTGGAATACAGCGAGTTGTCCATGAATCGTTTACTGGCCTTGACTCGGAGGTGAAGTATATGCCGAAGGACGTGATCGACGACTAGGCGACAGATGTACTCCCGAATTACTTAAGAACTTCCTCTTCGACACCAGTACCGAGATTAAATGCAGAACAACTACCCCCAATCGCTGTTTCCTCGAGCTCAAAAGGCAATTGAGTAGTAGAGCCCCCTCTCGAAGGACCAAGCAGACTCCATATAAGACACTGATCATGCCAGTGGCGACCGTGGCGTTGTGGGTCTGTGCATCGACTCCTACGCACTTGAACGTTGGGGTCTGGGTTCGATTCCTGGTGCGACCACCTCTTTCGAGTCACTGACTATGCTTAAGGCGTATAACTGTCTAGAAAAAGCTTCTCAAACTTGGCCGTTCAGAGTCGGCTTGAAACTGTAGGTCCCTTCCACTCGCGATCGAACATTAGCACCCACGCCACCTGCTGTAGAAGCTAGGCCATCTACGGTCTGTAACATCAACCAGATTATTATTATATTAAGCCAGCCCTGCTGTACAGCGCAGAGGCATGGGCAATCACAAGAGCGGCTAAAGAAATCCTTAGTCTTTTCGAGAGAAAAATTCTACGTTCAATCTTTGATCCTTTTTTGCGGTGCTGCGGTGATGGTATCTGGAGAAGAAGATTTGGCCACAAACTGAGAGACATGAGCTTAGTCAGGAGTCTAGTAGGAGCTAGACCATGTACAGTCCTTGGACAACAATGCTCCAGCCCGACTCCGCACCAGTGGGACGACGCAACAAAGGTACGCCCACGGAACTGATGGCGCACACAAGTGAAAAAGGATCTCAACGCGGAATTGGATGCATTTGCCTAAAGATCGTGCCAGTTGGAGAGGCTTGTTGACTGAGACCCAGGTCCACCCCGGACTGCAGCGCCAGTTGAAGAAGAAGAAGGATCTCTATCACAAGAGCCAACACCGTTAAAGGTTTGTACTCAGTTGAAGGGTGGCACTGTGGCACTGTCACAGGAGTTGTCGATCAGTGGCAGTAGGCTGACTATGGGTATCACAATTGGCCAGCTTAGACCATCTAAGTGTGCTGGCAAGTTCGCTGGGCGCCGACGTTACCTAGCCTAACCTAAAGGGCTTTAGGGAGACTCCATCGACCTCAGTGAAGACAGTCAAGATACTAAGCCAGTAGCAGCGAAGATTCGTCAAGAAGATCTCGTTGAAGGCATTCAAGATGGCCAAAGAATGTCCAGTCTGCACAGTCAAGAGTCAGTGAAGGGCTGGAAAGGGCTGAGAAGACCGACTAAGGAGATCTAGCTGAAGGCAACCACGGTGCCTAGGAAAGGACAAAGAAAGACTGCCTGATGGGACTTGATTGAAGACAATAAAGTTGCCTAGGTTACAGTGAAGAAGGCAGACTGTTCTTAAAAGTCTGGTAGAACGCTTCCAAAAGACCCCATCATCAGCGTCACCGAATAGGAGTTGTGGGACCTGTTGCACGTGAAAGTCGTCATTAAGACGGTCAGCACGACGCTATCTGCAAGACCATTAGATTGTGAACATTCGAGAGCAATAAAGGCAAATACCTTTGGAACCGGAAGCTATCTGTGACACCTCAAATTGGAGCTCTTGTTCAGTCCTATGAGAGTGATAAGACGTGCTTCGGGACATCGACCACTTCTAAGGAAGTAAGCAACACAGAAGAGATCACCAGGAAGGCGACGCGTTCTTCAATGATTTGTTTGCAGTAAGATGGATGTACATAGCTATTGTTAGACCAACAATCACACACGGTGCAATAGCATGGTGTTCCAAAAGAACCAACCTGATCAGCGCAAGAGAGACACTCAACAAAGTTCAAAGGTTGGCATGCTTAAAGCACGCCGTAGATCCCAGCGTTCCAGAGGTAGACCAGAGTTCCACGAACGATTGGCCATCTTTAGGCTGGCAAGGCGCGACCTGGAAAAGGCAATCAAGGAGAGCAAAGAAAACTATTTTAAAACTCTTTGCAATGAAGCAGACCTAGATCCCTGGAGGGGAGCATATTAAATCGTAATGAAGAAACTGAGGGGCAGTAGGTCTCCTCAAGTAACCTGCCCATTGTTGCTCAGAACAATAGTTGAACACCTGTTCCCCAGCAAGTCTCCTACAATGTTCGTCCTCACACAAGGAGCTGGTCCGGAACAAATCCCACCAGTCACGGTTGACGAGCTGCAGAATGCGTGCAGGAAAATAGGAGAGAAAGAAGCGCCTGGCCCCGACGGCATCCCCAATAAAGCCATCAAAGCAGCTGTCGAGAAGAGACCAGAGCTGTTTACGACGATGATGCAAAGGTGCCTCGAAGAGGGAAACTTTCCCAACCGCTGGAAACTCCAACACCTGGTACTAATACCCAAAGGCAATAAGCCCCCCGGAGAACCTTCAGCGTATCGACCGATTTGCCTGCTGGACACCACGGGAAAAAATCCTGGAGAGCATCATATACGGCAGGCTAATCGGCGTGGCTGAGGAGCGAGGAGCCCTGTCAGACCACCAGTACGGCTTTAGGAAGTCGCGCTCCACCATCGACGCCATCAAAGAGGTGGTAGACACAGCAAGTGAAGCCATAACGGGTACAAGATGGAGGGGCGGTACAAAAAAATACTGTGCCGTAGTTACGGTGGGTATAAAAAACGCGTTTAACTCGGCGAGAGAGAGCCCTGAATAGGATGAGCACACCGCAGTACCTGAAGAGGATTATTGTCAGCTACTTTACCAACAGGAAACTGAGATACCAGACTGACGATGGTACTAAATACTACGACGTCTCTGCAGGCGTTCCACAGGGTTCAGTCCTTGGACCCCTCCTCTGGAACTTAATGTACGACGGAGTACTGAGACTAAAGCTGCCACATGGAGTCAAGGTCATCGGCTTTGCTGACGACATCGCGGTCGTGACGGTGGCCAAGCACATCCACGAGGTGGAAACCGCCGCAAACGAAGCAATCGCCAGGATCAAAAATTGGCTGGAATCTTCCGACCTTGAATTGGCTGACCACAAGACAGAGGCTGTTTTAATAACCAGCCGAAAGACTGTGGAATATGCAAACTTCCGGGTTGGCTCCCAGCTAATTAGATCCAAGGAATCACTGAAATACCTAGGAGTGATGCTCGACAACCGACTTAATTTCAAAAAGCATGTCGAATACTGCGGCAGGAAAGCTTCAAAGATGCAGGCAGCACTTTCTGGTATGCTGCCAAACATAGGAGGACCCGGATACCCAAGAAGGATTCTGCTTTCCAGAGTGGTAAGTTCAATTCTCCTATATGCTGCGCCAGTCTGGTCGAGTGCTCTCTCTATAAAGGAGACAGCTAAGAAGCTCTCGTCACCATACAGGCTCTGCGCCATAAGAACAATCAGCGGCTTCCGGACAATTTCGGACGAAGCAGCCTGTGTGATTGCGGGTATGGTCCCCATCGACATTCTCGCAAATGAGATGCATAGGGTCTACCTAAGGCGATCGACGAACCGGCCAGAGACTGGCGTAAACAGGATAAGGAAGGAACAATCGAAACGTGGACAAAGAGAGCAAGCGGAAACTGCAACTTCCACCTTACGCAGTTTCTGTCGGGCCACGGGGTCTATCGAAAGTATCTCCATAGGTTCGGGCACGATAGCTCTTCCCTTTGTCCAGAATGTGAGGACTCTGAAGAAGACGCAGAACACACGACTTTCCACTGCAGACGATTTGAAGGGACAAGAATAAACTTACCAACACCGGAGCTCCTAGTCGGTCATATGACGGAGTCAGCCGAGAAGTGGGAGGAAATCTGTTCCTTCATATCAAACTTGCAGATCGAGCTAAGAAGGCTTGAAAGAGTAAGGCGAGCCGAACAGGCAAACACAGTCGATCCAGCTTGAGTCGCTAACCAGCCCCGAGAAGTAATACCTAAAGAAGAGTGCAGGGTGTGGGTTAGTACGTAGGCGTATTCCCGAAATCGAGAACTTGGGTTTTGCGAATCGTGCATGCTAATGGCACGGGCTATTAGTACCTTTCGAAGATTGCCACATCCTTGGACGTAACCAAAAAAAAAAAAAAAAAGTCTGGCTCGTGTGGGACTCGTGTGGGAATGTCTACAGAAGCTCAAGAAGCTGAGTTGGATACCTGGCCATACAGGGATGGAAGGCAATGAAATGGCCGACTCCCGGGCTAGGGAAGGAGCATCGGAACATTTTACGGGCCCCGAACCATTGTGCGTTGTAGGAGATCACGTCCTCGAGGAAGAGTTCAGGCGACTAGAAAGAAAGAACCGGGCAGATACCTGGAAGAACGCTCATGGTATGGAGCAGGCCAAGAAACTCTTGGGCAAGAGGTTTGAAGTAAGTATGAGACTGAGCAAAAACAACCTCCGTATCGTAACAGGCTTCCTAACAGGGTACTGTAAACTCAGGGAGCACCTAAGTAACCTTGGAGTATCAGAAGAAGGACTAAGATATCTGGGCAAACACCTAATATCAGAAGAAGAAGAAGAATTGAAGTCACAGTCAGAACCAGCTCTCATTCTCAGATTCCTAAAGGAAACTGGCTTAGAGAGAATGCTCTAGGACCAATCTCTTCCACCTTCGCGCAATAGGAGCAAATAGCCCCCAATAGGACTCTGGAAAGAGCTGCAGAGGGAGGGGAGCTCTTAAGAAAGCAAATGCAGGAATAGGGGGCACAATAGATCTTAAAGTCGCGGTGGAATTTACCTTCAACCAATATTACCTTCAACCTCCAACCAAATAACCAACTTTAGACGAATGGTTGCTGGGATGAGGGTAAATGCGGTAATGGTTATTTCCAGGAAGCCTGTTCACTGCATGTCAATGGGGTCCCATTGGAACTGATGGAGAAGTTCAAGTGTCTCGGTTCGTTTTCACGAGTGATCAGAGGCTTTCTCGTCGAATTAACCAAGCTGGATCGCTTTTGAGACAACGTGGTATAACATGGCATACACGAAAGCCGAGCTTGATGTCAACGTCAAGTCATCGGCTGTTAACTTGATAATTGTTCCATCTCCTAGCTGTGGTCATGGAATGTGGGAAATGAGCGAGTTGTTAGAATAGAAGCAGCTGAGAGTTATCGTCGTGATAGGGGATATGAAACACAACAGTACGCGACGAGTTCAGTGCTGAGTAGCTACTTCTTTGAAAGGAAAGGGTGATCCTTTGGTGGTGCTGTTACGTGGCACGAAAGTTCCCCATCATCACCAGCATTGAGTGCTGTACCATCGGCTTGGCAGGCCCAGGATGAGGTGGATAGCCCAAGTCCGCCAACACTCTTGGCATCGCTTGACCATTGATCGTGATGAGTTTGAGTCGATGGCGAAGGATCGGTTGACCTGGGGTCTCTCATGCGTTCCTTATCCCAGCGACCGCTTTAGTGGAACATGCGGGTGAGTGGAGTGAAATGAATTTGGGAATAAATGGCAGTCTTTGTGTTGCAATATGAAACCGAATTTTAAGCCACTGCCAACCAAACCGAACATGCTGCAATTTATTTCGTGGCAAGCGACATCTATCCCCGCATGGGGTGCCGTTCCATCAGTCTTGGAACTTGGCTTCGCATGGGACATTGATTTTTGACGTTGGCTTCCGAGTGAATGACAAAGCAGCGAAAGCCTGCGACAAGTCACCCTAAACGACTGGACATGACCCGATCTGTCACAGGGAATGGAAGTGATCGATCGTGTGCCTCACTTCCGGACTTGAAATCGACTGTGTAACGAGCTCTGATGGCACTTGTTTCCATCTTGTGCCGGATAAGCTCTTCTTTAACCAAAGTCTGCACCAAACTTTCACGACTCTCTAGGCATTCATGAAGAAGTCTATGCGCTTGTCGATGATCTTGTCTATGATCTTTTCCATGATCTCGTACAAGACCGTTACCTCAACAGCAACTCAAAAAAAAAAAACTCAACCTACTCCCACCAGTCACTCCCCCGCAAACAACAAATCAAAGATTCAATAGTCCGCCATCAAGAACCACCACAAATTGCTCCGCATGCCTTCAACAACCATGCCCTCGCTTCGCTGCCACCGCAAGACTTTGCCAAAAAGGAACACACATCCATTTCTGCCTCGTCCAAAGAGGAATTCCCTCATCTATGACCGACTTTTCAAGGCGCATCCAACAGCAACGCACTGACTGAACTTCTGCTAAACAAATCCCGCTGCACCCCGCCTCATAATCGATCCTGCACGCGACGAGCGACGAACATCTTGAAGTTCGTCTAAAAAATCTAAAAATACCACCCACTCGAGAGGGATGCGTTTTCGGAAATCGCATCGTCTTCATTCCAAACAAACACATTACCAATGTCAAGTGCCATGGAGTCCACATATAGCCTGCCATCGTCGGTTCTGCCTCCGTCGGCGCAAACCAATTGACAAGTATCTTGAACCTGTGAGGGAAGCCAAAATAGATCAACCGCACGAGTATACCGCACAAATGCACATGCAGGGCACACTCCCCGGCTGTGCATCTAATCCAGCGTGGTTCTTGAAAAATATTCTCAATTTTCCCCAGATACTCGTGTGTCGTATTAGATTCGTTGCACAAGTGCGCTGGCATACAAGTGAATTGATTCCGAGAAGACGGGAGGCGACTGGCATCGGTGGTTGTGTGGTTTGCAATTTCGTGCTGACGACGCGACGCGACGGGGGGATCTTTGTGTCGCCGCAGTGCTTCGGATGCAATCCGCGGCGATTCAATCAGTTGTCGCGCAATGGCACAACTCGGATCGGGGCGATATGTGGAGCGACGGACTCCATGGAGACGAACGAGGTCGCCTCTGACGCAAGAGATGGTCAAAGTTTGCGGTCAAAGTCTTCACTGAGACTTCCGCGACTGTGATTGGGGGAATTGTGACATCGCCTCATCGCTTCGGCCGGTTCACACAATAAGTCGCCGTGAGCGGATTAGACGCGCGTCATAAGGTGGCATTATTGAGCGATGTTTGTGTCTAATGGCATTCAATGGACCGGCTTAGGGATTAGACGGACGGACTTTGGGGAGAAAGTAGCTTCGCGTTGGTTTTTCTTTTTTTGATGGCAATCAAATGGGATTCTGACCAGTGGATGGTAGAGCTTAATGCACTACCCACGGACGGAGATAGGGCTTCCTGCAGTGGACGCCTCACGATTTCTGTGACGATCCAAACTTTGATCACTTATATCTTCTCAACGGCATAGAGTAGATGAATGAATCCAAGGCCAAACTGAAGCCGAATTGCATGGCCTTTATGATAGAGGTGAAAATGTTTGTCTGTTATCGCCGATTATGGGTGACTCTAGGGTTTTTCGGAGTAAATACGAATTTTCTACATTTTGAGAGCAATTTGTGCTGCAATGGTAATGGGCAATTTGCTCTTTTCAACAAGTCATCGAATTTGATGATACTTCCAAAATTGTATGTGTCATCGTAGCTCGTAGACATTTTCGGAGTAAATTCAAACATTCATTGGCGTGGCCATAGAGACAACAGCTTACAACTTGCCCTTCGCTCTTTTCAACAACCCATCGAATCATATTCTGCCCTCAAAAATGTCAAAGTTATGGCAACTCCGAAAAAACGACATGTCACTCCGAATTACATATACCATGCCCACTACAGAATTTGCAATTAGCACTTTTCAACAAGCCATCGAATTTTATTCTGCTCAAAAAAATGGCCAAGTTATGGCTACTCCGAAAAAAAGACATGTCACTCCGAATTGCATATTCCATGCCCACTACAGAATGTGCACTTCGCTCTTTTCAGCAAACCATTGCATCTTATTTTCATCCCGAAATTGTGCCAGTTATGGTAACTCCGAAAAAATATAATATATATATTTCATTTTCCATCAACACTATAGAATGTGCACTTCGCTCTTTTCGGCAAACTATTGCATCTTATTTTAATCCCAAAATTTTCACAGTTATGGCAACTCCGAAAAAACACTAGTCATTCCGAATTTCATATTTCACCACCACTTTACAACTTGCTCTTTTCTCTTTTCAACAAACCATCGCTTTTCATTCTACTCCTAAAATTGTCACAGTCATAGGAACTCCGAAAAAAGACATGCCACTCTGAAATTCATATTCCATGACCCCTATAAAATGGGTACTTCTCACTCTTCAACAAGCCATCCAATCTCATTCTACTCCCAAAATTGCCACACTAATGACAACTCCGAGCCAATACACGTTACTCCGAAAAAGTCACATGGAATATTCCAAATACCTCAAAGCATATAAAATTACTTCCCATAATTCACCCTCAAAAACCACTGACTAAGGACGATCATAATCGACAATGATTCTCGGTCCCAACCTTCGCTGAGCGAGCCTCAATCAACTCATGTCGCATCCGAAACGATGTCAGCCGACAAATTGCAGGCTTTCAACTCATACGAGCCAAGATGTCAAACGTACAATAATTGCCGGTAATCATGCCGAATGACCGACCGCAAGTCTTGTGGAAATGCGTCCATCTGTGGCTGTGCGCTTAATGACACTTCCATTGGACTTAATTTGCATTCGGCCCCCTCCCCGATGGATTGCGTCGACTGATTGTTGTTCATTTGACGTACCGTCCGAATGACCTCATTTTTGTTGCTCGGATGTTGGATGGAATTTCGCCGAGGGTGCAGATGACGGAAGTAGGCTAGGCCCGGGGCATCAGATGCTGTTCAGAATCGAAGTGATCGAAGCATGAGAGGGGAATGAAGCCTCTGCTCACGCTCCATCGTCTGCTTGAGCAGAGAATCTCCCACAATCAAAGCGGGCTTCCTTCTTCGCTCGCGCATCTGCATGCCCGTCACGGCGATGCCAGGCCTTGCCAACATTGTCATATTTTATGGCCCATCCATCCATCCATCCACTCACACTTATCAGCACCGCCTTCGCTTCCTTGCCCAGTCCAGTCACCCGCTTGACGGGGGACGAGAGCGTTGCAAATTATTAGCATGCCGCTTGGTGTTTATGTTGCACGTGCCGGTACTCCTAATTCAATCAACGCGCACAGTTGTCCTGGACAGTTCCTATTTCATCGTTTGCGAGACAAATTGATTGGACGTGTGACTGACTGAAGGAATGCTGCTTGCACGACGACGACGACGACGACGACGACGACGGTCCTCTCGTGGTCGTAGCCTCGTGGCCGTTGCGGATGGCTTAGGAATGACTTGCGAATTGATGGCTTGTTCGATTTGACCTTGGCGAGGTGGTGACGGTTTTTGGCTGTCGAACTGTGAGGAAATCACAATTTGTGGGTAATTGCTTGGTCTTACACGTGTCTGCAGAGGGAAGGCTGGTTGGAGGTGCCATTGCGGCATGCTTCCTCTGTGCTCCTTCGTGACAAGCCCTCGATTGTGTGTCTCTCATGCTCCCTCACATCCATCGCGCGATGCCGTCGGCGGAGATAAATCGAATCCATTGAAAGGATATCCAATCCGTTCATCAATTGAACGACATCGCATTCCATATGCGCACCGAACACCGAACACCGAACACACGAACAGGTAGCGACAGTAACTCGATTCTATGCAAAGACGTCTGCCACAAATTGTATCTTTTCTTCGTTTTCTCGTGTTTTTTTTTTGTTTGCCTTCGACGGCAGCGATTCAGTGAGGCGATGGCTCCTTGAAGCGGTCGTCATCTCTTTAAGAAATCGGTTTATGGGTTTCGGTTGAAAATTTATTGAAGGGACTCGAGTTCACGGCAAGGATGCGGGACCGTGGCGAGAGCTGACAGTTTGTTTGTTCATCTAAATCTAATTTCACAAGTGGGTTACGGGAGTCGGATGACGGGCCACGGATTACCTGTGGATAGGGTTGTCTTATGGAAATTTACTTTTTCGTTTGAATTTTGTTCGAGAGAGAGAGAGAGATCTAGAGCAGATTGGAAGACCACCTAAAGGTGACAACGGGGAGAGAGACACGATTGATTGCCTGAATTCCAATGAGCATGGGCATGCATCTCTTCGCGGGATCTCCTCGACGGAAGGAAGCTGGCCGCCTAGCTGAGCACAGCGTGAGCGCCGGCGACCGAGACGAGTGCAGTTCCTGAACGACACTTGAGCGGCATCACCTGAATCTCATCACATGGCCGTCATCTCGGGCTCGGGCTCAAGTGAATTATCTCCGTCCTGCGATGAAAGGCGGTCCCGACCACGTCCATCAGCTACCATCGCCATCATCACCTCCATCATCATCATCAGCGTCGTCGTCGTCGTCGTCGTCTCCCAATTGCATTCGGTAGCCCCTTGTGATCTCAAGCATCCTACAGCGCGTCAGACAGACGGACAAACACGAATCGACTGCTTGTTTGTTTACAGCATTTTTCGTGGTATCTAGACCGTCACTGATGGAATGTTTGTGTATAATTATCGACGAACGAGCTCCACACACAGCCGCGATGAGGGTGCATGTCCATAAACACGTCGCGCAGTTGATTATTGTGATTTCGGGTGCGTTGATGAACTTCTTCTCCTTCTTCGGGTTTTCCGGTGAATGCATCCACACGCCTGTGCCTACACTCACCTCGATCCACTTGTTTCGCGTTCGGTTTCGCCGTGACCGGGGAGTTTAACCGACTAATGGCCAGCAAACTGCTCATCGATCGCCTTCTGTGTGTCGGTTCGGTTTAGTTTTTTTTTTTTTTGCAAATTGCCGCGCATGGATCCATACATCCCCGCGCTGCTTGTGGCGCGGGTAATTGAGGCAATTTTGCGAGCAACTAGCGAAGCTTTCGCTTTGTTTGTCGGGCACTGCGCGCACAGTCGAATTGGTTGGATGGCCAGCGTGTTAAGTGGTCAATGTCATGACCGCTTGACGGCTGTTGTGAGTCAGCGCGGAAGACGGACAAAGCTGGCGATGATCTACTCGGAATTCGGGCCGCAATTTTGAGGGAGACGAGGCAAGAATGTGACCGCTGTTGACCAGGAACTTGATGGTTGAGGAGTCGAAGGGGCAAACGGAGTCAAGAACGCGATCAGGGACCACGACGCTAACGTGCGGCTCGACTCCAATTCTCTGTCGTTGCCGATCAGGGACCACGCCGGATAATGTGCGGCTTATTGGGACCACGCCGCCAATGAGCAACTTGTCCCCAAACCTTTATCGTTGCCGATTAGGGACCACGACGCTGCGACAAGTTCATCTCTAACGACGGAGGCTTCACCAGAGCACGTTGCTGTTGAACTCCCCGTCGTTAGAGATGAACTTCTCGCAGTTGGCCCTTTAGATCCGGGGTCCAGGCACGCTCTGACCACGGCCAAGCTTCTCACTCGTCACGACGCCCTCTGTCATCAAGAAACTACATTGTATTGGCTTTTGGTTCAGATTTTACTCCCAACCAGGCACAGACTGAGGCCAGGCTTGGTACGCTGGCGTAGCGTGCTGGATGGTGACCGGAAATTGCCTTGTGGACCCCGTCAGCTCCAGACCACCACCAAGCTTTGCATTCTTTACAAACCGCTCTGACGTAGCTCCGCGAATGGCAAGAGGCTTTGCTACTAAAGCTAGGCTTAAGCCAGCCTAAACCGAAGGCCAGCTTAAGCCGGGGGGCCAGCCTAAGCCGGGAGACCAGCCTAAGCCGGGCGGCCAGCCTAAGCCGGGGACCAATTCTAAATCGGAAGCCAGTCTAAACCGGGGGTCATCTTAAACTAGAAGCCAGCCTGTTAGCTTTGGCAACGCACTCCGTCACATGGCAGCGCCCTGAGTAGCTCCGTGTGTAGACCCCGTCTCCAGCCATGCTCACATCTAAGGCGCGTCTCTAGAGAAGTCGACGTCTATGTAGACACGTCTCCAGCCATGCCCACATCCAAGGCGCGTCTTTAGAGAATCCGACGTCTGTGTAGACGCGTCCCCAGCCATGCCCACATCCAAGCCGCGTCTCTAGAGAAGCCGAAGTCTGTGTAGACGCGTCCCCAGCCATGCCCACATCCAAGCCGCGTCCCTAGAGAAGTTGACGTTTGTGTAGACGCGTCCCCAGCCATGCCCACATCCAAGGCGCGTCTTTAGAGAAGTCGACGTCTGCGTAGACGCGTCCCCAGCCATGCCCACATCCAAGCCGCGTCTCTAGAGAAGTCGAAGTCTGTTTAGGCCCCCTCCTCAGCCATGTCTACATCCAAGCCGCGTCTCTAGAGAAGTCGAAGTCTGTTTAGACCCCCTCCTCAGCCAAGCCCACATCCAAGGCGCGTCTCTAGAGAAGCCGAAGTCTGTGTAGACGCGTCCCCAGCCATGCCCACATCCAAGGCGCGTCTCTAGAGAAGTCGACGTCTGTTTAGACCCCCTCCTCAGCCATGCCCACATCCAAGGCGCGTCTCTAAAGAAGCCGAAGTCTGTGTAGACGCGTCCTCAGCCATGCCCACATCCAAGGCGCGTCTCTAGAGAAGTCGAAGTCTGTTTAGACCCCCTCCTCAGCCAAGCCCACATCCAAGGCGCGTCTCTAGAGAAGCCGAAGTCTGTGTAGACGCGTCCCCAGCCATGCCCACATCCAAGGCGCGTCTTTAGAGAATCCGACGTCCGTGTAGACGCGTCCCCAGCCATGCCCACATCCAAGACGCGTCTCTAGAGAAGTCGACGTCTGTGTAAACGCGTCCCCAGCCATGCCCACATGCAAGGCGCGTCTTTAGAGAAGCCGAAGTCTGTGTAGACGCGTCTCCAGCCATGCCCACATCCAAGCCGCGTCTCTAGAGAAGTCGAAGTCTGTGTAAACGCGTCCCCAGCCATGCCCACATCCAAGGCGCGTCTCTAGAGAAGCCGAAGTCTGTGCAGACGCGTCCCCAGCCATGCCCACATCCAAGGCGCGTCTCTAGAGAAGCCGAAGTCTGTGTAGACGCGTCTCCAGCCACGCCCACATCCAAGGCGCGTCTTTAGAGAAGTCGATGTCTGCGTAGATGCGTCCCCAGCCATGCCCACATCCAAGGCGCATCTCTAGAGAAGTCGACGTCTGTGTAGACGCGCGTCTTTCCAGAAACCTAAGACTCTGTCAAAGAAGACCCCCTTCCGGCGTCGGTTATCGAATAGAAACGCCCCCAGTCCCATCGCAACATAGTCTGCCCCTTCCGCGTCATCTCCCATCGCGGCACACGCGCGCACGTCCCGATGCACGTAAACATCCCATAATCACTCGTAAATTACAGAGAATCCATCAAATTAACAACAAATTGACGCTCCTCTCGCCGAACTGAGTCCGAAAGGCCACAGCAGGGCAGCCGATAGATGCCGCACTGCTGTCGTAAGCCGCCGCCTCGGCTCGGCACAAGTGTAAAGTCCACGAAGCGATACCTCAACTCGGTCGTTAATTGAAAATGATCTAAGAATTAACACCTCCAGTCGCCGGGCCGACCATTGTTGTCTTGTCATTCTCATGCAGAGTCGATGTGCGTAGGCCCCGCATCAGTTGGGCCCACGTAAGTATCTCGAATCATCGCACAGCCTCTGCTGATGATGGGCGACAAATGACCTCAGGTCACGATACTCTGCCGCCAAATGACTTAATCTGGGCGAACTCCACGTGATCGAGGGAACGGAAAACAAAGAAGCTTCTCTTCGAATTGTATCTGCGAAGTTCGGGCTATCTTAAGTCAATGCGAGCGACAATGTGGACTGTTTAAATATTGAATACCAGCACTCGCACAGGAAATCGATGCGCACACGATGGCAACATGTTGCCGGACTGGTTGAGAGACCCACAACGACCCGCAGATACATTCCACAAGCGGACAAATGCACTCAAATTCAACAGAACTCCACTCACTCAATGTATCTCGAACGACAAAACCCGACTAGATGCCGGTAACTAACCCAAAGCAACACTGAAGCCGAAGGAATGTTGCTCGACCAGTCGCTGTTGTGTTGCTTGTATACATATAAGTGGTGCGAGATACGTGCATGCACTGTATGCCCTCAGCGGGACGACAGGCGACACACGCACACACACACATGAAGCCCGCAGAGAACCAGTCCACTCAGCGCTCTGGCAGCAAGCAGCAAGTAGCAACCATTGCATTCCACAGTATCCGTTCGATATACACGATCGCTATCAACATACTGCCGCTCAGTCTGTACTGAATGTACGTCGAGTGAAGATGGACACGGAGTTTTGAAAGGAAAACCAGAAAAAAAATTCCGCTTCCGTACGCTGTTCAGTTTCGTTTTGCTCTCGCTCTCTTACTCTCATTTTTCTCCCTCTCTCTCGCTCGCTCGCCCGATGTGTGTTTCTGTGTGAAGATTGAAGAACAACAATTTAAAGAAAATATTTCGCATGAATGCGTTCGCGACGACGACAAACGCTGCCGAAGTTTGACCGAATTTTAAGAAAAAAAAATTGACTAAAAAAAAAAACGAAAAAAATAAATAAATAAACGATTACGTGTGCGTATTTCAATCGAGTGACAAAGTGACATCGTGAATACAAAATCGAAGCCATCCACTGGATGAGAGTGAACGACGACGTCGACGCCGAAGCAGAAGCAGAAGACGTCAAAGAAATTATAGAAAAATAACCAAGTGCACCTGTGGAACAGTGTGATTAGTGTTTGCCATTGCATATCTCTGCCGCCTCTCACGGGGGCTCTCCGTCCGGGCAGACAACGACCTTTTCTCTCTGTCGCTCCGCAACCGGATTTATTGGATAAAACAAGAGAAAAAAAAAATCATCAGAGTGACAGTGGTTTACAAGTGCAAGTGCATCTGCGAATTCCTTGAAGAGTATTCCCATCTCGCTTTACGGATTAACGACGACCTTGTGGATTATTTGAAAAAAAAACTACGGTAAGTCACCAATCATTTTGCTCGAGTGTCGCTCGAGTGGATTGCGATTTTTTGTTCAAGTCGAGCTTAGAAGAGAAAAAAACCGTGGCTTAGACGGAATTAAGTGGATATTCTGTATCTCGGCGTGACAGAAATTCCTATAAACCGAGCTTAGAATGCGTAATTGAAAGTTGAAGCCAGGCTTGGGCTGTAAAACTTAATGAGGACATTATGGCGTCATTAAATTCGATCATAAAGAAGAGATTTCCGACTTCATTTGGATCGGTTTGAGGGGGGGTTGATGAGGGCGGTGAGCGGCGATGTCTCGTGCCTGAGAATACGAGACGAAAGTTTAGGTCAAGCTTAGAAATGGAGGCAATCGAAATCGACTGCAGAAACCAAATCCGCGACTAAATCTGGATCAGTATGCATGGGAAAGCGTCGTTCGAAGCGAGCCACGAATGGTTAATCAGTCGATGACGGGCTAAGGAATACAAATTTCGATATTAGACTCGATTTTCAAGATCATTCGAAGCTGAAGGCTGTTACTGTGGCACCAGAAGTCCACTCAAAACCAAGCTTAGAGCAAACAACCGCCCATTAAGCCCGATTTATGTTCCTGTGCAACGAACCATCACCCAGCGTTACATAAGCGCGACTTTAAGACACCCAATTGGATCTCAAAGTCAAGCTTAGAATCACCGAAAAGCAATAAGGATGCAATTAGACCACCAGTATCGCTCATTAAACTCAATAGCTATCCCCTGGCCATCTCTGGGTCTGCTCTAAGCCTGGCTTAGATTATCTGCATCACGTTTGGCCTCAGTAATTAAATGTATCTTTACCCACTTTTCGGTGGCTGCTCGATTTCTGGACTCGATTCTATGCGCGGGAATCACACTTTGAATCGGTGGCAACTGCCGAAGCTCAGATTAAGCTCAGATTACGTCGTCTAGTTCCCATGAAATGACTTAACCACTCGGATGCGTCAGTAGCGAGTATCGTCTGGTGTATCTTGAGCATCTGCACGCGTTGCCAAGCTGAGCTTAGAATGGCGAAGCGATTTGCATTCAGTTCCTCATTAGCATGCGGAATTTTTAAGTGCCGGAGTAAATTTCACAGCCTGTGAGTAATGGACGCGGAATAAATGCCTTATCTGGGCGCAAACATTGCCCCAACGTTTTGCATGCAAATTCTGTTTACTCTTGTCCCTGCCACTGGGCCTGTGGATGTGGATTTATTCGCCCCGAAGTGGCAGTGACAATTCACTTTGTTGTGACGATGGGTGCGACTTTTACGCCCTGTGTCAGCGATTTACCGATTGTTTCGCTACGGTCGACATTCACCTTGATGGGGGGATGAAGTACATTTATCGCTTTGATTTCGATGCTGGTCGAGCGCGGTCGAGGTGCTGACTGAAACTGTGTGTGCACTTTGGGGCGGCGAACAGAAAAAAAATTTGAAAAGAATGACTGCCGCCGTTAGCAAGTGAGAGTGTAAATGTACTTCATCGGAATGGCGTGTGTTGACGCTACGATACACCGCGTAGTCATTGCATGAGTAAGTGGCCCGGGGTGGAGTGTAGAGGAGGCGGTGGTTTTTTGTTTGTGGACATCAACAGGGTATATTGTTGCGTGGAATTTTAATTACAATTAAGCGATGTTTTTCGAATGACAGTTGATAGATGAAATAACAAGGCTTTTTGTTTTTCTTCTTTGGCCGCGTGCGCGGATAATTGAATAAGCAATTAAATTTGTGCGGAATTCAGTCGAGGGGAAGTCATATGGAATGCAATGTTCTGGAGGAGGGGAGACCATGCACGATGTTGGGGGAATTTAAAGTATCTCAGCTCGCTGTGGCATCGGTTGCGAGTGACCCTTCAGTGAAGTGGAGAGGGTTTTGTTGATGGAGTGCAATGCACTGAGAGTGACGCTGATTTTGTTTTTGATGAAAGAGCGTAGGTCTGACGATGGAAACTTGTGGTATTCCATGCATTTGAAGCACTTTTGATGCAATGAGTGCGTAACTATGCAGGCGTATGGAATTCCGGAGACTTGAGTGCAGAAGCAATGGCGCAAGTGGATGAGTGGGTTCAATTGGACTGCCCTGTGGCATTTCAAAACTATATCTTATTCGCGGAGGGGTTTTGAGCTTCACACGGAAGGGGTTTAGATGGATTTTGAGCTTCAAATGGATTGTTCACGATGATTTTGCTTCACAACTTGATGCGCGAGATGCATCTGGACGTCCTAGATACATTTCGAGTGAGCGGCGACGCTCTTGGATATCATTTAAGAGCAGTAAGCATGCAAGTGAACGGGGATTCTCCTTTCACATCATTTAAGAGCCATTTACATGCGGTCGTCGTCCTATTTTGTCTGTTTTTAAGCCAGGCTTAGGAAAAAACAGCGACTTAGCTGCAACAAAGTGGACTTTGTGCATCTAGAACCCACGGCAATTCAGATAAACCCGGCTTTGATGGCGTTCGTGATAGTTGAAGGCAGCTTTCGCTTTCGAACTCTCGAATATTCCTCCCCTCACTTTCATGACCAAAAAACGAGAGCTCAGCGCACCCCCTTTTCTCAGGACATGTTCAAGTTATTTGCTAAGAGGCATCTAAAGGTCAACACTTTGGCACCCCAAAGCGAGTCAGAGAAACAGTAGCTTCGTCTCATTGGGGGGAAACATGTTCCGTATTTGTTGTCACAAAAACTTGAAACTTCCGGGGGACGATGTCCTGTCCACAAATCGTGTCTTATCTCCCCACCCCACAATCGTGGGTACCCAAAAGATGTCCCCCCCCCCACGACTTTTAAGCAAATACAAATAAAATGCGCGTCCTGTTCTGAATTCTCGGAATAAATATGCGATAAATCAATTTCCGTGGACAATGCTTGGCTTTTATCTCGATTCAGCCCCTTATCTCGTAGCCATCGCATGCACAGAGTGCCTCTCGTCGTCATGGTGTATCTTCGTCAATCGAATGAAAATCTGCAAGACAATCTCGCTCACACACCAGTGAGTGGATGGCATACATACCGTTCTTCAGATCGTCGCGACGAATGAATGCAATGCTTTCAGAGTGAAATCTTTCAGATACTTTTCCATCGGGACACGACACACAAACGAACTATCCGATTAATGACAAACAATTAGCATCTATTTAACGATTCAGTTACGATGAACGACTAAACGGATGGATGGATGAATGAAATGCGGATTGTGGTCTGTCGGGTGGTCAATGTGCCGCATGACCTCTATGTTTATTGGTTCGCGTGTATCTGCTAGATTTTGATTTGAGAATTATGTAAAAAATTCCAAGAAAATGGATCAATGTCGGGAGATATTCACACGATGTATCTGTGAATTGCACGACAATGGCAGCCACCGAATATCCGATGTGTTCACGGATAATTCAGCTGGAGTTCGGTGATGTGGTGCTGTGGTGGTGGGGTCGTGATTTAATTAAAATTATGAAATCCACCGTGAAGTCTTCGTTGGGGGGAGGGGAGTTTCTCAAGCGCGATGAAAATGAGAGGAAATGAAACGTTTATGCTAATTGACTGACAACAGGGGTTTATCTGCCGCCCCCCCCCCTCCCCGGAGGGTCCGGCCGACGGCTGGCAGTGAGAGTGAGTGAGCTGAGCTGTGTTCAGCAAGGTAATTCTTCAGATTGTGGCTAATTACTTGGCTTTCGGCTGCGTGCCCGGGGGTTTGGGTTACATGGAGTTGACTATGTGAACTTTTTCTGCGGTTAATGAGCTTGTCAGCGGGTTTAAGCTTGCTGATGCTCGATGAAGATGCTTAATCTGATAGAAATTGGGTGGGGGAGCACCCAGAAAATGAGTGGGTTTTGTGATTCCATTGATTTTTCGAAGAGAAGAGGTCCAAGGCTGTACACTTGTGGTACTCCTTTGAGATTTTTGAGGAATAAGAGCTCCAAGGCTATAGTCTTGCGGTACCTTATTCAGATTTTTGAGGCATTTGTAACGTTTGCAAGAAAATTGAGTGAGATTTGTGAATCTATTGATTTTTTGAAGAGAAGAGGTCCAAGGATGCGGTCTTGTGGCACCCCTTTCAGATTTTTGAGGAATAAGAGCTTCAAGGCTATATTCTTGAGGCACCTCATTGAGATTTTTGTGGAACATCTCACGTTTGCAAGAAAATTAGTGTGATTTGTGAATCCATTGATTTTTTTGTGAAGAGAATAGGTCCAAGACTACAGTCTTGCGGCACCTCATTAAGATGTTGGAGGAATTTGTCACAGAATTTCAAAGTAAGCAAGAGGTGGAGACGATAGAGTCACATTTTTATACGAAATTCGATGAAAAATTGATTGGTTCCCAAAAAGGGCCCAACACCGCTACCCTGAGGTACACTGTTTCCCTTGAAAACTACGGCACTGACCTGTCTGCAGAGCTCGCTCCGGTAACAAAATAGGCTTACCTTCCAAGATCTCTCCTCTCTACACAATCGCTGATCCCAATCAACTTCGTCTTATCTCCTCGCCTCAAGGACTGACCATCTTTCTGGTCCATTGGGTGGGCCTCAGATTGCATTTGAATCACGTCTCGCCTCTCCGCCTACACCGCTCATCTGCTTGACGAGAAGACGACACAAAGTTGACGACGAATTTGTGAAGCGCCCTCTCATGCGCATGTCCACCAGACACACCTCTGTTTGGACTACCTGCTGTTCTACAACCTAACCGATACACAGTCCAATCGATGCTGATCATCATCCCTTTTTTCTTTCACCTAGAATGCATCCCAGTTTGGTTATTTATGACACCGAAGGTGACATCACGTATTGTGTCGTAAAATGCACCCAAACACATATTTCTCGTTCGATATCAAAACGAAGGGCCAAAGAGAAACCGTGAGAAGATGCCGAACCTTCAACAATTGCCCTGCACCCAACATGGCTGACACAGAGGTGCTTAGATACTGGAAAATCATTTTCAATTGAATTCTAATTGATTGCGACGGCTAATGGTGCAAGGACAAGTTCTCATAATTTTGATTGTTGATCAATGCGAGGCAATCGCGAAGAAGCGGTAATTTGTCAGAACGCAAGTGACAATGGTAAATGCTTTGTCGTTTATCATTGGCAAAAGGATTCACTGTAATACGAGGACATTGTTGGGTGTCGAGAGAAATGAGAGGAAATTTCTCAGAAATTCTGCTGAAATTTATGAAATTTCGTCTCCAAGTTCGGGGTGTCTTTGAGAAAGTCACTTGTTTCGATTAAATGAACGCTGTTGAAAGGGAAATTAATGATCTGCGAAGACCCGGGGGGATTGTTTGGAATTTTTATTGAAAAAGTGGAGTACAGGTCTGCCAACCATGAGGCATCTCAATTGACCACAATTAAATTTGTCCCCTGACAAAGGGTGTTTCGTGTCGACTTCTCAGAAGTTCCGAGGATCCAGTGGATGCTCAGGGGTACAGTTTCGTGAATGTATCTAGGTGGTGTATCTGCTTGTCCAGGAAATCATTCCACAAGATTCTAACATTTTTTGACTAAAAAAAGCATAGGTCAAATTTCACCACCCTGAGGTACCCCATGTATTTTGCTCAAAAACGATTATTTTTCAATTTTTTTTTCGGAGAGTCATTCAAAAATTGCTTAGCGACGTTGGTTGCACAGCAAAATGTCAATGTCTTAGCACACATTAAGCGCAACAGAGGTATGACTCCAGAAAAAAAGACAACAAATAAGTCGCACTCACAGATACGCAACGAAATGCATCAAATCCACATCGCCCGGCATGGAAAACGAAACTCGCCCAGCATGAGCTAATCACCTCATCAGAGCGCCTAAGAATTTCTACTCCTGCTGATGGCGTAATAGGCACAAATTCCAAACGAACTATCAACTACCAAGTACACTTCGTGTTGCTGTATCTAAATAAATTATATCAGCTCACCGGACGGATATTACATCCGCTTCTTAAGACGGTCGTTGGTTTCTAGCGAAAGCATGCGGTCAGACGACTTTTTTTTTTCGTTCGCTTCTACTTGCCCGGTGTTTGGTTTTTGCAGTTTTATTTTCGTGGAACCCAGCAAGCGAGTGCGACTACCGCCGCACCGTCGTAAGTTGTGTGTTGTAAAGGTATTCGCACTCGTTGCGTTGTAAATCTGATGCGGAGTGAGCGAGACGAGAGGCGGCAGCCCATAGCCGTAGTCCTGCGAAAAGTGGGGGAAAGTTTGCGACTTAAATCAAAGTCAAGTCGTTTGGGCACGGAATTTGTGGTCTACATGAACACAATCTGCATGCAGATACCATCGGTTAACTTTTTTTTTCTTTCGTTTTTCCAAGAGGAGCACTGAAGAGGCGGAAATGCGGTTATGCAATGGAAAGAGCGGGTTTTGAATTAACGTTTTTTTTTTTTTTTTTTGTGTTTTCGTCAACGGATGCGGGTATTAGCTGCTCGCTAATGCGCCACCGATGCACAAACAATCAAATTCTCGAACTGGATGATGTATGGATTTCTTGTTTTGCTTTTATTGCTAATTAGCTGAATCACTTCGCGAGCGGATGATGGGGCGGCGGTCTGAGACTTCGAAGAATTGAATTGCCGGAGTAGTCACCTGTTTTATAAATAAGAAAATGCGTCATGCCTCGAGGGGGTTCTGTGTGGCGCAAGTAGTTTAGGAGAGTTTTTATTGCGTGCGAATTGCTAGATGTTTCTGAATGTTTGGCAGTTTAATGTGTATCCATCATGCTTGCGCCCGTGGAGACTTGGCGTTTTTCGGGGGAAGACATAAATTTTATGTTCTCTCTCTCTCTCTCTTCGTTCTTGTTTCGGCCACGGCGGCGGCGTTCTGGTTGCGAAGCCATTGACGAGCAATTAAGCGGAAGGTCATGCCCTGGTGTTGGGGAAAATGTGCCGCCACGGGATGGAGTTGCTGGTGGTGTACTGTGAGGCGATGCTGATTTCAAAGAGATGGAGGACTGCAAGACTGTCGTGGGTAAAGTGTGATGTTTTTGGAAACCTTTGCATTTTGTTGGAGTTCCACAAGGTTGTCTATGATGTTCTCTTCTCTTTTGATTCAGAAAAAATGTGGTTATGGCATCGTCTCCTGCCACATCAGGGTTGTCATCGGTTTGGAAAAAAAATATGCAATTGAGTTCCACAAGGCAGTGCATAAGGTCCTATACTTTTCGGTTGAAAAAAGGGTATCCTCTTAGGCCCTCATTTCCTGTCACCTCTAAGTTTTGATCGGGTTAAGAAATGGAATCGGGTTCCACAAGGCATCGTAGTTGGTCCTCTACTCTTTTGTTCAGAAAATGTGTCCATTAGGGTACGTTCTTGGGTCCTCTTCTCTTGACACCTCAAAATTCTGATCGGGTTAAGAAAATAGAATCGAGTTCCACAAGGAACAGCAGTTAGTCCCCTGCACTTTGATTCAAAAAATGTGTCTCTTAGGTTTGCTTCTCGGACCCGCTTCACCTGTCACCTCTGAGCTGTGACCGGCTTCAGATAAATAGAATCGAGTTCCGCAAGGCAGTGAATAGGGTCCTATACTTTTCGGTTGAAAAAATGTGACGCTTAGAGTAGCTTCTTAGACCCTCTTATGCTTTCACCTCTGGGTTGTGATCGGTTTAAGAAATGGAATTTGAGTTCCACAAGGCACCGTAGTTGGTCCCCTGCTCTTTGATTCAAAATATGTGTCTTCAGGGCCAGTTATAAGGGGCTCTTCTGCTTTTAGTTGACTTTCCTTTGAAAAAATCTCGTGAAACAATCCAGCTGACAGCTTGATCTGACTCTTAACGATGTCCAAGAAAAAAATGGAAAAAAAAATCCCAAAGAAAGACATTCCCATTCTCCATCCGATTCATCTCAAATTAGTGTTAATTTTGATTCAACGAAAAATTAATCACCCCCATGAATATGCAACAGCGCCGAAGATACACTTCACACGAGCTTCAGATACTACCAGTAAACACACAGAGGCGCGTTCATCCATCGTTGCGTCGTTTGCCGCCTAAGCAACTCAATTAGCATAAGAAAATCAACGAAAATATTTAGTATCTTGATTGAAATGCTCATCATTTCATAGACGCGCCGCCGAAACAATGGCGTGGCGCAGCGCGGCTCACTCTTGGATTGCTTCAGAACGTTGAGTGAGAAACTAAAGTTAAGCTCTTGTGGGTCAATGTTTTGTTTCCTCTGCTAATCTGGGTCAAGTACATTTCTCTAGGCGTTGCGAGGCGAATTAAAACTGTAAGCCGAGGGATTAGATGGCCATCCCGGGGAGTGGATGATGCCTTCGGGAAGGCCTCTTGTGAGATAAAGCAAAACAAAAAAAAAACAAACAAACAACACTCCCGTGGGGATGTAATTATCACGCAAAGTATCTCCCGGGCACTGGTTTGTGTGAAAATTCGATTCAATTACGTTAATCCGTGGGATAAGCGCGCGAGGAAATGGCGAAAGAAAGACGAACAAAATCGTTCGGGCTTCCGGTAGCGTCTGCGCTAGCCGACTGACTTAATTTTGTTTATCGAATCAATATTTATCGAACTCTCCCGAGGCGGGGATTCGAGAGAGAGAGAGAGAGAGAGAAAAAAAAATAAATTCGCGTGTCTGGCGCCCGACCGGGGAGTCGCGAAGTAATGACGCGTATCTGTGAGCATTTCGCGAGAGTTCAGTGATTAATATCCCGGCTCAGTTGTCGGCGATTAATCACCGATTGACCTGAAATCCGGCTGCGAAACAGATCGATTTCTAGGCGTATCGGTGTTTTATTGCAATCTCATAAGTCAATGAAATGCGATCAACTCCGGCCACCTACTCAATTCCAGAGGTGGGTGTGTCGACAAGTGTACGCCAGCACTTCGAATGGAATTTATCAGTTTACCGAAGCGATTAGAACATATCTCTGAAAATTGCTGTACGATTACGACGAACTTGCTGCGTTGAATTTTAAATCAAAGCCCGAAATTGAAGAAGCTCTCTTTGTTCGGGGAGCCACTGGGGAACACGATACGCTAGCCACGAGACTGGCACGAGGTCTACGACGGAGACTCAGTCACCATTGTGTTGTCGTAGTGTCTATTCAAATGCAAATCGAGGGATTGGTTGAACCACCCACACTGCCGACTAACTGACGGCACGGTGATCGGATGTGGTGCAGTATCTGTGGGTGAGAGGCACTTAATGTGATTTGATAATCAATTTGGCTGAGAGATAGACAGACGCCAAGCTCTGGTTGTGAAAGAGGAAGTGTGCATGTTTTCGGGTGTTCTTTCTTTTGAAGGAAAAACAGAAACTGGTTTCGCGTGACATTTTCGTGCGTGTCTCGGAATCAACGAGTGGGTGATACTTTGTGTCGTATTTTTCGGAGATAACAACTTGTTTTGATTGACTTGCGCTCGAAATGAAGCCATTCTTTGGCAGAAATCTATGCGGTCTGGGGGCGTTTATCACCTGAGCGTGGCGCGTAATGGTCTCTTCGAGTTTTCACTGGTCACTGGTGACGGAAGCTGGGACATGATCCACTAGGTTGCTTGAGAGGTCCTATGCTTTCTTCTGAAACTGGAAGAATGGACCAGATGTGGCTGAAAAAGCGATCAAATTTGGTGTGAAAAGGAGAATTCCGCGGATACTTGGATATGGCATGCCACAAGGATCCGTTTTTAGGCCGATTCTCTTCACGAAAGGTGGACGAACTAGGAGTGCTGATTGATCCATCTGCTTAGGCTGGAAAAAACGTACGAAACTTGATGGAAACAGGACGGGTTGTCTTATGTTTCAGTATGGAGTGCCATAAGGTGCCGTTCTTAGACCAATTTTGTTAAGCAGACATGAAGGAACTGGGAGTAGACTGATCTGATCTGCAAGAAAACTTTCGAAATTTGATGGAAACATGACGGGTTGTCTTATGTTTCTGTATGGAGTGTCATAAGGTTCCGTTTTTAGACCAATTCTCTTCACGAAAGATGGACAAACTAGGAGTGCATCAGTTTAGGCTGGAAAAAACTTACAAAATTTGATGAGACCAGATCGAGTTTTCTTATGTTCCAGTATGGAGAGCGGCAAGGTTCCGTTTTTAGACCAATTTTGTTAAGCAGACATGAAGGAACTGGGAGTGCATTGACCTGATCTGCAAGAAAACGTTCGATATTTGATGGGACCATAACGGGTTGTCTTGTGTTTCTGTAGGGAGACCCGCAAGGTTCCGCAAGACCAATTCGTGAGAGGTGCACAAAATCAGAGTGGATTGCGACCACTGAAGGAAATGAGTCTTAAATCTTTCAAGAGACACAGAAAAGTGGTTGATGACTCCAAGAATGATGCGAAGGGTGCTTCGTGGCCTGCACTTGTGGCTTCCGGATGGCAAATGCGGTGAATGCTTTGAACTCTGTGTGATCTACGATGGAATCTAGTGGTATTTAGGTGCATTTTGGATACAGCACGTTACTCGACGTTGCTTGACAAAAACCAGTAAACTCCCAGGACCTCCAACAAAACCAGAACACCATCGAAAACCCGAAAAAAAATTCCGTTGACAGCTCAAATGGGCCCAAATTCCCACACCTGTTCACACGACGCTCACTTCAGCTCGAACTCATTCGTTTTTTCTTCGCTCAGTCCCCCCTCCCGAACCCATTATCTCTGTCAAGTATCCTCTTACGCGCGCCTTTCCATTTAAAATTCGAGAATATTGACTGCAAACGAACAGAAAAAAAAGCTGCACAAAAACAAGAGAGCAAAGTGAACGTTTCATTCAGTCAATTACCCAAACGCCATGGCACTTCCTCGTTTGGGCAGAGTATCATTTCGTATTCCTGTCTCGGGCATTCTGTGTTAATTCGTCCTTCTCCCCCGCCTTCCCGCCACCTTGCTACAGTTTCGTTTAAATTCCTGTCCAGTGTGGGAATGCGACAATCCGACCGAAGAAACGAGTGGAAAAAGAGGCGACTAAGTCCTCAATCGAAAGGAAGTTGGACGGAATTTCTCACACAGTGCAGCATGGGAAGCTTACGAGTTTTGTTTGGATACCAGTTTGACAGGAAAATCGACCGAAAAGTGTCGTGTAAGTTATCCTTACTCCTTCCTGTGTGAACGGGCGATTGGGTGTTGCAAGGACAACTTTGGCGGCGGCATAAATCACTGCGAGGCGGGGGACAAGTTTGATAATTGATTTTTTTTCTCCCTTCCTCACCGAACTGTTGCTGAGTGAATGAGTTATCGTGTGAAAAGCAGCAAGACGGGATCATTTGGCATGCATCCAGCTGAATGTCATTTCGATTAGAGCGCTGAAAAGGGCTGCGGATTGGTGTTTAGAGATGCCTTCACCTGCTGCGGATCATCTCGTTGTCGTGTCGTGTGTGTGTGTGTGTGCATCTGCAGCCGGAAAATCTGCATGTGTGTCGAGAGTGTGGGAATTTATTTATAAGCGCCTTCTGTCAGTGGACCGGGTTTGCGCCGTTGTTTCGAACTGTAACAGGTAGCATGGATTTGCTAAATAGATACATTTCTTATCCTTCTCCTTCCCCTCTTCGCTCTCAGTCGCCGTTTCCATCTGTGAGCCAATTAAGATTAGTCCAAGACTGCGTCCGGAAGTGAACATCTCACAGAGAAGGACGTCGTCAGCGTCTGCAACAAGTGACCGATGCGCGGGCACACACATATGTGCGCTCAGAAGGTGTGAACTCCTTGTGTTCCCAGATCGAGGAGACGAATTGAATTCGATAAGATTCACAGGGAACCTGTGGCTGACCATATGCCCTCGCATCGCCTCTATCGATTCGTTTGAATTCGTGTTCAGTTTTTTTTTTTTTCTGTTTTCTCACAGGATATGTGGAACATGTGTGTGTCCTGAGTACACACAGCCGATTCGATAGAAATTCGATACGCCGCTGCTGCTGGTGCTGCCGCTTCGGCGTCGATACGTATGCATGGGGAATCTGATTGTTTAGAGGGAAATTCGGTGGAAAAGCCAGTGATTCTTATGCAATTCGACGTGTTGGTGGGGGTTTCTTCGAATTGAGGGAAATGATCGATCAATTAATGAGTCGGTCTGTATGCCAAGGATGCAGGATGGAATTTAAATGGCTGGCGCGGTGGGGGGAGGTTTGTGTTTTGAGTGTTTTGTGGCGGCAAAGGGGGAGACTTCAAACAACCGCCGGACGGACGGTTGTGTTTGATCAGGTGGAGTTGTGATGGCGACAGGGGGACGGCGATGGTTTCGATTTACGATTTGAGTAGTCTTTGATTTCCGTTTGTCACCATTTGTTCTTAGCGCTCTGCCTTAGTGGACCACTCGTCCCTCTTGGTCTGCCTGGTGGTCATTCTGTTGCATCTGGACTATGCTCCGGCTTTCTTCTGGAAACAGGGTGGTTTCCCCTCGAATAGGCAATCTTTTAGTGCACTTTGGAGTGCCTGGTGGTCATTCTGTGGCGTCTGGTGCTTATGTAAACCGGGAAGGTTCCTAGTGCACTTTGGACAGCCTAATGGTCAGTCTGTGGCGTCTGACGTCTACCTTCGCCTTCACTTGGAATCAGGGAGGGAGTCGTGTGCAAAAAGGGGCTGAAATCAAGGTGGTTTGCAGCAAGGAGGGGGCAACATCCACATTTTACTCAAAAGAAGTGTGTTTTTCTTAAAATTTGACTGCTTCATCAAGCCCCTTGCAGATGTGCCACCATCAGCTGTGGCCACAAACTGAGCACAACCTGGGAGGAGGCCACTTATTGATGGCCAGGGAACGAAACTCGTCTTTTGACTCGCATTTGGAGAGACGTCTTTGTACTCATTAACCCACGTCTGCACCCAGATCGTCGTTTCCTGTCCCAAAGCAACTTAAAACGTGGCGCTTCTGAGTTCAATCCCATTTGTTGCTTATCTTGATGCCCTCTCTGTCTCTTTTCGTGAATTTGACGATAAGCCTTCGATTAATCCGAACTGAGCCTCGAATTCCAGTCAAATCCGTCGTCTGATTCCACCTTGGGGCGGCTGAAGCCATTCTCCCCTGGTTCTGGGTCAAGTCCACGCAATCTTAAGCTCGAGTCGAGAATTGCTTTGATGCCCAGACTGGGTCTAGTCCCAACTGAGTCTCAAATTCATCGTCTACTAGCTCTAGTCCCAATTGAGTCTCAAATTCATCGCCGAGTCCCAATTAAGGATGTCCCATGTCCTTCTGTCTCGGCTTTAGACGTTCTCAGTGTTAAGCTACTTTGAACCCCCTAGTCACAACTGAGTCTCAAATTCGTCGTCGACTAGCTCTAGTCTCTAGTCTAGTCGACTAGCTCTAGTCCCAACTGATTCTCAAATTCATCGTCGATTTCCAGCTAAGTACCTCTTAAGCCCTCCCATCTCTGCTTTAGACGCTAATTTGAACTCCTGACTTGCTCTAGGTCTAGTTTGGGGCGTCTCAAGCCGCAAAATTCGTGTCGAATCCGTCGTTTTTAAATCTCTAGTCCTTCTGTCCCGGTTTCTGCTCTCTTCCTCTTCCCATTGTCAAGCAGCCCTCGACACCAAACTCGTCTACAGTCACAGCAACCGCCGCGTCACAAAAATAATGCACTCATCCCTCGTTCAAACGACACCACCACCATGCACCTGCTGAATTGAAATATGAATTGTTTTGAAACAATTTCCCAGCAGCATATTGTATCTAAGACCCATCAACATCCTCTGACATCCTTCCTCGTCCGCTGGTGCTGGCGATGGTGCTGGCATCTCCTGTATCTCCTGCATCTGTGCAATCTGTTGCATCCCTGGAACACATGGCTCGTCCATTCACACACAAGCAAGTGAAAGAATCTTCGCCTACATGAATCCACCACATCCACATCCATCCTCTCTCTCGCCATTCCCCACTTGCTGCTCCTGTCGCGGATGTGGCTCGGCTTGACAGCGCGCGTTTTGAATACATTCTCAAATATTAATGACATCTTCCTATTTCCCGCATCCGCGGGACATCAGCCTCATCCCGAACTCCGGATGTGGAATCTGGTTTAATGGCTCATCCATTTATTCGTCCGCCTTCGGAAGTCGAGAAGAATTCTTGACGTTCCTCAGCGCACTCGGTGGTGGCGTTTTTATTTCCTGCCGTTGCGTGCAAATGCCCGTCGTGTGCACGGGGTAATTATCACTTGAATGAACCGGTAAATAAACGGACTAGCGCTTCCTCCTCAGCGGAAGGAGGCGATGACATCGCAGCGCAAACTATCAACCAGTTGATACCCAGATCCGAGTACCCTTTGATCGTCTATTAAGGTAAACTGTAATTAAGTTCAAATTGCACCGGATGACGACGAGGAGGAAGTTTCACAGGAAGTCTGATAGATACTTTAGCATGACCAGAGTGGGTTCTTTCTTCTTTTTTTTTGTTCTGTTCTTTCTCTCTCTCTCTCTGTCTTTTAAGTCGATCGTTAAGTGGGAAATCCTTTGTGCTGGTGAAAGGAAACCGGTGGAATATTGAGTCCATTGATGGTGGCCTCCTCAGGGGATAGGGGCGGGGGGCGGAGGACAACAGTTTTAGCGAACAGTGAAGCCATTCAAGCGTGCATTTGTCTTTGGACTTTCGATGCGCTGCTTGTGCATTTATCCTTTTGAAAGGATTGGCGTGGGGGACGGAGTGGGTGGGTCGGGTGGCTGTAAGTGGATTATGGATTTAAGAAGAGCACAATGAGGTTTTAATCTCAGTGACTTAGTGGACTTTTATACCCCATCCCCGTGGATGTGCGGACAGGCGGGGATTGTGTGTGGGACTAGGGATCAATTAGCATCCGGATTATCAAGGGGTCATTTGGCAGTAAGATATGAGGGATTGTAGGGTGGTGAGGGCAGGGGAAGGGGGTTGAACCTAGACACTCATCGAGTGAGTTGACGTTGCGGCCATTAGAGTTCAAGGTTAGTTGGCAAAAATTCCATCGGAGACACACAATCACACACGTACATCGATCATCAAAAACAAACGTGTGAGACATTTCTTTAATAAAAAATGAGTAGTAGATGGCGCCACATACGTTTTTTCTTTCCTATTTGTGGATGCTCGCTGAAGGCGAGGTACAATTCAGAGCTTCCGTTTCTTGCTAACGTTGAGAGCATGAGTAAGCTGACAGAGAGACAGAGATTTTCGAAACAAAAGTCGAAAATTCCATCGAAGACTCAATGTACCTCAATCGCAGACATACTTGGAACATCAAACAGACAAAGTGAAACACATACCATTAAAAAAAAAAATAGTAGATGGCGCCACATACGTTTTTTTCTTTCCTATTTTTGGATTCGTACTGAACTCGGCGTACAATTTAAGAGTATGGCGAAAAATTAAGTGTTTCTGTTTCTTGCTATTGACAGAATGAATAAGTGGAGAGAGAGACAGAGATTTTAGAAACAAAAGGCAAAAAATCCATCGAAGGCTCTGCAACTCTATCATAGGCGTACTTTGATCTTCAAAAACACATGTTGGAGACACTTCCTGAACAAGTGGTAGATGGCGCCACATACGTTTTTTCTTCCCTAGTTGTGGAGTCTCGCTGAAGATTCTGTAACTCTATCACAGACGTACTTGGAACATCAAAAACACAAAGTGGAAGACATTTCTTTAATAAAAAAACGTATTAGATGGAGCCACATACGCTTTATTTCTTTTATTTTTGCATTCTCGCTGAAGGCGAGGTACAATTTAGAGTTTCCGAGGCTTGCCAACGTTGAACGAATGAAGAAGCTGAGGGAAAGATAGAGGCTTTATAAAAAAAGACGTACGTGGCGCCATCTAGTTGCAAAAAAATTTGATTTCAGTGAGTGCCTCCGAGTGAATTGAGTAACATTGATTACTTTGTCTTGCAATTCATCTGTTTTTAGTGGATTCCCTTCAATTCAACAATCCCTATAACCCACCAAAAACTCTGTCTATCGATCGCCATTACCCACCAAAAACCGTCAGTCAACCGTTCACGATTCAAATCGTCATACATTTGCTGGTTGCCCCATCAGCCAGCCCACTCAAGCGCGTCACTTGCGCCATTCAAGATGCACGAAAAAAATAAACTTCTCTCCATTTGCCTTAACGACTCATAAACTGCTCACTTTCTCCCTCCGCCTCTGTCTGTCTTTGGCTCTTGCATCTTGGCGCTGTGGCCGCTTGACACGCTCGACTACAGCTCGTGTACGAGTATGGCCCTTCATTCGAAGTGACTTATCCGATTTCATCGAACGGACGCACGGTCATACCTGGGTTACCTTTTGAAATCGAGAGACACAGAGAGCAAATCAACGCGGAAGGGTTTTTTTTACGAAGCCCTGCCCTTTGCCATGGCTGACTGGTGACTGCAATCGGCCGCCATGGGAAGTGAATGAGTGCTTTGTACGGAGAGACGGATGTGGCAGCTAATGTTGCACTGTCACCCCGCAGCGGGCTCCAGTTGATTGCATAAATTAACAGGCAAACTTTTGAATAAATATATTCAATCTCTGGCGTGGTCCCGACCGAGCGGAGGACGACAGCTGCGTCGGGGCCACGGGGAGGCAGCCTTAAGTTGCGATTAAAATTAAAAGGAAGCCAGTCAACGCGTTGAGTTCATACGAGAGTGTAATTACAAAAGTAGTCCTTCTTCTTGTCCTCGTCTTCTTGGTCCTTCTCCCCGTCATCATCCTCCTCCACTGCCTCTCACTGCATCGCCACCCTTCCCATGCATGTAACATTGTCCATGGCTACGTGAGCTTCGGCAGAATTCTTCGCAACAACTTTGTGCAGATAGTTCCACAATGCCAGGGAAGACGGGGTGGCGGGTGGACCGACCTGGGACTGAGTTAAAACGCGCGACAAAACTATGCTGTTGGTGCAAAATTAATCTGCAACACTGCAGGGGATCTAGGCGAATGAGTGGGAGAGAGGCAAACGGAGAAGAGATGTGTGAACACTTTGACTTTTCGGCGAACATTAAGTGCGCCCTCAAGTGGGTCCGGGGATGGATGGCGGAGGGGGCTGCGAGTGCAACGATTTAAGGTGGGTAATGCAACACTTAATGTTGGCATCGTTGCAGTGCTGATCCTTGCACGGGACTGGTGAAGTAATTATTTCTTCGGCGCGCGCGGCGTTTGTGTGTGCGCGTGATTTATGCGAAAAAGAACAGCACACGGATGCAAGGGAAGGCTCTACCGAGGGGCATCCATTAACAGACGCGCATTTAATTGGACGATATGCCGTATAAAACGGCATGAAATGTGAGTGTCGGTGTGCCGAGCTTAACGCAGTCATGAGTCATGGCTCGTTTGGGAAAGTGAATGGCCGTTGAATGCGCTCCAGTCGGGACAGTCTGCGATGGGGATGCGAAATGGACGTGTTAATCGAGTCGGGAGGGTGATAAATAAGCGCTCGAGAGGCGGTAACTCCCAATCCTTCATCATTGCCGAGGTGGACCCGGAATGAGCTTGATTTTTCGGCAGAAAACAGGAGCCCTCGCGATCAACTGGAAACAAATGCCATCATCATCGAGTCTGGCGCCCAGATCACCCGCCACACCATTATCGCCTATCTCCGCTCAATCTCAAGACCACTTAGCGTTATCTTCAATTTAAGGACCAACGCGCAGCTTAACAACTATGCCCCATTATCCACTCCACGAGTGCCCTCTATTCGTGGCCAAAGGTCGACACACTCCACCACCATCAGCAGCCACCACAAGCACTTACTGGCCTCAAAAAAAAGGGAAAAAAAATGAATCAAAAACCTAATTGTATCGACTGCCATCGCCCGAGGCAAACATGCTGGGTTCTGCAGACACAATTATATCTAATTGCCGCAATCCATTACGCACACAAATTCCTCCGAAGCTCCGCGCCCTCCCGCATGCTGTCCGAGTTAAGCCGTGTATCTTATCGATGGAATTCAAATTGAATTCACTCGTAGAGTGTCTCCTAATCCTTGCCCCAATCGAATTTCGGTTCGAAAACGAAGACAAACCGCACCCCAATCACAATCAGTGACCCCTAGACCCACGAAATCCAAATCACGGGTGCATTTCCACAAGCGGGAAAGCACGCGCGCGGAAAATTATCGAAGCCATCATCGCAGTCAGTCGAGCGGTAGGGGGGTGCAGTGATGTCCCTGCCTCATTTGCGGCGGTGGACAATTATTGGGGGACTGTCTGTCGAGTGGAACCGCGTGGTCAGTGGGCCAGCCGCACCGCTGATGCTGCTCTTCGCTGGATGACGCTCATTAAATGCACTCAACGCAGCATGCCGTGGGTGCGTAGCAAAAAGAAGAAAATGCTGTTCCGGTGCGGAAGTCGGAATTAGTGGCATGTGACATTCGGGCTCTGGCCAGGCAGTGAAAGGGGTCGCGATAGGAAGTGCGAGGGCGTCGCGCCTTGATGCATCGCTGGTCACTTGTTGCATATGGAATATCCGGAAGGGCTCTGCGGATGTTTATGATGCATGGTCACTGGGGGGAAATCACCGAGAACATGAAACAGCAGATTGTTCAGCCAAAAAGTATGCAATGGGAAATTCCGGCGATGATGACAGTTGCGACTGGCATGTTGAGAGTGACACATCATTGTGGCGAAATGTGACATGTAATTGATGGCATTTGTCTGTGGAACGTGTGGTTTTATTATGAAGGCTGCCGGATGGGGGATTTGTTTTGACAGATGGGTGACAGGTGACAGATTGCCATTTAAGTCGATGGAATGTGGCAGAATTGATGCGATGAGGGGTAGTTTCATGACATAACTGGTGACAGGAGGTTGCCAAATCTGACAGATAGTCGTTCATATTCTGACAGTTGGGAAAGTTTGATTATGGAAATCGACGCAACTTGTTTGTTCACGAGAAACTATGGTTCAACTGTCAAATTGATGATCAAATGGCTGTTAGAATGGGTCGAACAAATTAGAATCAAGCCAACAGTCATCCATTGTGTCAAATTAATGACAGCGTCTGTCAGAATGACTCGAAAAAAATTAGTATCAAGCAAATAATCATCCAGGTTGTCAAATTAATGACAGCGTCGGTAAGAATGACTCGAAACAAATTATTATCAAGCAAATAATCGTCCATTGTGTCAAATTAATGACAGCGTCTGTCAGAATGACTCGAAAAAAATTAGTATCAAGCAAATAATCGTCCAGGTTGTCAAATTAATGACAGCGTCTGACAGAATGACTCGAAAAAAATGAGTATCAAGCAAATAATCGTCCAGTTTGTCGAATGAATGACAGCGTCTGTCAGAATGACTTGAAAAAAATGAGTATCAAGCAAATAATCGTCTAGGTTGTGAAATTAACGACAGCGTCCGTCAGAATGACTCGAAAAAAATGAGTATCAAGCAAATAATCGTCAATTGCGTCAAATTAATGACAGCAGCTGTCAGAATGACTGGAAAAAAAGGAGTATCAAGCAAATAATCGTCCAGTTTGTCAAATTAATGACAGCGTCTGTCGAAATGGCTGTGAAAAATTCTAGATCGAACAAAAAAAATGACAAATAATCGTTTAATTGTGAAATGGTCTGTCAAACTAGCTTAAAAAGTGTCAATTTGACGTTTGAAGCTATGACAGATGTGAAAAGGTTATCATTTCAGTACATTTCACATTGATCTCAGCCATGAGAGACTATGAAGGCGGCACATTCCTCCCGCAGAGACACACTGTAAGCCTAAGACCTGTCATTGATGGATACCTCGGAGAGAAAACCGACTGCCAGGGCAGTGCCACCAAAAGCCATCGGAGCCAAACAAACGACCGCATCTTCTTTCATTTTCCCAAAGAAACTTTTTAGCCATTGACACTGATTGGTGGACCTTTGCCAAGGAATTCTCTTCCCTTTGTTACTGAATGTGAATGGGTAATCCAACACCACGTACAGCGTATCCAGTTCCGTTTGCGAATGCAGTGCACTTCCCCCACGAAGCGACTGAGTCCACAGACTCTGTGGGACAACTGAGAGGAATTTCGCAACAACACTTATTAGGGAGATACGCTCCGTTGCATGTGCCTGCGAACAATTAGCATGTGGGCACATGTACACCGTCGCGAACTTGAAAAATTCTTCAAAAAAGAACAACAACAGCAGCGAATTAGAATTCCCAGCACGTTCAGACACCCGATGATGGTCGGTATCTTGTGTGTATCTCCGTCATGCAGGTAGGGCCCCACCGGCAAAGGACACTCCATGTCAACCTTCAATTTGCAAACGAAAGCCCGTGGCTTTAGGACTCACCCACCCACCCCCCGCCCAGTGCCACAGGGCAAATTGAATGATGAGACAATGAAAAGCACACGGCCCGCATCCGATGATCAGCCAAATGGGAGCACCTTAAACAGCTTTCCTCCGCGGTTTCAGATGATTAATCGATCAAACGTGTGGTCTTTGAGGCGGCGTGTATATTTACATTAATCCCCCTTGTCTGGGCCTGCAAACCAAAACACGACACATCACACCTCTCACAGCACAGCGACATCGACTCGATTTCAGTCAGACTACACACGAGAGATCCCTTGAGGCAATTAGTGTCTCCCCGGCTGTGGGATAACAAATGTTCAGCAAACATAATCGCTTCCAGAGCGCATTATATCTCGAGTGAAAATTGCATAAATCAACCAAAAAGAGGCACACAAACGAACACACGAATCCAAATGGAAACAGGGTGCCCACTGCACAGATGGATACAGAATACAGAAATTTGTATGCAGTCACGAATGCGAATGCGAACGGCACATGAAATTAGCGCACACACATCGAGTCGTGGGAAAAAATTAAGAAAAAAAAAACACACATTCTCCAAACAACACTTATAATTGCATGTACGAATAGATGCGCGAGCATAGATACAAGATACAATTCTTTCGGGGCGATCATGGCTTTTGTTTGTTTTTTTTCCTTCTTTTGTCTTGTTGCCTGCCTTCGGTTGACACATGGTGGCTGTGTGTGAAGTTATTCGGGGGATTTTATGAAAATTTCCAAAGTATCTATGACGAGGGAAAATGATACATATCTTGTGGATCGTTCTCATGGTGGATTGTATTGTTTTTGTATTTTTGTTTTTTTTTGTTTTTAATTGTGTGGGGAAAAGACCGAAAGTGGGAGAGTTCGGCGGAGGAAAGTTCCTTTCCCTTTTGTTGGATGCTTTGGGTGGAGAGTGAGGGAAGTTGGAAGCATTCGACGAAGATCGGGTGCTTTCAACGACGTTCTACATCGAAGATCTTGCAAATGATCGTACTTCACCCTCAATCTGGTGAAAGTGTGCATTTTTCGACGGAAATTCCAAGGGATCTGCTCTTAAGATGCGTGCGTTTGGCCACCCCCCTCGTTGCTTGTTCAAATCCGACAGCAATCCAGCATCACGAGCGAGCTAAGTCCACGCCATCGTGTAAAAGACCATCCGTCGATCGAGCAGGCGACTCCGAAAGCTAAGGCCACGCGTTCGTGTAAAAGATCATCCGTCGATCGGGCAGACGACCTCGAAAGCTAAGGCCACGAGATCGTGTAAAAGACCATCCGTCGATCGGGCAGACGACCCCGAAAGCTAAGGCCACACGATCGTCTGTCTCACGCCATGGCTGACTGATCAACTGAGCTATGACGACGAGCGACAAGGTGGCCACCGACGGATCGCCTTTTACTGACCGTCCTCCCGTCGAAGAGTCAATCCACACAGGCCTCGATAGGCTCGTCAGATCAGTGTTTTCCTGCTGATGTGCCCTCAGATTGAGCCTCTCTTCAATGAGGCCGGAGCCGAGCCTAGGGATTTAACAAAATCACACAGTTTGTTGGTTCAAAATGTATACGATGGACAGAAGATCACTGCGAGTGCATCTGAATCATGAGACTGATTCGAGAGATAGACGGAAGACGCGTAGAAAAGTCAAACCCCAGAGTCGGCAGCCCTCAACTTGTGCAAAAGTCTTCCGAGATCGAGGCAGTTTCGTTCAGGAATTGGTCAATTGGTCCCTCAACCGTTCGTGGGAGCCCCAGTTTAACGAAAAACGAAAAAGAACCCGATGAAGAATCAAACAAAGCCACTGTTGCGACGCAGCTGACAAGTGCAACCAAGACAATGCCATCCACAGACATGCGGACCCATTCCCAGGCGGCAAAACTCACCCCCAAACGACTTCGGAACAAAGCGATACCTTCAGTCAACCGAATCAGTTCAAAAGATTTACGAGTTCACGGCATGTCTTCAGGCATACCGCCCAGTTTCACCGCCTGTCTGCACAAAGGTTATCTTCAAAAGTCTCGCTGAAAAAGCAGAGTGTCCCTCTTCCATGAGATAGAACGGAGAAAACTTGGCGAGGGAAAAGAAAACGACTCGAGGAGGCAACTTGGAGTGTAAGCAAAAGTTAGAAAAACTTAAAATAAATCCAAACAAACAACTTTATCCCACCCAAACACTTGCAATTAAAGTGCAAACTGCGAGGAGATCGAAAGCAAAGAAGTCTTGGGGGAATCCTCTGCCCAGCGATGGCACTTGTTGAAGACGGGAGATGAGAAAACGAATCAAACAATTAGCTGGGAACCAAAACCGTTGATCCGGCTCGAAGGACCACGCTGAACAAGAGGAAAGAAGCGAAAAGAAGTGTAGTTAGGAGGGGGGCTGGCGATGGTGAATGTGAACGCAAATAAGCTGGACTACTCGCCAACCAATAACTCCAACTAACGAGGAAAAAATACCCTCCGTCGGACAATCTTTCCAATAATGCCCCAGCTGTCCGCCGCCCGAGCACCATCTGCTGGCGATGCCCCCAGACAAAACCCAGCTCTGTCGCCCTTCGATGGGGACATGCTCATATTTTGCCTCCGCTGTCATAGCAAAGTACCACCAAATCGTCCATTAGTCCGGTTTTTTTGTTTCCTCCCCTCGCAGCCAAATCACAGCCAGCAACACACAAAATCACTTAGACTCCCCACCTCCTCCCAATCTCCCAATAAATTCATTTCGTTTTTTCTTTTCATTCATAAACCATTCCATTCCACATCCCGCATGCATTCGAGTGCCTCTAATCCAAGCAAACAGTCGCTCCCGTGCACCCAGAGTCGTGCCCAGACGAGGAAGAGAATTGGAAAAAAAACGTCTAATGAACGCTTAAATATTCCATATCCGTAAAGTCCCGGTAGTGGCCGACGAGACTAAGTCAGACCATCATTCCCGGGGACACACACTAGCGGGCGTGTAGTTTATGAATTTAATATGATGACATCCGGCTAAAGCGACCGATGTCATGTGCGGTGTATCTGGCCGTGCATCCGCACGCGTCAGCGGCCGTGCGGTGTTCTGTCTGACATCTGACGGTGGGCCTCTGTGCGAAGCGAATTCCATGCGATTTGCCGGCACGTATTCGCACTGTATCGTCCTGAATTGTTTATGAAGTGTTTGATGGGGTGACTGAGTGTGGTTCAGTTTTGATTTGGGAGAAGGGGGAAATGTGGACGGCTCTGGTGACAGAAAGTTCCAAAAACGAAGTCCACTCCGTCGTAGCTTCAAATGGAAGAGAAAATGGAAAAGAATGTGGTCCCATGTGGCAATCTTAAGGGCGTAGCAATTTCCGTTCAACAAAGAGACTAAGTCCCAGCCAAAGACCAGTCGGAGGCTAGCCTTCTAGACCAACCACTGCCTGTTCCCCGGCCTCTCCTGCTAACAAAAAAGAAAACGGAAGCCTTTTCAAGCTTTTTTTGTTTCCCACAAGTGCCTAAGTCTGAGAATGCCTAGCGGAACAGAGGAACAATTCGTCATCCTGGCCAAAATGCAGAGAAACACAAAACCAGAGACATCGATGAGCCTGTAAGCCGAGAAAAAATGTGATAAACTAGCCCTACGCCCTTCAACAACCCCACTTGAAGCGCAAAAGAACCCCCAGAAGCGCCCTAATTCGCCAACCAGCCCCTGAACTCACAACGGAGAGGTGTAGCACCAGTTCGAGGGGTCTTACGGCTGCGACCTGAAAAAAAAGAGATTTATGTGGTGTCTGTGTAGAAAAAATAAGGCGTCCCTATAGCCTCCCCGAGTGCTAGCCAAACGGACCCCCATCTACTCTAGCTTCCCGATGACACTGGTGACCATGATGGAGAGGAGGCCTATTGCTTCCCGAGGACAATGTGAATGGAGCGATAATGAAAGAGGGTACTCACTTGGATGGACGCTGATGAGGTGAATAGAGGTGCTCCAACGCAGGCTGGCTTGGCGACACTCAGACTGAAGACCTACCTGCTTTGTCTGTCCATCGGTGGGTTTCCTGAGATGCTGCGTACACTTGCGACACTCCCGAAACACACGCGACACTCCCGAGTCCACGGCGGAACGCGACCGAATTTTGGAGACACGGATCGACTGATCAGAAGATGATGGGATTTGAGAAGCAAGATCGCGAAAACCCCATTTCGACGCCGCACTCAGGGACTGGGGATGCTAGACGAAGACCAAGAACGACAGATCACTAGCGGAAGACCGAACAAATCACTGAGACTCTTTTTCTAACCGCACTGGGTATGCTAAACAAATCGAACGAGGGACACTTCACTTGGGATTGTCGCGGGAAAACTAAGAACGCGGACAGATTGCTCGCGAAAAACCCGGTCAATGGACTGGAATCTCAATTAAAACCGTGCTCATCGATTGGGAAGACGCGAGGACGTTAAGAACGACAGACCACTCGCGAAAAACCGATCAAAACAATGGACCCCGTGGATAGGGGATGCTAAACACTCGAACGAGGCGCATTATCACACGGGGGCACGCGCTATGACGACCGATCACTCGCGGAGACCACAACCAGAGCAAGACTCTAAAGCCCCAGGGACTGGGGAAGCTACACAATCGTTTAGACTTGAGGGCACTTTCGAGGCAACAACAAAAAACCGCCGAAAACTTGATCAAAACGCGCACCACCCAATTTCAAACCGCACTCAGGGACATTGGGTGGGAATGAGGCGATCGACGCGGACGAGGACGGCGAACGACGAGGACTATGAACGACGAGGACGACGAACTACGAGGACGGCGACCGACGAGGACGACGAACGACATGGGCGACGAACGACGAGGACGACGAGGACGACGAGGACGACGAGAACGACGTGGATGACGAGGACGAAGAGAACGACGTGGATGACGAGGACGAAGAGAACGACGTGGACACGAGGACGACGAACGGCATGACCGACGAAGAACAACGAACGACGATTCCGACGAACCACAAGGACGACGAATGACGCGGACTACGAACGACGAGTCCGACGAACCACAAGGACGACGAATGACGCGGACTACGAACGACAAGGACGACGACGAACGACATGGACGACGAAGGAAGCGAATTAAGAAAAAGAGGGACATTCGGAGAAAAATTCGGATTGCAACCACGAAAATCACGCGAAAACAATCCGCTTTCACGCACTACAAAAGTCGACACGATTGACGATTTTTCGCGGCACTCCATGGACAAACGCATTCGATTCGACGGATACTCATTTTCGCGCAAGTCGATTTGAGTCCACTTCGGTAAATGACAGCCGCACGATTGACTCCCGATCGGCCATGTCTTGACATAATCTCTGGAGAAGGCTTTTGTTGAGAAGAGCTTGAGTGTTGCGAGCAAGCTCGAGAGGTGAGACTGATAGGAGTGCGGCTTGTTGTCAATGTGTTGCGAGGCATGTTCTGACGTGTGTTCGGGTGCATGTTTGGGAATGTCGAAGAAATGCATGTCGGCTGATGGTTTTTTGGGAATCTGTTGATGGGGTGGATTGGGCAATTGGTCATTTCTTTGCGCTTTTAGAGACTTTTTTGAAGCAAAGGAGGCGGGTGGGGGACAGACATCACTTTGACTCTCGATTCCCCTTGAAATATATGCAGACAGGGCCTCTGTCTGGTGGTTCTTTGGCGTTCTTTGCCTTTCGTGACTTATGAGTTTAACGACCTTCGTGGCGTGCCTCACAGCTAACCAACGAAAGGACGTGTCACATGTCGTCCCTCGCATCACAGCTCTTGTTCAATTGTTCAGACATCTCCCTCTTTTTTTGTATTTATCGCATTAAACACGTTTTTTTTCATATTTTTCCGTTTGCAGATGTTGAAACACGTACAAATCTCCCCGCTGAGGAATCGATCCGATTCCGTGTCGCTGCGCTCGTCGACATCGTGCTCATCGTCGATATGCGGAAGTCCGGAGCCACCGTCGGAAATCCAACGAACCCCGTCGCGGGCGTCCAGCTATTCCAGTCTAAATGAGCAGTTGCCACAGGTAAGTTTCTGTTTCAGCTGGGCAGTGGTGTGTGATGCGAGCGAGGTCGCACATAATCTCCGGTGCACCTGGAATGAGATAAATGGATTTAGTTATGAATTTGTCTGCGGAATGGTGATTGTTTGATGGGAAGTGGGTCAAAGTGAGTGTCACAGCATGGCCATGCTGGCAGAGGGAAGGACTGAGCTCAGTAGCCTCGAAAAAAACCAAGAAAACCCTCAAAAAACCATAAACTCCCACTCGACTGAAACATCCCGCCGACCCCTTGTAAAAAATTCCCCCAAAAAATGTGTATTCTCGGATCGCCGCCCAACCCTAGTGCATAATTAGAGGCAATAAAAATTCCACGCCACAGTCACGGCTTGGTTCTTAACCTTTTCCTCGCTCAGTCATCCTTGGGGGGGGGGGGGAAATGATGTCTCTCCTTTCCCCAGACCGATAGATAAATCAAAACCCAACCCTTCCGCAGAAAGAGGACAAGACACAGCACGGACGCGGCTGGGGTTCTCTGGATTTTTTCAGAAGTTCTGCTGAACATTTGATCCGTTTCCTTTCATTCCTCATCGACTACCGTGGCGGCAAGCAATTAAATCTCGATTTCCTGGTTGAAAAAGCGAAGTGCACATGTGAACACGTGCGATATGTACTCGTCCGTCAAATAGACAAGAGTGGGGGGAGTGCTTTGAATGGCGGTTGGTCTTTTGTTTTCTTTCTTTCCCTCGATCTGGAGCACCGCACGTGCTCGAGGATATATGATGGATTCAACAAAGAGGATGTAACTCCTTGTGATTCAAGGATTCTCATTCAGAGCGAGTGGCCAAAAATGGAATGAATCCTGCAAGGGATTGTCTTCCGTTTTCAATTCGCTTTTGTGAGCGGTTCTAAACGTCTCAAGTTCGGTGAGTCTCTGGTGCTGCCTGTGGAATGACAGCCTTTTGATGTGGTCTCGGGATGATGCGTTTGTTTGTTCAGCTGCATGAATGTGGATTCATTTGAATTCCGAGAGTGGCGTGGAGAGAGTCTTGATGGGAGGGGGGGAGGGGAGAACAATGGAATGTAGGTCGCAGATGTTGAGGGATGGAGTGTGTCTTAAGCGACGGAGTGGAGGTCTTGGCGGACTCCTTCGGTAGTTCTTAGGGAACTCTGGTGAAGAATGAGCGCAGCTCTAAACGGTGCATAGGATTTCGACTTCCTAACGAGTCTGGTTTAGGTCGCAGAAGATAAGGGACCGAGTGGGGGTCTTGGAGGAGTTCTTAGAGGACTCTGGTGGAGATTGAGCGCAGCTCTAGACGGTGCATAGTATTTCGACTTCCTAACGAGTCTGGATTAGGTCGCAGATGAGAAGGGACCGAGTGGTGGTCTTGGGGGAGTTCTTAGAGGACTCTGGTGAAGACTGAGCGCAGCTCTAGACGGTGCATAGGATTTCGACTTCCTAACGAGTCTGGATTAGGTCGCAGATGAGAAGGGACCGAGTGGTGGTCTTGGAGGAGTTCTTAGAGGACTCTGGTGAAGACAGAGCGCAGCTCTAGACGGTGCACAGGATTTCGACTTTCTAACGAGTCTGGATTAGGTCGCAGATGATAAAGGACCGAGTGGTCTGGGAGGAGTTCTTAGAGGACTCTGGTGGAGATTGAGCGCAGCTCTAGACGGTGCATAGGATTTCGACTTCCTAACGAGTCTGGATTAGGTCGCAGATGAGAAGGGACCGAGTGGTGGTCTTGGAGGAGTTCTTAGAGGACTCTGGTGAAGACAGAGCGCAGCTCTAGACGGTGCACAGGATTTCGACTTTCTAACGAGTCTGGATTAGGTCGCAGAAGATAAGGGACCGAGTGGGGGTCTTGGAGGAGTTCTTAGAGGACTCTGGTGGGGACTGAGCGCAGCTCTAGACGGTACATAGGATTTCGACTTCCTAACGAGTCTGGATTAGGTCGCAGATGAGAAGGGACCGAGTGGTGGTCTTGGAGGAGTTCTTAGAGGACTCTGGTGGAGATTGAGCGCAGCTCTAGACGGTGCATAGGATTTCGACTTCCTAACGAGTCTGGATTAGGTCGCAGATGAGAAGGGACCGAGTGGTGGTCTTGGAGGAGTTCTTAGAGGACTCTGGTGAAGACAGAGCGCAGCTCTAGACGGTGCACAGGATTTCGACTTTCTAACGAGTCTGGATTAGGTCGCAGAAGATAAGGGACCGAGTGGGGGTCTTGGAGGAGTTCTTAGAGGACTCTGGTGGGGACTGAGCGCAGCTCTAGACGGTACATAGGATTTCGACTTCCTAACGAGCCTGAATTAGGTCGCAGATGATAATGAACCGAGTGGAGGTCTTGGGGGACTTCTTCGGTGGTTCTTAGAGCTCACTTTGGTGAAGAACTCGTCAAAGTGAGTGACAAAATGAAGCCTTAAAGTGGTTAAGCTTTGCCTGAGTTGCCCAGAGTGGAGCTGCAGTTCGAAGTGGACCTGGGTGCTGTTGTTCCTTCAAGAGTGAAGGCACGGCGAGGTCTTGGAAGTCTTTTCTTAGACCAGTGTCCACTCTGTCCACAGTCTGTGAGTGGAAAGATGAGGAGCCGTGCTTTTCTTGTCATTGATTGAACCCACAACACCCCATTCGCCATTGAGTCGACCTCCCGATCGAAGAAGGGAGTCCATCCAAATGGAGCGACACAAAATACCGTCCGCCCACCTTGCTACACAAGAATCCATACCGAAGCCCTCGATAGGTACACTCAATATAAAAGCCCCCAATTTTCCCAGAAAAAGAACATCTCTCAATTCGGTCAAATTAAAATTCAATTCGTTCCATGTACCATCTGCATTAGCTTGTCGTGTCCAGTCAATCAATTTCCATCTTCCGACCCATCTGCATGCGATCAATAAATTGCCTACCAAGCACTTACACTCTCCCCCGACCCGGCCCGGCCCGGGCAGCTCCTCCGACGCTAGCGGACAACAAAAGAAAAACCACCCAATTTGCCCTTTCTTCGATATTCATCGTCCTTCGGCATGCCACGGCAATGAATAACGAACAGAAGATAACAGCCGAACATGCCACACAATGACGATTTGCCATTAGGTAGGATACGCCCTCCCCTCCCATCTGCTGAGCCATTTTCCTTTCCCCGGTAGCATCCACTTTAAAGCATCGCCACCGCATCCGGTCCCCGCTGCAGACAAAAAAGCGGAGCAAATTTTCAATTTCAAAACTGATAAATAATTCCCTCCGGTCTCGGTTCATCGGTGAAAGGAAGTGCAGTCCGGTCCCTTCGACCAGTCGATTTCGATTGCATTTGAAGGATAATTATCTCTTGTTAGATATCCACTAATTGGTTGAGTGTGGCCGGGTAATTAATTGTTTCATCGAATTCGGCATGCACGGGTGTCGCTTTAATTGGAGTCGATAGAGGCGCTCAGGTATCTGACTGTGTCAATATTGCCATTGCTGTGCGCTGCGGTTGACATTCAATTTTGCGGTGAGGACGACAGCGGAAGTGGTGTGTCCTTAAATATGTGATTTTTGAAGCAATCGCTTCAGTCATTCGCATTGGAGTGCGCTTAATGGGGGGGTTCACATGAGCATGTAGTGAAATTGTATCCCTGTTCCCTGAGGGTACACAGTGGGGTGCGAAAAGATTCGAACGGGAAGGGAAAATTCGGATGGAGGGTGGTTTGCGGAAGCGACACTGGATGTGGTCTGAATTATTTGTGCGCTTTTGTATGCAGAATCATGCATGGTCGGAATTGTTTGTGCGCAGATAAGCCTAGAAATCACTCTGAAACATTGACACATTTGACTTTTGGTCAAATTTTGTCAAAATTTATGTCAAATTTCAACGCAATTTCTGTGCCAAAATGTTTAACTCTTTCATATGAAACGGGAAACACAGTTTTCTGGCAGGTAGAGTCAACACTCGCGTTCTCACTTCGAATATGGAGAAATTTCGAACAATTTTCGACCAAATTTGGTCAGAATTTCGAACTAATTGAGCTCCAATTTCATTTCAAAAGTGTAAAGGACAGGCACACTCTCTCCAAAATCGTATTCTCGGGTGATTCACAGTCAATCAAAAATTTGGAACCGTTCAAAATTCGTGTTCAGATGTGGTTCGTAATCAAAATTTAGTACAAGTACATGGTGGGCCATCTAGTGGTTTTGTTTTTAAATCAAAACTGCTTGTTTGACTACTTGACAGCTGCTTGTTTGCACATAAACTTGATGAAAGAATTATGAGGACAACCGAGCTATGCTACCCTGGTCAACTGTGGTCTGTCTTGGAATAAATTTGAACCAAATGAAGACCAAAAGTCTGACCAAATTCCCACAACGTCCGTCACCTTTCATCCTCCACTCTACCGAAATCAGTACGAAGTCAAAAACACAGTTGGATACCGACAAACCACGAAAATTCCTGTGCAACATCCTCCTGCCATCAGAAACTCAAAACCATCATATACCCAAGCTGCAACACACACAAAAAGTGCGAGTCCTCATGTCGCTCGTATTCCCTTCAATCAGTATGCCACATGCATAAAATTTCAATGCAGAGCAAAATGTTTAACTATCGAATTTTAATGGCTGTACGACATCTTCAATGGTTGCCGTCGTCCTTGTAGTCGGTGTTCCCCATCATCACTGATAAACGAGCAAACTTGTGTAAACACTAATTGAAATTACTGAATATACGTGTGTACACGATGATCCATTATGTGGGTGGGTTGCTGTGTCTTGTCTTACACTCAATGCCGGTTGCTGGTTGCCAGTCGATATCAAAAACCGAAAATTGCGTACTCCACAAATATTTCCACATCACACACACACACATTCTCAAGGCGGCGAATGGCGGGCTTCCTTCTTCATGTTCATTTTGGGTTGGATGCTAAGAGTTTCGTAGGCAAATGTTTGCTGGTCTTAAGATGTGTAGAAGCCACAGGAAATCACATCCTGAATTGTTGATAAGGATAATTAACGCATCAAAGATATTCCCTAGATACTATCGATGAATTAGGCATGCATGAAGAAGGATGTGGGATGTGAGATGTTCAATTAAATTTATGAGCGGCTTTCGAGATACAGGGTACGGTTTTAAGAGGACGCCTGTTGTGCTTGTTGTGATGAATAATTGAACGTTGCGGTGTCGATTGTTATGGGGGGGGGACCTTTTCTTTAAGTTTTGACAACGACGAGGAAACGCTGTAACAAGGGAATAAAGGACCTGGTCTAGTCAAAGGACATTTTCTGGCTGTACTAAATTATGATTTGGACTTCACATGACATTTATCTTTCGAACGTGAGTTTTGGAAGGAGTATGAACGGACTAGAGATAAATGACGCGGTACTAAAATTTAGTACATCAAACAATTAGGTTATACAAAATGTTGTGTTAGTCTGCAGAATACATTGTCGAACGCTTAACATTTAGAAGAGTGATTTGAATTTAGAACATCAAAATGTAGGTTGTACTAAATGGTTCAAAATGATGTGTCAGTCAGCAGAATACATTGGCGAACGCTCAGAATTTAGAAGTGTGATTGGAAGACCAAATTTATTTAACGATGAGGAAGTAACATCCTTCTGAACTTGTACTAAAACAAGAGCTGTAATCAGAAAAGGGGTTTTATACTGCTGACGCTATGAAAATGTTGGGCTCCAAGTCGTCTGCCTTGTTTGCCAAGGCAGTGGCAGTGACCAGTGAACAATTTCGAGTTTCAATTGCGCCTTGATTACAAAACTCTCCTCAAAAGACGACCAGAATTCATTAAGAACTTTACGTCTCAGAATTATGAATGCAGCCGCCTGCTCATAAACATCACGTCACCTGAAACCTGACAAATGTGTATCGATAAAATTCAATCAGAAACTCCTTTGCCCATCACAATCCGCTTATTTGAACTTGAACTGGTCGTTTCTTATGCAAGGACACAATCGTTCCTGCCGTCCGCAGCCCAGTTTCTGTCGCCAGCATAACTAACTCGTAATGCAATAAGAAATTTCAATGTCACTCTTCGCCATCTACGTAAGTTCCCACCTCCGGCCGCCCACAGGCCAACCAGACGGCGGCACGTCTCCGTCGCCACCAAGTGAGCCTGGCGCACAGGACGAATGGGGAATTTTTCAATTTTAGAAATTCACAAACTTTTGATGGATTCAATTTCAAGTGAAAAGGCAAAACTATAAAAGAAACGAACACACACAGCCACACGTCACGTTGCGAGTGTCCACATAGAATGTGTTTCAATTTCAAGACGGAACAAGGTCAGATTGAGGCGAACATACAGAACTGGTCCTTCGAGCGGGCGAGAAATAGGGCAGAGGCGTTTGTCTTGAAACTTGAAATATGACACGACGAGGGCGATAGTTCATCCTTCAAAATATGGAAGCCGCGTGTTCTTGAAATTCGATCACGTAGGGCAGATCAATGCGGAGGACTGATGCGAGGGGTGGCAAACGCAACACGATGCGAGGGGAGACTGCGGCGCTCTCACAACCTCGCCTCGTCCTCCACTGAAGCAGATATTACGAGACGAAGGCATCATCATAGACCAGAGAGTCATGACGGGTTTATTTCCCCTTACGCCATGATGATCATTCATTTTCCGTTTGAAGGATTTTCAGATTTCCCTTCAATTTTTCGCTTAATAAGAACGTAGTGAGGCTGGGAATTACCATATTAAATTTGAATTTCACATACAGGGACTGACGGGGCACGTGCGTGAATATTTCAGACCTTTTTTCAGTAATTTTTCGTGGAACTGGGACTTGGAACCAACACGACGTGAAATACTAGATTCGTCCTGATTTTCTGATGAAAGGGTGTTTTTTTTTTTCCTCCTTTTCTTTTCGGGGGCAACAACTTGAAAGGAGGATTTGGAGGGGAGTCGTCTTGTGAGGACTGAACTTAGGCGCGTTCAGTTGAGGGTGTTCAACGAGAGGGGGCTTGTGTTCATTAAGGAATTCCACTCAAGACTGACCAGGGTTGACAGACTCGAGTGGGGAGGACGACATGTTCTGGGGAATTTTTTCCAACTGCTGAATCGTATTCTAAATCAAAGGGCTTAGTTGGTTTTGAATTTGTGTGTGTGAGTTTTAATGCGAAGAAATTATTCAAAGTGCTTTTCTTTGAAGTAAAGTGATGGGTTTTGTTGGAATTTGGGTGGCAGATGATGCGGTGATGGAGCACTTGGGGTGTCATTGAGGGCTTTGCCATTTTTGAACGTAAATTCTGACCGAGAAGTGTGCTGTGATCGAAGAAATGTGGCAAATAATGAGACTTAATCAAAATTTTGAACAAAATTCTGACCAAGAATTGTCTAATGATCGAAATTTTGATAAGACGTGAAAAGATTTTAAAGTCCAAGAGGTTAAGAGGGCCTAAAATATATAAGGGTCAGCAATAACCTACGAATGATATACAAGTAGAGAAAATCTGACCAAGAATTGTCTGAAGGAGGCATCTACTGATCGAAATTTTGCACCAAATTCTGACTAGGTATGAAAACATTTTGGAACCCAAGTTAGAGTGCCCAAAATATAGGAAACCAAGTTCGAAAAAAATGGTCTAAAAATAAGAGTTGATCAAAATTTGGTACAGAATTCTGAGAAGGCATAAAACTAGAGAAATTCTGACCAAGAATGGTGAATAGGAGTCACCCGCAATGGGACGAGATCAAAAGAAGTGTTCCACAAATAACATCTGATCGAAATTTTGTTCCAAATTTTCACTATTTTCACACTCAGAACACAGAGAATTTAAAGTCACGAGAAAACGTCCATCGAAGGATGCAAAATATAGACGAGATGAGAAAAATGAAGTTGTTCGACCTGCCTTGTGGTTGGGAGCACAATTTCGATCACCAACATTTTGTCTATAAATTCAAGTGGATGACCAAAACCCCTTCAAACTTTTGAACAACACAACATTAAGGGCACTCAGAGTCATTATCCTCGTCGCATAGCATCGATTCAGTTTCGAAATAAAGGTGAAGCCACTTCAACACTGAAAATGAAGGCCACTTGGAAAGCCATTGAAAGTTGAAAGTCTGCACAATATCCTCGAACGTAATATCCCCTTAATTTCCTACATTTTCTACAAGGTCTTCGCTCTCCTTTATCCTTCGTCCCCCGAAAGGGAACATAAGAAAACAACAACCTTGAACCTGGGGTGAACGCATTCACTTTCGTTCGAAAACAGTGGCAAATCCCCGTGACCCTGAAACAAGGCACACTCCCCCCCCCGCCACCCTTGCCATTGTAGCGTCGTATATCGCACTTCCGATGGATTCGTGATTCCCACTCGTCATTTATCAGGATCCACTCGCTAATGTAAAGCACACGCTCGTGAGCACGATAGGAGAGCAAAAAAACAACGTGTGCGTCTGAAACGGAATTTCCTGTCAACTTTGCACATCGGTGTTGCGTGAAAATTGAGATTTACGGATGATGGAGTCCTCCACGGGTTGACAGCGAACATTCCAGTCACGCCTTGACAAGACAAAAAAAAAAAAAAAACGGAAAAGCAAAGCTCAACACCCGACAATTTGTCTGTTTTTGTTTTCAAAGGAGTCTACCTCCGTCTCGGAAAGGATATGAATAACAAATTCCCCTTGTACCTCAAAATAGGATCCGCCACAGAGTCACTTGTGGGTTGTCCCTCCTCGCGCCGGCTTCCCGTTTAACCGAAATTTAATGTAATTACTGGAGAAAAAGGACAACCGACCCTGCGGTCGACACTGGGAAGAGTTACGAGTGCGAGTTGTGAAACACTTTCCGATTCCCAGGCGAGCCAAAGTAAGGATATGTGCATTTTAAGTGCACCATGCTACCGGTTCCCATATGCAAATGTATTTTTAATCTCAGTCCAATGAGCAAAAAAAAGGGAACAAAAAATATACAAAATACGGATACACCCAACGTATGCATCCTTTTTCTCGTGCAACTCTTGGACGTGACTGCCAAAGGACGCGAGTGAGAGGTCGACAGAAAATGAGAGCAAAAGAAAAAAACAACGTGAATAACTTAAGAATGAGGCTGTGTGCTGTTGCTCATGAATAATCCATGCACACGTTCCCTCATCCTTTTCAGTGTTTTCTGCCACACCACAGTGGGTGCGGATGGGGGGAGGAGAGGAGATGAGAGGTTCTCGGTATAGTGAGAGCTAATAGAAGTTTATTGTTTGCCAATTGAATTCCAATTCGTTTCCTTCGTTGACTTGGTCTACGGAATAGTTGCTCATGAATGTCAAAAACGGTCCTCGCAGTGAAACTGTCACACTTCCTGAAAAAAATCACGTCCTGGCAATCCCCGGTGGTTTTCTTTTCTGCGAACATCATGTATACACTGCTCGATTTGTTCGAAATGATGAGCAAAGCCTTGACAGCCATTCAAGGACAACTCTTCGAGGAGACAAAACAAAAATATGCTGACAACATCAATAGCAAACAACTTGGTTGCACGAATTCAACTGAACGCCAAGTCAGTGCGCGACATCTCCTGCATAAAAATAGAAACCATTCACACCCCCAGAAATAAACAAAAAGCCACAAGAGAAATGTTGACGCGTTCCCAGAATAAAATGCACTCTCTCCAGTGTCACCAGAAATACTCTTCCACTTACACGGATGAATGAGCAATTTCACACGCAACCCAGCGACAGCCGAGGCAGGGGGATGAGACACAACCCTTTGCCGGTGGCTGACTGTGTAGTCTTCAATCAATAAATGTGAATTTAATCGGTTCGCTTGTTATTGTTGAAGCACCTGCTCGCCGGAATTACTTTGGATCCCCCATTCGATGTCAATTTGGGCACTTCTTCGATTCAGCAATCGAGTGGAAAATTTCCATAAACAGCGAAGGCTTTCACATATGCTGACGGAGTCGTCGCTGACGGGTTTGTTTTCTCGCATCATCTCAATCCACAGGCCCGCGCCGAAAAACAATGTCACATGGCACTTATCAGCGCTGAAACGAGATCCCATCACGCGATCTCTGTTTTCACAGCTCATCAGTGCTCGTGTGATGGAATGTCGCTGGTGAGCCCTGCCGTTGTCGGTAATTAGGGAAATGGAATGCCTGTCGTATCCTCCTCTAGACAGACTTCCCGATGATGTCTGATAGCGTGACACCATCTCATCACGGACATTCCTGTCATCGCTCGTCTATTTGATTAGCTGAGCGGATTCGGTTCGTGCGGCCGCATGCAAACCACCTCAAAGTCGGCCTGGTTCAACGTCCTTCGCACGGTTCGCGTGATCCCTTGCGAATGAACGGAAATTCGATTGGCGATTGCAATCGGGCACAGATGTGATTGGCAATCTGCGCTCAAATGGGCACTCCACTTTTTTTTTTGAAGAATTTAATGCATCCACTTGCAGTGCATTCGAGAATCCACTCAATTTATGGTCATACTCCTAGATGCTCAGAGATACTCGGAGGTGCTCCTAGATGCTCACAGATAATTTCAGCTACTCTCAGCTACACACAGCCACTCACAGCCACTCACAATCCCTCACAGCAACGTCTTCCGGGTTCAATTAGCGTTGAATTTGTGTCTCTGCTGTGATTACACGCTAGGTCTTCCTGTAATTTGAGTGCATTTGAGTGCGATCGTGGGCCTGGGCCAGGCATTCCTGGACTGGCATGATCAATTTAGACAATAGCGGTGCAGATTGCGGGAGAGGAAGCGATCAATTGAGGGCGTGCGTGGGTATCCGTTGAGCGGAAGGGATTGTTTTGATTGAAAAAATGCTTCTGCGGTGATTTTATTGTTTGCTTTTGTTTTCATTTCAGACGACCATTAAGGTGTTCACGAGCTGCTTGAAAATCGATATCGAGTACAAGACGCTGGGCATACAGTGGGACACGACCAGCAAGGAGGTCATCGGTCAGTTGTTGAGAAGGTAAGTGAAGATTGAGGGGCCGTTTGGTTGAAGTGAGTGGTGGGTTTCGAAGTTTGGGGGGAAAAAACGTGACGGAAGTAACGAAGCAACGCAAACATTTGAATCGAAGTCCATTTATTTGAGCCATCGGGCTTGGTGTCCTGCCCCAGTGCCAATCTACCGATGAAAAGTCAAAAGAAGCGTCGTGACGAGTAACGAAAAAATGTAACGCTGTCACGAAATTTGAACAAATCAAGTCTTGGGAAACAGAAACCTCGGCGCACGTCCACAAATTAGCTGAGACTACGAACGAGAAGACCAAGGTGGGCGGAAACCTCTAGATCAAGTGACGAGTAACGAAAAAATTCAACGCCGTCACGAAATTTGAACGAATTAAGCCTTGGGTAACCAAAACCTCGTCGTTCGTCTACAAATTTGCTGAAAATACATCTGGGAACAGGAATGCCTAGGTCGGGAGAAAACCCAAGATTATGTGACGAGTAACGAAAAAACGCAATATCGTTACAAAATGTTGATGAAATCAAGCGATGAGAACTTGGACTTCTTCGAATAGCCACAAAGTTTTCAAATTGACTGATGAGTCACAAGTCACAAGATTATGTGACGATGTGACGAGTAACAAAAAAAACGCACCACCGTCACAAAATGTTGATGTAATCAAACGATGAGAACTAAGAATCCTTTCGAATATGTTGAGCAGACTCCGTAAGATCAAATTAAGACGTGACGAGTAACGAAAAAGTGTAACGCCATCACGAAATTCGAACGAAATCAAGTCTTGGGAAACAGAAACCTCGGCGTATGTTTACAAATTTGCTAAGACACCCACGACCATGGTGGGTGGAAACCCCTAGATCAATCTGACGACGTGACGAGTAACGAAAAAACGCAATATCGTCACAAAATGTTGATGAAATCATACAAAGAGAACTTGAACTTCTTCGAATACCCGCAAAATTTTTAAATCTGCTGATGAGCAGACGCCGCGAGTTCAAGTTACAGCGTGACGAGTAACGATAAAATGTAACGAAACCCAGAATGGGAACGAAACAACAGATCGTTGTACTATCGACTAAATGAGTGAGATTTGGTGACAAAAAGAAGCCTAATTTCAGTCATTTCGCTTTCTGTCTTCAAAAACAGGGCAAATTTGTGACGCGTCACGACGTTTTTGCCTGTTCTGAGACACCCGACGTCAAAACACATTTCAAACGATGGTAAAATAATCTCAAACAAGCAATTCGCCGTCAAAATCTGAAGTTCACCAACCCCCCGGCGGCTTTTACGATCCAAATCCATTACAACAGCAGCATAAAAACGGAAAAGCAATAGAAATTCTCTTTGGCAATTAAATGTATTCAAAGCCGTCTCGTGGTATGACTGTAACCAAATTAGGGCGATGTCATCGTTATTCAAAAGTTGTCGGCTCCGAGGGAAGACATCAGCGGAACGACGAACCAAAAAGGACGAGTAATGAAATTCTTTTAGAAAAAAAAAACATGAACCCTGTGTGGATACACCATATGCGAGCGATGAGATGTGCGAAAAAAAAAGAGTAACAAAGTCAACTTCGCCTGCAAGTCGACGACGAAAAGTCAATTTCCTTGTTAAAGCGAATGAAGTGGTGTGCAGTCGCTCATTGTGTTCAGCTAAACGAAATCTGATGAGAGTTTTGCCATGGAACGCTGCTCGGGGATTTGATTTCATGGATGCGCCGTGACAGTCTTGCGTCGATGTCATGGGTGTTCGGGGTGGCTTAAGGGATTACGTAGGTGGCTAATAGAAAATCGATGCCATTCTATGGGGATTTGTGTATCCTTGGTGGATGTGGGTGGGCAGCATCCTAAATTAATAAAACCCTTTTCATTCAAAAAATCTCTAACCCCCCTTTTCATCTTGGTTTCAGACTCAAAATGCGCCATCGTGACCCACGCTTGTTCTACCTCTCAATGGAGGTCAGCGTCCGTCGGGCTGGTGTGAAGACAATCCTCGTCTTGGACGACGATACGCGTCCAGCCATCCTGCAGGCTTGTCATCCAAAAGGCGAATCAAGGTAAGTCGTCCCCAAATTCAGCTCGATTGCAAATTTTTCTCATATTCTCCTTCTCGTCACAGATTCTGCCTTCAACTTCGGCCAGGTGGCCTCATCCGAGTCCACACGTCCGCTCTGCAGCCAACGTCTCAGTACAAATCGCTGGTCATCTCCGAGGGGACCACATCCGATGAGCTGCTCTCGCTTTTGCTCTCCTGCTACAGCTCCCTGGAACCCGTCGAGCAGTTCTCCATCTATGAGGTAAGCTCTCCCTCCCTGCAGACGTCACTCGACCAGACCACTAATCTCTAGCTACTCTCTTCTAGGTCTGCCCCGGTCAGGAGTATCAACGAAAACTCCATCCCGATGATCTGCCACTGCGAGCACAGGCCGAGCGCATGAAACGCGGTGAAACCTGTCATTTCCTCGTTCGACGCAATCCGAATTATCCCCGCCGCCGACAGTTGTTGACGTCATTGAGTGAATACACAGCCAACGATGGAAACTGCAGCGCGGACAGTGACCAGCTTCAGCTGCTTGACATGTCCACCGATTCCATTCCCGAGGTGGCCGACGAAAAAACAACGAAAACCACATCGTCCACTACGACGACAACAACGACGACGACGACATCGACAGCTGCAACCCAACGGGCGACCACAAACGCGTCGGCTGCCAAGGACATTGACGCACATTCGATTTCCAGCCTGTCGAGCAAATGCTCGTTCTCCTCCTCATCCTCATCCGCCTCGTCGTCCTCGGCAGCCTCCAGCTCGTCGTCATCATCCTCATCCTTGGCCCAAGTCGACTGCAAGAAGTGTCGCAACAGCTTCAAGTCGTGCGAGTTTTGTCACAAAAACACTGCACTGATTCAAGCGCAACGCCAGCTCCAGCTGCAGACCTACAATCCCGTCTACAACATCCGTGAGATCCGTACGGTTGGTCATTCGTTCTCATCGCTCGGCAATGACAAAAAACTCCTCGACATTCATTTGAATGGTCGCTTCGAGACCCGTCTGCCACCGCCACCGGTGCCGAAGAAACCGCAAGGCATTCGACCGCAAAGCATGCACCTGAGGCATCATTCGACCAGAAGCGACACCAACGACATCAATGGCAACAGCAACAGCAACACCAACAGCAGCAGCAGCAACAGCAATTTGCCCGCCCTCGGCGAGGAGGTTGTGAATAATGATCCACCCAAGGGACTGGGACACTTCGTTTACATCTAAATCCATCGGATTGGCCATCGTCTCTTGTTGTGGTCTGCTTTCAGCTCGTTCTGCTGGCTTTTTTTTTTGGTTTGCAGTGTGACTAGTCAGGCTTTCACAATATTGATGTTTGTTGTCGTTGTTTTTCCGCACGTCCTTGTTCTGGATTAGAGAATGTTTTGTAAATCACTGTAGATGGGGGGAGGGGTGGGTGGGAGTGAAAAGAGGGAGAATGCGGTTGAGTAGGAATTAAATCTGCATGTGTCGCCATCTAGTGTGCAGCACACTTAGTCTATCCACCCCATCATGGACACGAACCACCGCATCAAGTTCACACATCCGCATGGCAGCATCCACGCCCCGAACCAAGCGCACCTTTCAAAAGATCTTATTCGAAAATAATAAAAAATTGTATCTATGTATCTATTCCCTGTTAATTTGCTTGTATATACTTCACACCGAAGAGCACGCTGTACATATGCTGTGTATATTTATTTCTTAAATTTTTTTTTGTATCTTTTAAGTTGCATTTTGTGTATAAATTTAATTCATTTTTTTTTTGTTCGTATCCTTAGAACGGGCTCACGCCCACGTAATACCAAAGAAAAATTCTCTAGAGCACGAAATATGGAATATCTTTCGCACATTGAGAGCCCCTTGCATAGTGCAGGTCTCTGAACAAATTGGCAATGTCCTTAAATGTCCTTTTTTTTTATTGTATTTTTTATCAAATAAAATATATATACCAAAACCCCATCAAAATTAAATTGTATCTGCATTTTTTTTTTTCTGTTCTACTCGTGAATCTTTATGGGGATGGCCGAGCTTACCGCCTCGGTAATGGATAGGCCCGTGGAGGATTCAAGAGGATGTACGGGCCTAGGTCGCCATGAAGCAATAATTCAGTGGCAACGATGTTCTTCAGCGTTCCCCTCGCTTTATTGCAGCTAGGACTTTATTAATGTGATTTGTGTGGGCGCTGATGCTTCGCCTTGATAATGGAATGGCGCCTCATTCTTTTGTTAGATGAATTGTAAGTACCTTGGGCGGAGGTTGGGTGGTTACCTGCAAGCACAGACTGGGAAAGGACGTACACATTTGAACGACACCCTCAATCGTGGCAAATGTTCGCACATTCCCCGAGGCCCACAAAAGTCAACTCGAATGACGTTCGTAATTAGAGGATTTTCCATGGGACTTGAGCTGATTAAGGGCGACGCTGAGCAAGGACACCCTCATCAAACGTCTTAATATTTCACGCGTCACATTGTCAGCGCTGAGCTGTTATTGATGATGGATGATGTCTGAGTGATGGGTGAAACGACAGAAGATACAAGAGTCGACTGAGTTTGTTGAGGCAACTGACATCCGATACGCCGATGTCCTTGGAATAAGTCCCCGTCCCGATGTCGACGTGCCCAACTTGAGGTGAGACTACGATGGTGTCCTTGTGAAACTTGAATATAACGACTGTGTGTGGGAGGACGGGGAAGAATTTAAACAATCCACTAACTTTTCCCTTTGATCATTTGCCTAAACACAGACTTCCTCATGTCCTACACAAAATGAGGGAGCAAAAAAAAAAAAACGCTCCCCCTGCCCCCGGGACGACACGGGCATGAATAAGGTCTCGTATGATACAACGGTCATAAATCTCCTTCGAACAAAGGACATGTCAGGGACGGATGAAAAAAGAATAAGCGCTGCTCCAACAAAAAAAAAAAAAAAAAACGGGAAAACCTTTAATGTAAATAAATAAAAGCTAGCAGCCGCCGGCGTCGGTGGCAATGGCGGTGGCCATGGCAGTGGCAGTGGGCACACGGTAGCAGCAGACCTTCGATAGTTTATGTCCGTAAAGTGAAACATTACCCGACTGAAATCCCGCAGCCTAATAAATATGTTATGAGCCTCATAAATCCTCCAAACGAGACCGGGCTGGATGAAGGGTGGCACAACCCGGACCGAGAGTCCTTCAAAAGTCCGCCCGACAAAACATGGCAAAAAAACCACCGAATCCTCATCATCCACGAGCACACACACGGTGTGTGCTCATAAATAAAACATCAAAAAATAGTTGATGTGCAAAAATGTGCATCGGCAAGCAATCCCTCGCCAAGGACACGAAATGGAAGCTGCCAACCAACACAAAGCAGGATGCCCTGGAGGGCGTTCCACTTCGACCTCTTCTTTGGATATCGCTTTCGATATCCGGCGGAAGGGACGCACACACGATGAGAGTCCCCATTATCGGCGCGACGTCGTCGGTCTGGCATTGCAACCACTTCCGCTAGGATGCACCAAAACGAATCTGAATCTGAATTCGAATCCAAACCAGGAATCGAATGAATTGAAAGCACGGCGGAGAATGGTGTACGGTCACGTACGTGGTGGTGGCAGTGGTTCCACCGCCAATCAACCGTCGTTCTCGATCGAGGGAAAGACAAGAATTGGAGTCTTCTCGGTTGTGGTGGAGGTTCTATCAGTGGGTATCTTACACAATGGCATTTCAGGATGTGGCTGCAGCTAAAAAAGCGATACTATCTCGGGTTCACTGGGACAGCAAGTGAATATAGCTGCCGGGTGGACAGATAAGTGCGCAAGAAAGGATGTGACGAGGGAGAAATGATTTTTAATCAGGATCAAAGTGTGGTGGGATGTCATTCGATGGCAGGAAGCTTTGTCGTTCAAGTGCTATTAGCCTGGGCTGAGTTGGCGATATTGGGGGCTTCCCTTTCAAAGATGTCAATGTTTGAAGAAACGACATGACACCAATTGGATCAAGGCTTATTTTGCTGTCAAAGTATGTTTAAGGCTGCCCACGGGATTCGTGCATCGTCTAAGGACAACTGACAATATGGGGTTCCACAGGGCTGCATGCTGTCACCACTACTTGTTCTCACAACGGTCCACATAGCTGGTCTTTGATTTACTTTCGAGAAGAGCTGCAGCATTCACTGAATGAGAACTGCATGGGGTTCCACAGGATTGCCTACTCTCACCACTACTTGTTCCCACAACGGTCAGCCAGCCACACAGCTGGTCTTTCATCGATTTTCCAGAGGAACTAAAGCATTCGTTAAAGGAGAACTCGCAGATAAACTCCAAGGACATCCACCAAACTCTCAAATCCCTCCAACTCCACACGAACCACACACCTCTCTGTATTGCACCTAGAAAAACTTCCTCTAAAAAAAACATCATTTATCGCCGGGAAATGCACACATAGCCATTCCGCCTATCCGCCGCACAACCCGAACAACAAATGTCGCGCACAAATCATGCAGTTGCCTGCCCGAAGCTCGCAGCAACAACGATTTGTTATATTTTATCGAGGATTAAATCGATGCTGCCATTCCTCCTGTCCGAGATCCCTTTTGTGAGGTGGCCAGGGTTAAGGGAACAAATCGATTGGTTTCACAGTCCAACGGATTCGATTATTCCACATAACGCATCCTGCGAGAGAGAGAGAGCGACACAGCGGCGGACTGCGAATGTGAACTGAATATCTGATTGGGTTTGGGCGGTTTGGGGGGGCATCCCCCTTTGCTCGTGGCTAGCGGTTGACCGCGATACGTTGACTTGATGCAGTTTGGAATGTGACTTTGGTGGCATTTTGTGTGCATTTGATGTTGGATGATGGACATGACGTGAAGGCAGCCGATGCATTTTTTGACGTTTTGTGGCTTTTTTTGAGAAGGAGCGGTGATTAGTGTGAGAAAGTCCTTTAGCCCTCCACTCACGTTTGAATGCACTTCATAAGCACTTCAAGAAATTCTCAAGGATCCTTCAGAATCTACAAACAGTTGCCCAGTTCCTCCTCACAGTAATTGCACTTCTGCAACAGGAGAGTTTCCTTGGAACCCACAACTGACCTTGCCTTTGTGAGAAGTTTTGGAATTAAATACGTGGTCTCCCTGCGAAATTAACCCAGAAACCGATTGCTGGCTCAGTGGCCTGGAAACGTAATCAATTGGGGAGCAGTTTTTGCGGTCGATTGAGTCGAACGCCTCGCTCAATTCATTGGACGATCGACTTCAGCAGAGACCACTAAAGACGCCCCTCGCCACTCCTTCAGCAGGGACCACTAAAGATGCCTCGCGCCACTCCTTCAGCAGGGACCTCTAAAGACGCCCACCACCCACCACTCGACGGAAGGAACGAAGGCCGGTCGCCGAAGTGCAGCCGGATGTGACGGGTTGCACTTCCCTCCACGCGCCGTCTATGACCACATTTCATCGGCCGCCCTCTCAGTGCTGCAAATCTCGTTAAGGCACTCCCTTTGCATCCCCATCCACTGCCACGGCACGGGTAAGCTCTTTCCAAGGCTCTCCCGCGTAGAATCCCTTGAAATTTAGTTACCCTCCCATCAATTCACACCGAATTACAGGCTATAACAGTGTTTTCACTCGAATCTACGACTCATCGCCGGGCCATTAATTCCATTCGCCTACAAGCCTTTCAGGATATATCGCCACTTTCGCGGATACGTCCACCACACCCGTCCACCCACCCACCACCCACACAGCACCCACTGCGCGTCCAATCTTCAGAAGCAGACCCATGGTCCATTACCATTCGTGCAAAATTCAAACAGCAAAAGAAACGATGACGTTGATCCTGCAACTGAGGCACGACCATTCAGTGTGCACGCTGTTCTGGGCCAATAACCCTCGGGTGATATGCCGCAGCTCCCTGGTCGTTCGGCAGTGGCGCATATGGCGGGCGACTGCAGCCATAACGTTGCATATCCGACGGCTGGGTGTGGGGGTGGTGGAGCAGGACTTGGCGTCAAAATGAAATTCGCTCGTCCTATTGACAGACAGTGGCTGCATGCAATGAACATGGATCTGGGAGTGTACTCGACGCGCCCACACACGTGCAAGTACACAGCACAGGGACGTGACCATCAATCAGGCAAACTCATTACACGTGCCAAGCAGCAGATGCAGGAGAGGAGTGCATGCAGTCTCTGGGTTTGGTTTTGCTTCAAAATTCTAGTCAATTTTTAAGAGACGGGGATGATAACTGGGCGAGGACGCTCGAAATGAGTCCGAAAAGGAAACGTGGAGAGCTCAGGCTCCAAGATACGTGATCAATTAGAAGAGGTTTGCAGGCGTTCACCGGGATGAGACGGAGGAGAGGTTTGCAGGCGTTCATCGGGAAGAGACGAAGAAGAGGTTTGCAGGCGTTTATCGGGAAGAGACGAAGGAGAGGTTTGCAGGCGTTCATCGGGAAGAGACGAAGTGAGTTTAGAGATGACCTGCCTCAGGATTTTCGTCCAAAAAGCCGAAAGAGAGAGAAATCGATGGAAAAACAGACAAAAGACCATCAAAATGCTACGCTTTAAACTGCATACCTTGCCGACCGCCCACCTTAAGCCAAACACAATCATTTTCTTGGCCATACTCGACGAAGAATCCCCACAATCGGGGGAAACCCACAATCGCCGCCATCCACTTTTCGACTTCTCTCACTCCACCCCGAGAAGCTGCTCGATCGCCATTGTAGTCCAGAGTCCGCCCCAGTTCCCATCAAAACCACAGCTATCAGCGACTTTCAATCTTCATCCGTCAGGCGGTGCAGCCGTCACCACCCCACACGCCCATTGTTGAAAATCCGCCTATTGTTCTACACGTCCTCGGCTCCTTTATGCCGCCCATCCGTTTGCCATTTTTCCATCACAAGTCCCTAATTCCCCGCCGAACAATGCGCTTTTCAATGATCACCACCCACAGTCTCAGCCAGAGCAGCGGGACCTCCTTGTTTGTTCGACTTCCGCCGGGCTGAGGGATACTTCTGGAATTAATTACTTTGCTTCGCCTTTTGCCAGGCATCGTCGTTTCCTGTGAGACCGCCTGGAACCTGGTGTGGAACCACAAGTGGAGCGTGATAATTTAATTCTCAAGCGTGCACCGCGCCCCAGAAATGAATGAATGAAAGAAAAATCGTGTGTATTTTGTAGTTTTTTTCCTAATTAACCAGAGCACGAGCCGCCGGCGATGAACGATAGAAATGCTAGTCCTTGTTGGTCCGGGAAAATTTCATTAATTTGAGGTCCTCGCTAGCTGACAGCGGGTGACAAACGAATTCTGAATGAGCGTCCGGCAAAACGACGCGTTTGTGTGAATTATTTAATGCCACTCGGTGTGGTTAAGTACACCGGAAATGACCGCTGTTGGTGTACATTACGCCATTGACGGTGCGGGCAAATGTGAAAACGAATTTATTCAGGACACGTTGGATGTGAGCATCGCTGCTGGGACGAGCGACGACGCATTACAGTGGGGGCTTTAGCGAATCAAAATTCTGAATCAATTTTGCCCGAGTCCCCCGGCGGGAGCTTGTGCGGAGATGGGTTCGGCTTCATTATCAATTCAGTGAGGCTATGATGAAGGTCCACCATTAGCTGCAAAGTGAACTCTCGAAGAGCGGTGGAAACCGCACCAAATCCCCAGCGTCGCACTTTCCTCGGAATCAGTCGAAGACCATCAGGAATCGATCAGCTTACGTCCTCCTCCCGAGGACCCTTTCGCAGTCACGAACTGCCCGAACACCGTCAACACATCCGGTGACATTTTAAATGCAAAAAAAAACACAGCCCCACCATGATCCAGAGCACTACAACCATGTGTGGGCACAAGGAAGCATAATATTTCCTGCTTCTCCTCATTTTTTTTTGTTAAATTGAAAACCGCAAGTAAAACAGAGGGAATCTCCAGCACAGCTGGAGTGAGTATGTGATAAGCCTCTTAAGGATGAACGTTGAAACTTTCATCCCGCCGGAGTGGCGCACATCCACCCACAGCCTCGGATCGCAGCCACCATGCCGCCGGAACAAGCTGAAGTGGAAAACTTTGCAATCTCTCGTGTGGCATTGTGATCATAATCCTTAGGCGTGCACACACACACATCCTTTTCGAGTGAAAACAGCAGTAATTGAGGATTAAATGTTCGAAAAACATTTAATTACATTGTCCTAGCCAGTTGGCTGGATGCCAAGAGCCTGGGATCCACACACGGCGTGTGTGTAGTCTCGGGAGATGATGAAGGCGGCACGAACAATCACGGGGTTTTGTGGGAATTCCCTGTAATGGATGTTCGGTTTATTGAACGACTTCCCTTTTTGACTTTTCCAAGAAATGTGTTAAGTTCCTCTGCCAAATGAAGCTGAATCGAAGACAAACCATGTAGAACGACGAAGGCAATGCTTACTAGGCAAACTGTTATAATTATTCAGCGCCATCTGCAGTCATCGTCTTGAAGGAACAGAGCAAGAGAACGACACACAAACTGACATTCACATGATGAAATAGACGAATGTGTTTTTGCTTCACCCAGCGGAAGCCTCCACACGACCATTTTGGTAGACTCGATAGAAAGAGACAACAAAGCAGAAGGGAAAAAACAGAGAAATCCCCACTGGAACACTTTCAAGGAGAGAGGGAGACACAGCTCCACTGGACTTCTCTCACAACCCACGGCGCATCACTGCCCCTGCGCAAGTGGCTGCGGCCAGTGTGTGTATACCAGAGAATGACGTTCGACGGAAACTGGGTGAAGACGGATGGCAAAAACTGAAACGGATACGAGAGCCCACTGCGGGTGAACGAAACGAAAGAGTTGGCTGAAATGTGGGATGGGGAGAAGCTGCAAAGTGTTCCCCTCGCAAGAACGGCAGCATTTCTGCTGCAAACTGCTGCAGAAACTGATTCAAATGAAGGCGAGTCGATGTGTGCAACTGGCGGCTATTTCAGCGTCGCGTCAAATTCAATTCGATTAGTGCTGCGATTTTGGGAAGCAGCAGAACGTCGTTGGTTTCCTAAGGTACATGCATCAAATATCGAGATCCAATCGTGAGTCCCAGTGGATGGACAAAAATGTGCAAAAATAAGCCAGTCGAGTGATGAATGAGGAGACAGAATCGGACGCTTCGAAGAACCCATTCAATTCAACTAGCCACGTCGCAGATCAGGCAACAATTCAAATTCGCCCACTTCCCCTCGCCGAAACGTTAAACAACAACTGAAGCACTGACCAACTAGAGAACAGACCGACGACAAGGCATTATTTGATGTCAAATGTTTACAAAGAAAGAAAAACTGTCATCACTCACCTGTCAGCTTGAGTTCTTCTTCAGCAGACGGAGCAGGACAAATCTTCTTGTGCTGTTGACGACGATGAAATGCTCCGCGGGGACGGAAGCTCACGCACTTTTTGGAGGGTTCTCTTTAAACACATTCGACAGACAGGGACGGAGAGAGAGACACCTTTTCTTGTGAGACACTGCGCAGAAGCACAGCGCTTAACGCGGGAGAGGTAGACTTTTGTGGTGGACAGAGGGAGATGCACTGATCCAGTGACACTGCACTTGATAGGGGCCAGGGATGTCGCGAGGTCAGACTGAGAGGGATGCACTTTCCATGGAAACACTAAGCTTTAGGGCAGAGGGAGATGAATATACAGACTGAGGGATATGCATTTTTTCACGGACACTTTATTTCGAAGAAAGCAGACAGAAGGGACACACTTTTCACAAACACTGCACTTTTTTGGGGTAAAAGGGGATCATGACAGAGGGGGATGCATTTTTTGATCTTTTCAGACAGGGGAACACACATTTCACAAGGGATCACTTGTAAACACAGCACTTTTCAGGGGTATGCGTGGGGAGATGGGCTTTTTCTTGACACTTCAAATTCCACGGGAGAGGGAGACAAATAGAGCACTCAGAGGGAGATGCACTTATCACAAACTCAGAGAGAGAGAGAGAGACAAACACATATGCAGGCAGGCAGGATCCCTCACATTTACAACCCATCCACGGGAGAGAGAGAGAGATCACTGTACTTGCACTTGCACTTTTTCACTTTTTCACTTTTTCACTTTTTCACTTTTTCACTTTTTCACTATTCACTTCCGCCCGAGAACTTACTTACCGAACCGCACTGCACGAACCGCGACGCACCACTGACCCACCGGCGTCCGCTGCGCGAACCGTATATCTCGGAGGATGTCAAACGTATTCAGCGGCAATTCAGCCATTTGAGTGGAAATGGTCGGCGGAAACGGAAAGTAAGAGATTTTGAGTGTGGAAGGGGAAAAATGTACTAGATGAAAAATAAAATTACACAATTTATTTAAGAAGACGATTTTGGTTACTGGATATTGATTTATTTTTAATTTTTGTGGACATTTGCAATTAAATTCAATATTAATCGGAGATTGGGTATTTTTTCTTAAATATTACACGTGGTTTGTTATAAGGTTTATTTCTTATATCTGTTTTAATACTTTTAGCATGAGACAAACATTTTGCGTGTTTTTTTAATTTTGAGTTAATATCAGGTCCGCTCTCTAATCAGAATGATTCATCACCCTACAATAGCTAGTTCAGTCACGCCCTCCTTCTGACGTGTTCCTTATACGCCCACCGTGGTAAGTGTCAGTCCAAGTGTAGGCATGATTTGTCCCCGATCCCCGATCCTATCCCAGATTGACAAGCCCTCTCAAATTCAGCTTAATTCTATGTCCGGCACAACACCCATCCACTAGTCCCACAAATCTCTGACATTTATCGCTTAAGCTAAAAAATTCGCTTAAATTCCGAAAAATGCATTATTTTGCATCTTCTACATATTTCCCCTACTGGTAACACTTTCAACAATCGCTGTCAATTCCATCCCAATTTGATCGCGTTGTTGCCAGATTTGCAGAATTGACCGAAATGAGTGGAATTTTTTCGAACCGATTTGTGACGTCATCAAAATTAAGAAACCCCTTTATCCGAAGAATAACAGCCTCTGATGGGGGAAAATAGATGCAGATCGCTTGCATTTAGTCCCCCACACGCAGTCACATCATATTTTCATCATTTCAATGCAAACAATTCAAGAAAATTGACTTTTGGACAAATTGACACTTTTCAGCCGAAAAAATGCAGTAAAATGGTGAACGAATTGGGTCGACTTTTTTTGATCAGAGAAGACCAATTTTGATTTTCTGGATTTTAGGGACTTCCAAAGGACGAAAAAGGTTGGAAATGACTAGGAAATGCACAAACTGGCTGAGAATCAATAAATCAATTAAATGTTTTAACAAATTCCATGGAAATTGTGATTAAGTCGGTAAGGTGCTCCCGCAGGGGAATGGGAATTAGATTGAAAGCCTTAGTTTGCGGCAAAGAAGTTGTATTGATCGAAGCACGTTGTGTTTCTGTGTATGAATGGGTCCTAGAAATATGTCGGTACTGCAACAATATCAGTCCTGACCGAGTGCTAAGTCCTGTGAGATATGGAGGGCCACCTGATGTGGAACTGCCATTGAAACCGTGCTAAAACTAGCTTCGCATGTGTAGATAAGTTCCAATCCCTCAATCTAAGGAGGAATATCAAACACACGCGTCTTGCTTGACTGGTAGCATGTGAAGAGACTTGTTGGGGAACTCATTTCGGCTTGCTTATCAAAGGTCATTTGGACATACATCGATGTTTACCGAGCTTGCTTCGTCCTCTTTCCTAAAATATCATCATATTTCACAAAAAATCGATGCAACAGTCAGTTCTGACTCACAGGATCCTCTAAAGGCGTCGCTGGGAAAGGCACGCTGTGGCAGTTGGAAGATGAGCCATGAAAGGGCTCAGATATCCTTGCTATACACTGTCAATTTTTTTAGGTGAAAAATTCGATGTCGTCGGATCCACTCCAGTCTTTGGATGTCGATAATACACATCTAAACACATAACCACAGGTGTACACAGGTCGTAGGTACGCCTAGTTCGGCCGCTGTGGCAGTTGGAAGATGAGCCATGAAAGGGCTCAGATATCCTTACTATACACTGTCAATTTTGTTAGGCGAAAAATTCGATGTCGTCGGATCCACTCCAGTCTTTGGATTTCGATAATACACATCTAAACACATAACCACAGGTGTACACAGGTCGTAGGTACGCCTAGTTCGGCCGCTGTGGCAGTTGGAAGATGAGCCATGAAAGGGCTCAGATATCCTTACTATACACTGTCAATTTTTTTAGGCGAAAAATTCGATGTCGTCGGATCCACTCCAGTCTTTCGATTTCGATAATACACATCTAAACACATAACCACAGGTGTACACAGGTCGTAGGTACGCCTAGTTCGGCCGCTGTGGCAGTTGGAAGATGAGCCATGAAAGGGCTCAGATATCCTTACTATACACTGTCAATTTTTTTAGGCGAAAAATTCGATGTCGTCGGATCCACTCCAGTCTTTGGATTTCGATAATACACATCTAAACACATAACCACAGGTGTACACAGGTCGTAGGTACGCCTAGTTCGGCCGCTGTGGCAGTTGGAAGATGAGCCATGAAAGGGCTCAGATATCCTTACTATACACTGTTAATTTTTTTAGGCGAAAAATTCGATGTCGTCGGATCCACTCCAGTCTTTGGATTTCGATAATACACATCTAAACACATAACCACAGGGGTACACAGGTCGTAGGTACGCCTAGTTCGGCCGCTGTGGCAGTTGGAAGATGAGCCATGAAAGGGCTCAGATATCCTTACTATACACTGTCAATTTTTTTGGGCGAAAAATTCGATGTCGTCGGATCCACTCCAGTCTTTGGATTTCGATAATACACATCTAAACACATAACCACAGGTGTACACACGTCGTAGGTACGCCTAGTTCGGCCGCTGTGGCAGTTGGAAGATGAGCCATGAAAGGGCTCAGATATCCTTACTATACACTGTAAATTTTTTTGGGCGAAAAATTCGATGTCGTCGGATCCACTCCAGTCTTTGGATTTCGATAATACACATCTAAACACATAACCACAGGTGTACACAGGTCGTAGGTACGCCTAGTTGGGCCGCTGTGGCATTTGGAAGATGAGCCATGAAAGGCTCCAAAATCCTTACTATACACTGTCAATTTTTTTAGGCGAAAAATTCGATGTCGTCGGGTCCACTCCAGTCTTTGGATGTCGATAATACACATCTAAACACATAACCACAGGTGTACACAGGTCGTAGGTACGCCTAGTTCGGCCGCTGTGGCAGTTGGAAGATGAGCCATGAAAGGGCTCAGATATCCTTACTATACACTGTCAATTTTTTTAGGCGAAAAATTCGATGTCGTCGGATCCACTCCAGTCTTTGGATTTCGATAATACACATCTAAACACATAACCACAGGTGTACACAGGTCGTAGGTACGCCTAGTTCGGCCGCTGTGGCAGTTGGAAGATGAGCCATGAAAGGGCTCAGATATCCTTACTATACACTGTCAATTTTTTTAGGCGAAAAATTCGATGTCGTCGGATCCACTCCAGTCTTTGGATTTCGATAATACAAATCTAAACACATAACCACAGGTGTACACAGGTCGTAGGTACGCCTAGTTCGGCCGCTGTGGCAGTTGGAAGATGAGCCATGAAAGGGCTCAGATATCCTTACTATACACTGTTAATTTTTTTAGGCGAAAAATTCGATGTCGTCGGATCCACTCCAGTCTTTGGATTTCGATAATACACATCTAAACACATAACCACAGGTGTACACAGGTCGTAGGTACGCCTAGTTCGGCCGCTGTGGCAGTTGGAAGATGAGCCATGAAAGGGCTCAGATATCCTTACTATACACTGTCAATTTTTTTAGGCGAAAAATTCGATGTCGTCGGATCCACTCCAGTCTTTGGATTTCGATAATACACATCTAAACACATAACCACAGGTGTACACAGGTCGTAGGTACGCCTAGTTCGGCCGCTGTGGCAGTTGGAAGATGAGCCATGAAAGGGCTCAGATATCCTTACTATACACTGTCAATTTTTTTAGGCGAAAAATTCGATGTCGTCGGATCCACTCCAGTCTTTGGATTTCGATAATACACATCTAAACACATAACCACAGGTGTACACAGGTCGTAGGTACGCCTAGTTCGGCCGCTGTGGCAGTTGGAAGATGAGCCATGAAAGGGCTCAGATATCCTTACTATACACTGTCAATTTTTTTAGGCGAAAAATTCGATGTCGTCGGATCCACTCCAGTCTTTGGATTTCGATAATACAAATCTAAACACATAACCACAGGTGTACACAGGTCGTAGGTACGCCTAGTTCGGCCGCTGTGGCAGTTGGAAGATGAGCCATGAAAGGGCTCAGATATCCTTACTATACACTGTCAATTTTGTTAGGCGAAAAATTCGATGTCGTCGGATCCACTCCAGTCTTTGGATTTCGATAATACACATCTAAACACATAACCACAGGTGTACACAGGTCGTAGGTACGCCTAGTTCGGCCGCTGTGGCAGTTGGAAGATGAGCCATGAAAGGGCTCAGATATCCTTACTATACACTGTCAATTTTTTTAGGCGAAAAATTCGATGTCGTCGGATCCACTCCAGTCTTTGGATTTCGATAATACACATCTAAACACATAACCACAGGTGTACACAGGTCGTAGGTACGCCTAGTTCGGCCGCTGTGGCAGTTGGAAGATGAGCCATGAAAGGGCTCAGATATCCTTACTATACACTGTCAATTTTTTTAGGCGAAAAATTCGATGTCGTCGGATCCACTCCAGTCTTTGGATGTCGATAATACACATCTAAACACATAACCACAGGTGTACACAGGTCGTAGGTACGCCTAGTTCGGCCGCTGTGGCAGTTGGAAGATGAGCCATGAAAGGGCTCAGATATCCTTACTATACACTGTCAATTTTTTTGGGCGAAAAATTCGATGTCGTCGGATCCACTCCAGTCTTTGGATTTCGATAATACACATCTAAACACATAACCACAGGTGTACACACGTCGTAGGTACGCCTAGTTCGGCCGCTGTGGCAGTTGGAAGATGAGCCATGAAAGGGCTCAGATATCCTTACTATACACTGTAAATTTTTTTGGGCGAAAAATTCGATGTCGTCGGATCCACTCCAGTCTTTGGATTTCGATAATACACATCTAAACACATAACCACAGGTGTACACAGGTCGTAGGTACGCCTAGTTGGGCCGCTGTGGCATTTGGAAGATGAGCCATGAAAGGCTCCAAAATCCTTACTATACACTGTCAATTTTTTTAGGCGAAAAATTCGATGTCGTCGGATCCACTCCAGTCTTTGGATGTCGATAATACACATCTAAACACATAACCACAGGTGTACACAGGTCGTAGGTACGCCTAGTTCGGCCGCTGTGGCAGTTGGAAGATGAGCCATGAAAGGGCTCAGATATCCTTACTATACACTGTCAATTTTGTTAGGCGAAAAATTCGATGTCGTCGGATCCACTCCAGTCTTTGGATTTCGATAATACACATCTAAACACATAACCACAGGTGTACACAGGTCGTAGGTACGCCTAGTTCGGCCGCTGTGGCAGTTGGAAGATGAGCCATGAAAGGGCTCAGATATCCTTACTATACACTGTCAATTTTTTTAGGCGAAAAATTCGATGTCGTCGGATCCACTCCAGTCTTTGGATGTCGATAATACACATCTAAACACATAACCACAGGTGTACACAGGTCGTAGGTACGCCTAGTTCGGCCGCTGTGGCAGTTGGAAGATGAGCCATGAAAGGGCTCAGATATCCTTACTATACACTGTCAATTTTTTTAGGCGAAAAATTCGATGTCGTCGGATCCACTCCAGTCTTTGGATTTCGATAATACATATCTAAACACATAACCACAGGTGTACACAGGTCGTAGGTACGCCTAGTTCGGCCGCTGTGGCAGTTGGAAGATGAGCCATGAAAGGGCTCAGATATCCTTACTATACACTGTCAATTTTTTTAGGCGAAAAATTCGATGTCGTCGGATCCACTCCAGTCTTTGGATTTCGATAATACACATCTAAACATATAACCACAGGTGTACACAGGTCGTAGGTACGCCTAGTTCGGCCGCTGTGGCAGTTGGAAGATGAGCCATGAAAGGGCTCAGATATCCTTACTATACACTGTCAATTTTTTTAGGCGAAAAATTCGATGTCGTCGGATCCACTCCAGTCTTTGGATTTCGATAATACACATCTAAACACATAACCACAGGTGTACACAGGTCGTAGGTACGCCTAGTTCGGCCGCTGTGGCAGTTGGAAGATGAGCCATGAAAGGGCTCAGATATCCTTACTATACACTGTCAATTTTTTTAGGCGAAAAATTCGATGTCGTCGGATCCACTATAGTCTTTGGATTTCGATAATACACATCTAAACACATAACCACAGGTGTACACAGGTCGTAGGTACGCCTAGTTCGGCCGCTGTGGCAGTTGGAAGATGAGCCATGAAAGGGCTCAGATATCCTTACTATACACTGTCAATTTTTTTAGGCGAAAAATTCGATGTCGTCGGATCCCCTCCAGTCTTTGGATTTCGATAATACACATCTAAACACATAACCACAGGTGTACACAGGTCGTAGGTACGCCTAGTTCGGCCGCTGTGGCAGTTGGAAGATGAGCCATGAAAGGGCTCAGATATCCTTACTATACACTGTCAATTTTTTTAGGCGAAAAATTCGATGTCGTCGGATCCACTCCAGTCTTTGGATTTCGATAATACACATCTAAACACATAACCACAGGTGTACACAGGTCGTAGGTACGCCTAGTTCGGCCGCTGTGGCAGTTGGAAGATGAGCCATGAAAGGGCTCAGATATCCTTACTATACACTGTCAATTTTTTTAGGCGAAAAATTCGATGTCGTCGGATCCACTATAGTCTTTGGATTTCGATAATACACATCTAAACACATAACCACAGGTGTACACAGGTCGTAGGTACGCCTAGTTCGGCCGCTGTGGCAGTTGGAAGATGAGCCATGAAAGGGCTCAGATATCCTTACTATACACTGTCAATTTTTTTAGGCGAAAAATTCGATGTCGTCGGATCCACTCCAGTCTTTGGATTTCGATAATACACATCTAAACACATAACCACAGGTGTACACAGGTCGTAGGTACGCCTAGTTCGGCCGCTGTGGCAGTTGGAAGATGAGCCATGAAAGGGCTCAGATATCCTTACTATACACTGTCAATTTTTTTGGGCGAAAAATTCGATGTCGTCGGATCCACTCCAGTCTTTGGATTTCGATAATACACATCTAAACACATAACCACAGGTGTACACAGGTCGTAGGTACGCCTAGTTCGGCCGCTGTGGCAGTTGGAAGATGAGCCATGAAAGGGCTCAGATATCCTTACTATACACTGTAAATTTTTTTGGGCGAAAAATTCGATGTCGTCGGATCCACTCCAGTCTTTGGATTTCGATAATACACATCTAAACACATAACCACAGGTGTACACAGGTCGTAGGTACGCCTAGTTCGGCCGCTGTGGCAGTTGGAAGATGAGCCATGAAAGGGCTCAGATATCCTTACTATACACTGTCAATTTTTTTAGGCGAAAAATTCGATGTCGTTGGATCCACTCCAGTCTTTGGATTTCGATAATACACATCTAAACACATAACCACAGGTGTACACAGGTCGTAGGTACGCCTAGTTCGGCCGCTGTGGCAGTTGGAAGATGAGCCATGAAAGGGCTCAGATATCCTTACTATACACTGTCAATTTTTTTAGGCGAAAAATTCGATGTCGTCGGATCCACTCCAGTCTTTGGATTTCGATAATACAAATCTAAACACATAACCACAGGTGTACACAGGTCGTAGGTACGCCTAGTTCGGCCGCTGTGGCAGTTGGAAGATGAGCCATGAAAGGGCTCAGATATCCTTACTATACACTGTTAATTTTTTTAGGCGAAAAATTCGATGTCGTCGGATCCACTCCAGTCTTTGGATTTCGATAATACACATCTAAACACATAACCACAGGTGTACACAGGTCGTAGGTACGCCTAGTTCGGCCGCTGTGGCAGTTGGAAGATGAGCCATGAAAGGGCTCAGATATCCTTACTATACACTGTCAATTTTTTTAGGCGAAAAATTCGATGTCGTCGGATCCACTCCAGTCTTTGGATTTCGATAATACACATCTAAACACATAACCACAGGTGTACACAGGTCGTAGGTACGCCTAGTTGGGCCGCTGTGGCATTTGGAAGATGAGCCATGAAAGGCTCCAAAATCCTTACTATACACTGTCAATTTTTTTAGGCGAAAAATTCGATGTCGTCGGGTCCACTCCAGTCTTTGGATTTCGATAATACAAATCTAAACACATAACCACAGGTGTACACAGGTCGTAGGTACGCCTAGTTCGGCCGCTGTGGCAGTTGGAAGATGAGCCGTGAAAGGGCTCAGATATCCTTACTATACACTGTCAATTTTTTTAGGCGAAAAATTCGATGTCGTCGGATCCACTCCAGTCTTTGGATGTCGATAATACACATCTAAACACATAACCACAGGTGTACACAGGTCGTAGGTACGCCTAGTTCGGCCGCTGTGGCAGTTGGAAGATGAGCCATGAAAGGGCTCAGATATCCTTACTATACACTGTCAATTTTGTTAGGCGAAAAATTCGATGTCGTCGGATCCACTCCAGTCTTTGGATTTCGATAATACACATCTAAACACATAACCACAGGTGTACACAGGTCGTAGGTACGCCTAGTTCGGCCGCTGTGGCAGTTGGAAGATGAGCCATGAAAGGGCTCAGATATCCTTACTATACACTGTCAATTTTTTTAGGCGAAAAATTCGATGTCGTCGGATCCACTCCAGTCTTTGGATTTCGATAATACACATCTAAACACATAACCACAGGTGTACACAGGTCGTAGGTACGCCTAGTTCGGCCGCTGTGGCAGTTGGAAGATGAGCCATGAAAGGGCTCAGATATCCTTACTATACACTGTCAATTTTTTTAGGCGAAAAATTCGATGTCGTCGGATCCACTCCAGTCTTTGGATGTCGATAATACACATCTAAACACATAACCACAGGTGTACACAGGTCGTAGGTACGCCTAGTTCGGCCGCTGTGGCAGTTGGAAGATGAGCCATGAAAGGGCTCAGATATCCTTACTATACACTGTCAATTTTTTTAGGCGAAAAATTCGATGTCGTCGGATCCACTCCAGTCTTTGGATTTCGATAATACACATCTAAACACATAACCACAGGTGTACACAGGTCGTAGGTACGCCTAGTTCGGCCGCTGTGGCAGTTGGAAGATGAGCCATGAAAGGGCTCAGATATCCTTACTATACACTGTCAATTTTTTTAGGCGAAAAATTCGATGTCGTCGGATCCACTCCAGTCTTTGGATTTCGATAATACACATCTAAACATATAACCACAGGTGTACACAGGTCGTAGGTACGCCTAGTTCGGCCGCTGTGGCAGTTGGAAGATGAGCCATGAAAGGGCTCAGATATCCTTACTATACACTGTCAATTTTTTTAGGCGAAAAATTCGATGTCGTCGGATCCACTCCAGTCTTTGGATTTCGATAATACACATCTAAACACATAACCACAGGTGTACACAGGTCGTAGGTACGCCTAGTTCGGCCGCTGTGGCAGTTGGAAGATGAGCCATGAAAGGGCTCAGATATCCTTACTATACACTGTCAATTTTTTTAGGCGAAAAATTCGATGTCGTCGGATCCACTCCAGTCTTTGGATTTCGATAATACAAATCTAAACACATAACCACAGGTGTACACAGGTCGTAGGTACGCCTAGTTCGGCCGCTGTGGCAGTTGGAAGATGAGCCATGAAAGGGCTCAGATATCCTTACTATACACTGTCAATTTTTTTAGGCGAAAAATTCGATGTCGTCGGATCCACTCCAGTCTTTGGATTTCGATAATACACATCTAAACACATAACCACAGGTGTACACAGGTCGTAGGTACGCCTAGTTCGGCCGCTGTGGCAGTTGGAAGATGAGCCATGAAAGGGCTCAGATATCCTTACTATACACTGTCAATTTTTTTAGGCGAAAAATTCGATGTCGTCGGATCCACTCCAGTCTTTGGATTTCGATAATACATATCTAAACACATAACCACAGGTGTACACAGGTCGTAGGTACGCCTAGTTCGGCCGCTGTGGCAGTTGGAAGATGAGCCATGAAAGGGCTCAGATATCCTTACTATACACTGTCAATTTTTTTAGGCGAAAAATTCGATGTCGTCGGATCCACTCCAGTCTTTGGATTTCGATAATACACATCTAAACATATAACCACAGGTGTACACAGGTCGTAGGTACGCCTAGTTCGGCCGCTGTGGCAGTTGGAAGATGAGCCATGAAAGGGCTCAGATATCCTTACTATACACTGTCAATTTTTTTAGGCGAAAAATTCGATGTCGTCGGATCCACTCCAGTCTTTGGATTTCGATAATACACATCTAAACACATAACCACAGGTGTACACAGGTCGTAGGTACGCCTAGTTCGGCCGCTGTGGCAGTTGGAAGATGAGCCATGAAAGGGCTCAGATATCCTTACTATACACTGTCAATTTTTTTAGGCGAAAAATTCGATGTCGTCGGATCCACTCCAGTCTTTGGATTTCGATAATACAAATCTAAACACATAACCACAGGTGTACACAGGTCGTAGGTACGCCTAGTTCGGCCGCTGTGGCAGTTGGAAGATGAGCCATGAAAGGGCTCAGATATCCTTACTATACACTGTCAATTTTTTTAGGCGAAAAATTCGATGTCGTCGGATCCACTATAGTCTTTGGATTTCGATAATACACATCTAAACACATAACCACAGGTGTACACAGGTCGTAGGTACGCCTAGTTCGGCCGCTGTGGCAGTTGGAAGATGAGCCATGAAAGGGCTCAGATATCCTTACTATACACTGTCAATTTTTTTAGGCGAAAAATTCGATGTCGTCGGATCCACTCCAGTCTTTGGATTTCGATAATACACATCTAAACACATAACCACAGGTGTACACAGGTCGTAGGTACGCCTAGTTCGGCCGCTGTGGCAGTTGGAAGATGAGCCATGAAAGGGCTCAGATATCCTTACTATACACTGTCAATTTTTTTAGGCGAAAAATTCGATGTCGTCGGATCCACTATAGTCTTTGGATTTCGATAATACACATCTAAACACATAATCACAGGTGTACACAGGTCGTAGGTACGGCTAGTTCGGCCGCTGTGGCAGTTGGAAGATGAGCCATGAAAGGGCTCAGATATCCTTACTATACACTGTCAATTTTTTTGGGCGAAAAATTCGATGTCGTCGGATCCACTCCAGTCTTTGGATTTCGATAATACACATCTAAACACATAACCACAGGTGTACACAGGTCGTAGGTACGCCTAGTTCGGCCGCTGTGGCAGTTGGAAGATGAGCCATGAAAGGGCTCAGATATCCTTACTATACACTGTCAATTTTTTTAGGCGAAAAATTCGATGTCGTCGGATCCACTCCAGTCTTTGGATTTCGATAATACACATCTAAACACATAACCACAGGTGTACACAGGTCGTAGGTACGCCTAGTTCGGCCGCTGTGGCAGTTGGAAGATGAGCCATGAAAGGGCTCAGATATCCTTACTATACACTGTCAATTTTTTTGGGCGAAAAATTCGATGTCGTCGGATCCACTCCAGTCTTTGGATTTCGATAATACACATCTAAACACATAACCACAGGTGTACACAGGTCGTAGGTACGCCTAGTTCGGCCGCTGTGGCAGTTGGAAGATGAGCCATGAAAGGGCTCAGATATCCTTACTATACACTGTAAATTTTTTTGGGCGAAAAATTCGATGTCGTCGGATCCACTCCAGTCTTTGGATTTCGATAATACACATCTAAACACATAACCACAGGTGTACACAGGTCGTAGGTACGCCTAGTTCGGCCGCTGTGGCAGTTGGAAGATGAGCCATGAAAGGGCTCAGATATCCTTACTATACACTGTCAATTTTTTTAGGCGAAAAATTCGATGTCGTTGGATCCACTCCAGTCTTTGGATTTCGATAATACACATCTAAACACATAACCACAGGTGTACACAGGTCGTAGGTACGCCTAGTTCGGCCGCTGTGGCAGTTGGAAGATGAGCCATGAAAGGGCTCAGATATCCTTACTATACACTGTCAATTTTTTTAGGCGAAAAATTCGATGTCGTTGGATCCACTCCAGTCTTTGGATTTCGATAATACACATCTAAACACATAACCACAGGTGTACACAGGTCGTAGGTACGCCTAGTTCGGCCGCTGTGGCAGTTGGAAGATGAGCCATGAAAGGGCTCAGATATCCTTACTATACACTGTCAATTTTTTTAGGCGAAAAATTCGATGTCGTCGGATCCACTCCAGTCTTTGGATGTCGATAATACACATCTAAACACATAACCACAGGTGTACACAGGTCGTAGGTACGCCTAGTTCGGCCGCTGTGGCAGTTGGAAGATGAGCCATGAAAGGGCTCAGATATCCTTACTATACACTGTCAATTTTTTTAGGCGAAAAATTCGATGTCGTCGGATCCACTCCAGTCTTTGGATTTCGATAATACACATCTAAACACATAACCACAGGTGTACACAGGTCGTAGGTACGCCTAGTTCGGCCGCTGTGGCAGTTGGAAGATGAGCCATGAAAGGGCTCAGATATCCTTACTATACACTGTCAATTTTTTTAGGCGAAAAATTCGATGTCGTCGGATCCACTCCAGTCTTTGGATTTCGATAATACAAATCTAAACACATAACCACAGGTGTACACAGGTCGTAGGTACGCCTAGTTCGGCCGCTGTGGCAGTTGGAAGATGAGCCATGAAAGGGCTCAGATATCCTTACTATACACTGTCAATTTTTTTAGGCGAAAAATTCGATGTCGTCGGATCCACTCCAGTCTTTGGATTTCGATAATACACATCTAAACACATAACCACAGGTGTACACAGGTCGTAGGTACGCCTAGTTCGGCCGCTGTGGCAGTTGGAAGATGAGCCATGAAAGGGCTCAGATATCCTTACTATACACTGTCAATTTTTTTAGGCGAAAAATTCGATGTCGTCGGATCCACTCCAGTCTTTGGATTTCGATAATACACATCTAAACACATAACCACAGGTGTACACAGGTCGTAGGTACGCCTAGTTCGGCCGCTGTGGCAGTTGGAAGATGAGCCATGAAAGGGCTCAGATATCCTTACTATACACTGTCAATTTTTTTAGGCGAAAAATTCGATGTCGTCGGATCCACTCCAGTCTTTGGATTTCGATAATACAAATCTAAACACATAACCACAGGTGTACACAGGTCGTAGGTACGCCTAGTTCGGCCGCTGTGGCAGTTGGAAGATGAGCCATGAAAGGGCTCAGATATCCTTACTATACACTGTCAATTTTGTTAGGCGAAAAATTCGATGTCGTCGGATCCACTCCAGTCTTTGGATTTCGATAATACACATCTAAACACATAACCACAGGTGTACACAGGTCGTAGGTACGCCTAGTTCGGCCGCTGTGGCAGTTGGAAGATGAGCCATGAAAGGGCTCAGATATCCTTACTATACACTGTCAATTTTTTTAGGCGAAAAATTCGATGTCGTCGGATCCACTCCAGTCTTTCGATTTCGATAATACACATCTAAACACATAACCACAGGTGTACACAGGTCGTAGGTACGCCTAGTTCGGCCGCTGTGGCAGTTGGAAGATGAGCCATGAAAGGGCTCAGATATCCTTACTATACACTGTCAATTTTTTTAGGCGAAAAATTCGATGTCGTCGGATCCACTCCAGTCTTTGGATTTCGATAATACACATCCAAACACATAACCACAGGTGTACACAGGTCGTAGGTACGCCTAGTTCGGCCGCTGTGGCAGTTGGAAGATGAGCCATGAAAGGGCTCAGATATCCTTACTATACACTGTCAATTTTTTTAGGCGAAAAATTCGATGTCGTCGGATCCACTCCAGTCTTTGGATTTCGATAATACACATCCAAACACATAACCACAGGTGTACACAGGTCGTAGGTACGCCTAGTTCGGCCGCTGTGGCAGTTGGAAGATGAGCCATGAAAGGGCTCAGATATCCTTACTATACACTGTCAATTTTTTTAGGCGAAAAATTCGATGTCGTCGGATCCACTCCAGTCTTTGGATTTCGATAATACACATCCAAACACATAACCACAGGTGTACACAGGTCGTAGGTACGCCTAGTTCGGCCGCTGTGGCACTTGGAAGATGAGCCATGAAAGGGCTCAGATATCCTTACTATACACTGTCAATTTTTTTTGGCGAAAAATTCGATGTCGTCGGATCCACTCCAGTCTTTGGATTTCGATAATACACATCTAAACACATAACCACAGGTGTACACAGGTCGTAGGTACGCCTAGTTCGGCCGCTGTGGCACTTGGAAGATGAGCCATGAAAGGGCTCAGATATCCTTACTATACACTGTCAATTTTTTTAGGCGAAAAATTCGATGTCGCCGGATCCACTCCACTCTTTGGATTTCGATAATACACATCTAAAAACATAACCACAGGTGTACACAGGTCGTAGGTACGCCTAGTTCGGCCGCTGTGGCAGTTGGAAGATGAGCCATGAAAGGGCTCAGATATCCTTACTATACACTGTCAATTTTTTTAGGCGAAAAATTCGATGTCGTCGGATCCACTCCAGTCTTTGGATTTCGATAATACACATCTAAACACATAACCACAGGTGTACACAGGTCGTAGGTACGCCTAGTTCGGCCGCTGTGGCAGTTGGAAGATGAGCCATGAAAGGGCTCAGATATCCTTACTATACACTGTCAATTTTTTTAGGCGAAAAATTCGATGTCGTCGGATCCACTCCAGTCTTTCGATTTCGATAATACACATCTAAACACATAACCACAGGTGTACACAGGTCGTAGGTACGCCTAGTTCGGCCGCTGTGGCAGTTGGAAGATGAGCCATGAAAGGGCTCAGATATCCTTACTATACACTGTTAATTTTTTTAGGCGAAAAATTCGATGTCGTCGGATCCACTCCAGTCTTTGGATTTCGATAATACACATCTAAACACATAACCACAGGTGTACACAGGTCGTAGGTACGCCTAGTTCGGCCGCTGTGGCAGTTGGAAGATGAGCCATGAAAGGGCTCAGATATCCTTACTATACACTGTCAATTTTTTTGGGCGAAAAATTCGATGTCGTCGGATCCACTCCAGTCTTTGGATTTCGATAATACACATCTAAACACATAACCACAGGTGTACACACGTCGTAGGTACGCCTAGTTCGGCCGCTGTGGCAGTTGGAAGATGAGCCATGAAAGGGCTCAGATATCCTTACTATACACTGTAAATTTTTTTGGGCGAAAAATTCGATGTCGTCGGATCCACTCCAGTCTTTGGATTTCGATAATACACATCTAAACACATAACCACAGGTGTACACAGGTCGTAGGTACGCCTAGTTCGGCCGCTGTGGCAGTTGGAAGATGAGCCATGAAAGGGCTCAGATATCCTTACTATACACTGTCAATTTTTTTGTGCGAAAAATTCGATGTCGTCGGATCCACTCCAGTCTTTGGATTTCGATAATACACATCTAAACACATAACCACAGGTGTACACAGGTCGTAGGTACGCCTAGTTCGGCCGCTGTGGCAGTTGGAAGATGAGCCATGAAAGGGCTCAGATATCCTTACTATACACTGTCAATTTTTTTAGGCGAAAAATTCGATGTCGTCGGATCCACTCCAGTCTTTGGATTTCGATAATACACATCCAAACACATAACCACAGGTGTACACAGGTCGTAGGTACGCCTAGATCAGATATCCTTACTATACACTGTCAATTTTTTTAGGCGAAAAATTCGATGTCGCCGGATCCACTCCACTCTTTGGATTTCGATAATACACATCTAAACACATAACCACAGGTGTACACAGGTCGTAGGTACGCCTAGTTCGGCCGCTGTGGCAGTTGGAAGATGAGCCATGAAAGGGCTCAGATATCCTTACTATACACTGTCAATTTTTTTAGGCGAAAAATTCGATGTCGTCGGATCCACTCCAGTCTTTGGATTTCGATAATACAAATCTAAACACATAACCACAGGTGTACACAGGTCGTAGGTACGCCTAGTTCGGCCGCTGTGGCAGTTGGAAGATGAGCCATGAAAGGGCTCAGATATCCTTACTATACACTGTCAATTTTGTTAGGCGAAAAATTCGATGTCGTCGGATCCACTCCAGTCTTTGGATTTCGATAATACACATCTAAACACATAACCACAGGTGTACACAGGTCGTAGGTACGCCTAGTTCGGCCGCTGTGGCAGTTGGAAGATGAGCCATGAAAGGGCTCAGATATCCTTACTATACACTGTCAATTTTTTTAGGCGAAAAATTCGATGTCGTCGGATCCACTATAGTCTTTGGATTTCGATAATACACATCTAAACACATAACCACAGGTGTACACAGGTCGTAGGTACGCCTAGTTCGGCCGCTGTGGCAGTTGGAAGATGAGCCATGAAAGGGCTCAGATATCCTTACTATACACTGTCAATTTTTTTAGGCGAAAAATTCGATGTCGTCGGATCCACTCCAGTCTTTGGATTTCGATAATACACATCTAAACACATAACCACAGGTGTACACAGGTCGTAGGTACGCCTAGTTCGGCCGCTGTGGCAGTTGGAAGATGAGCCATGAAAGGGCTCAGATATCCTTACTATACACTGTCAATTTTTTTAGGCGAAAAATTCGATGTCGTCGGATCCACTATAGTCTTTGGATTTCGATAATACACATCTAAACACATAACCACAGGTGTACACAGGTCGTAGGTACGCCTAGTTCGGCCGCTGTGGCAGTTGGAAGATGAGCCATGAAAGGGCTCAGATATCCTTACTATACACTGTCAATTTTTTTGGGCGAAAAATTCGATGTCGTCGGATCCACTCCAGTCTTTGGATTTCGATAATACACATCTAAACACATAACCACAGGTGTACACACGTCGTAGGTACGCCTAGTTCGGCCGCTGTGGCAGTTGGAAGATGAGCCATGAAAGGGCTCAGATATCCTTACTATACACTGTAAATTTTTTTGGGCGAAAAATTCGATGTCGTCGGATCCACTCCAGTCTTTGGATTTCGATAATACACATCTAAACACATAACCACAGGTGTACACAGGTCGTAGGTACGCCTAGTTCGGCCGCTGTGGCAGTTGGAAGATGAGCCATGAAAGGGCTCAGATATCCTTACTATACACTGTCAATTTTGTTAGGCGAAAAATTCGATGTCGTCGGATCCACTCCAGTCTTTGGATTTCGATAATACACATCTAAACACATAACCACAGGTGTACACAGGTCGTAGGTACGCCTAGTTCGGCCGCTGTGGCAGTTGGAAGATGAGCCATGAAAGGGCTCAGATATCCTTACTATACACTGTCAATTTTTTTAGGCGAAAAATTCGATGTCGTCGGATCCACTCCAGTCTTTGGATTTCGATAATACACATCTAAACACATAACCACAGGTGTACACAGGTCGTAGGTACGCCTAGTTCGGCCGCTGTGGCAGTTGGAAGATGAGCCATGAAAGGGCTCAGATATCCTTACTATACACTGTCAATTTTTTTAGGCGAAAAATTCGATGTCGTCGGATCCACTCCAGTCTTTGGATTTCGATAATACAAATCTAAACACATAACCACAGGTGTACACAGGTCGTAGGTACGCCTAGTTCGGCCGCTGTGGCAGTTGGAAGATGAGCCATGAAAGGGCTCAGATATCCTTACTATACACTGTCAATTTTGTTAGGCGAAAAATTCGATGTCGTCGGATCCACTCCAGTCTTTGGATTTCGATAATACACATCCAAACACATAACCACAGGTGTACACAGGTCGTAGGTACGCCTAGTTCGGCCGCTGTGGCTGTTGGAAGATGAGCCATGAAAGGGCTCAGATATCCTTACTATACACTGTCAATTTTTTTAGGCGAAAAATTCGATGTCGTCGGATCCACTCCAGTCTTTGGATTTCGATAATACACATCCAAACACATAACCACAGGTGTACACAGGTCGTAGGTACGCCTAGTTCGGCCGCTGTGGCAGTTGGAAGATGAGCCATGAAAGGGCTCAGATATCCTTACTATACACTGTCAATTTTTTTGGGCGAAAAATTCGATGTCGTCGGATCCACTCCAGTCTTTGGATGTCGATAATACACATCTAAACACATAACCACAGGTGTACACAGGTCGTAGGTACGCCTAGTTCGGCCGCTGTGGCAGTTGGAAGATGAGCCATGAAAGGGCTCAGATATCCTTACTATACACTGTCAATTTTTTTGGGCGAAAAATTCGATGTCGTCCGATCCACTCCAGTCTTTGGATTTCGATAATACACATCTAAACACATAACCACAGGTGTACACAGGTCGTAGGTACGCCTAGTTCGGCCGCTGTGGCAGTTGGAAGATGAGCCATGAAAGGGCTCAGATATCCTTACTATACACTGTCAATTTTTTTAGGCGAAAAATTCGATGTCGTCGGATCCACTCCAGTCTTTGGATTTCGATAATACACATCTAAACACATAACCACAGGTGTACACAGGTCGTAGGTACGCCTAGTTCGGCCGCAGTGGCAGTTGGAAGATGAGCCATGAAAGGGCTCAGATATCCTTACTATACACTGTCAATTTTTTTAGGCGAAAAATTCGATGTCGTCGGATCCACTCCAGTCTTTGGATTTCGATAATACACATCCAAACACATAACCACAGGTGTACACAGGTCGTAGGTACGCCTAGTTCGGCCGCTGTGGCAGTTGGAAGATGAGCCATGAAAGGGCTCAGATATCCTTACTATACACTGTCAATTTTTTTAGGCGAAAAATTCGATGTCGTCGGATCCACTCCAGTCTTTGGATTTCGATAATACACATCCAAACACATAACCACAGGTGTACACAGGTCGTAGGTACGCCTAGTTCGGCCGCTGTGGCAGTTGGAAGATGAGCCATGAAAGGGCTCAGATATCCTTACTATACACTGTCAATTTTTTTAGGCGAAAAATTCGATGTCGTCGGATCCACTCCAGTCTTTGGATTTCGATAATACACATCCAAACACATAACCACAGGTGTACACAGGTCGTAGGGACGACATCGAATTTTTCGCCTAAAAAAATTGACAGTGTATAGTAAGGATATCTGAGCCCTTTCATGGCTCATCTTCCAACTGCCACAGCGGCCGAACTAGGCGTACCTACGACCTGTGTACACCTGTGGTTATGTGTTTGGATGTGTATTATCGAAATCCAAAGACTGGAGTGGATCCGACGACATCGAATTTTTCGCCTAAAAAAATTGACAGTGTATAGTAAGGATATCTGAGCCCTTTCATGGCTCATCTTCCAACTGCCACAGCGGCCGAACTAGGCGTACCTACGACCTGTGTACACCTGTGGTTATGTGTTTAGATGTGTATTATCGAAATCCAAAGACTGGAGTGGATCCGACGACATCGAATTTTTCGCCTAACAAAATTGACAGTGTATAGTAAGGATATCTGAGCCCTTTCATGGCTCATCTTCCAACTGCCACAGCGGCCGAACTAGGCGTACCTACGACCTGTGTACACCTGTGGTTATGTGTTTAGATGTGTATTATCGACATCCAAAGACTGGAGTGGATCCGACGACATCGAATTTTTCACCTAAAAAAATTGACAGTGTATAGCAAGGATATCTGAGCCCTTTCATGGCTCATCTTCCAACTGCCACAGCGTGCCTTTCCCAGCGACGCCTTTAGAGGATCCTGTGAGTCAGAACTGACTGTTGCATCGATTTTTTGTGAAATATGATGATATTTTAGGAAAGAGGACGAAGCAAGCTCGGTAAACATCGATGTATGTCCAAATGACCTTTGATAAGCAAGCCGAAATGAGTTCCCCAACAAGTCTCTTCACATGCTACCAGTCAAGCAAGACGCGTGTGTTTGATATTCCTCCTTAGATTGAGGGATTGGAACTTATCTACACATGCAAAGCTAGTTTTAGCACGGTTTCAATGGCAGTTCCACATCAGGTGGCCCTCCATATCTCACAGGACTTAGCACTCGCTCAGGACTGATATTGTGGCAGTACCGACATATTTCTAGGACCCATTCATACACAGAAACACAACGTGCTTCGATCAATACAACTTCTTTGCCGCAAACTAAGGCTTTCAATCTAATTCCCATTCCCCTGCGGGAGCACCTTACCGACTTAATCACAATTTCCATGGAATTTGTTAAAACATTTAATTGATTTATTGATTCTCAGCCAGTTTGTGCATTTCCTAGTCATTTCCAACCTTTTTCGTCCTTTGGAAGTCCCTAAAATCCAGAAAATCAAAATTGGTCTTCTCTGATCAAAAAAAGTCGACCCAATTCGTTCACCATTTTACTGCATTTTTTCGGCTGAAAAGTGTCAATTTGTCCAAAAGTCAATTTTCTTGAATTGTTTGCATTGAAATGATGAAAATATGATGTGACTGCGTGTGGGGGACTAAATGCAAGCGATCTGCATCTATTTTCCCCCATCAGAGGCTGTTATTCTTCGGATAAAGGGGTTTCTTAATTTTGATGACGTCACAAATCGGTTCGAAAAAATTCCACTCATTTCGGTCAATTCTGCAAATCTGGCAACAACGCGATCAAATTGGGATGGAATTGACAGCGATTGTTGAAAGTGTTACCAGTAGGGGAAATATGTAGAAGATGCAAAATAATGCATTTTTCGGAATTTAAGCGAATTTTTTAGCTTAAGCGATAAATGTCAGAGATTTGTGGGACTAGTGGATGGGTGTTGTGCCGGACATAGAATTAAGCTGAATTTGAGAGGGCTTGTCAATCTGGGATAGGATCGGGGATCGGGGACAAATCATGCCTACACTTGGACTGACACTTACCACGGTGGGCGTATAAGGAACACGTCAGAAGGAGGGCGTGACTGAACTAGCTATTGTAGGGTGATGAATCATTCTGAATAGAGAGCGGACCTGATATTAACTCAAAATTAAAAAAACACGCAAAATGTTTGTCTCATGCTAAAAGTATTAAAACAGATATAAGAAATAAACCTTATAACAAACCACGTGTAATATTTAAGAAAAAATACCCAATCTCCGATTAATATTGAATTTAATTGCAAATGTCCACAAAAATTAAAAATAAATCAATATCTGTAACCAAAATCGTCTTCTTAAATAAATTGTGTAATTTTATTTTTCATCTAGTACATTTTTCCCCTTCCACACTCAAAATCTCTTACTTTCCGTTTCCGCCGACCATTTCCACTCAAATGGCTGAATTGCCGCTGAATACGTTTGACATCCTCCGAGATATACGGTTCGCGCAGCGGACGCCGGTGGGTCAGTGGTGCGTCGCGGTTCGTGCAGTGCGGTTCGGTAAGTAAGTTCTCGGGCGGAAGTGAATAGTGCAAAAGTGAAAAAGTGAAAAAGTGAAAAGTGAAAAAGTGCAAGTGCAAGTACAATGATCTCTCTCTCTCTCCCCCGTGGATGGGTTGTAGATGTGAGGGATCCTGCCTGCCTGCATATGTGTTTGTCTCTCTCTCTCTCTGAGTTTGTGATAAGTGCATCTCCCTCTGAGTGCTCTATTTGTCTCCCTCTTCCGTGGAATGTGAAGTGTCAAGAAAAAGCCCATCTCCCCACGCATACCCCTGAAAAGTGCTGTGTTTACAAGTGATCCCTTGTGAAATGTGTGTTCCCCTGTCTGAAAAGAGCAAAAAATGCACCCCCCCACTGTCATGATCCCCGTTTACCCCTAAAAAGTGCAGTGTTTGTGAAAAGTGTGTCCCTTCTGTCTGCTTTCTTCGAAATGAAGTGTCAGTGAAAAAATGCATATCCCTCAGTCTGTATATTCATCTCCATCTGCCCTAAAGCTTAGTGCTTCCATGGAAAGTGCATCCCTCTCAGTCTGACCTCGCGACATCCCTGGCCCCTATCAAGTGCAGTGTCACTGGATCAGTGCATCTCCCTCTGTCCACCACAAAAGTCTACCTCTCCCGCGTTAAGCGCTGTGCTTCTGCGCAGTGTCTCACAAGAAAAGGTGTCTCTCTCTCTGTCCCTGTCTGTCGAATGTGTTTAAAGAGAACCTTCCAAAAAGTGCGTGAGCTTCCGTCCCCGCGGAGCATTTCATCGTCGTCAACAGCACAAGAAGATTTGTCCTGCTCCGTCTGCTGAAGAAGAACTCAAGCTGACAGGTGAGTGATGACAGTTTTTCTTTCTTTGTAAACATTTGACATCAAATAATGCCTTGTAGTTGGTCTTTCAATCGGAGGCTGTGGGGTTGTTCTCTAGTTGGTCAGTGCTTCAGTTGTTGTTTAACGTTTCGGCGAGGGGAAGTGGGCGAATTTGAATTGTTGCCTGATCTGCGACGTGGCTAGTTGAATTGAATGGGTTCTTCGAAGCGTCCGGCATCTGTCTCCTCATTCGTCACTCGACTGGCTTATTTTTGCCCATTTTTGTCCATCCACTGGGACTCACGATTGGATCTCGATATTTGATGCATGTACCTTAGGAAACCAACGACGTTCTGCTGCTTCCCAAAATCGCAGCACTAATCGAATTGAATTTGACGCGACGCTGAAATAGTCGCCAGTTGCACACATCGACTCGCCTTCATTTGAATCAGTTTCTGCAGCAGTTTGCAGCAGAAATGCTGCCGTTCTTGCGAGGGGAACACTTTGCAGCTTCTCCCCATCATCCACTTCAGCCAACTCTTTCGTTTCGTTCACCCGCAGTGGGCTCTCGTATCCGTTTCAGTTTTTGCCATCCGTCTTCACCCAGTTTCCGTCGAACGTCATTCTCTGGTATACACACACTGGCCGCAGCCACTTGCGCAGGGGCAGTGGTGCGCCGTGGGTTGTGAGAGAAGTCCAGTGGAGCTGTGTCTCCCTCTCTCCTGGAATGTGTTCCAGTGGGGATTTCTCTGTTTTTCCCCTTCTGCTTTGTTGTCTCTTTCTATCGAGTCTACCAAAATGGTCGTGTGGGGGCTTCCGCTGGGTGAAGCAAAAAGACATTCGTCTCTTTCATCATGTGAATGTCAGTTTGTGTGTCGTTGTCTTGCTTTGTTCCTTCAAGACGGTGACTGCAGATGGCGCTGAAGAATTATAACAGTTTGCCTGGTAAGCATTCCACTCGGTGTTATACATTTTCATGTGGGATCGGTTCTTGTCTTGTCTTGCAAATCATGCGAATATTCATTGATTCTGACATTCTTTTGATTATTTTGCTTATTTATCGAGACTGTAGGTTGACATTCCATATTCTAAGCAAGCCTCTTTGACTTGGGTTCAACTAGGGCTTGCCTGTCTGTTCTTCAGTTGCAACGTTTCACGTCTGTTTTCCAAAATTTCTTGGTGTACTCAGGTATTTCTTCTGTCACACGGTGAGACGAGATCAGTTTCTCTAGATTTTCTTACATCAACACGTACGTGCCGATGTACGTTCCCTTGACATCGCCACTGCTGACGATCTCGTATCAGATCGCGTGTCTCGCACGCAGCATCACTCTAGAAATAAATCAATTCGTAAGATCTCCAGTCAATGGCTCCTACACGCCAATCGTTGCCAAAGGAAAGTCGATCAAACAAACGGAAGCAACAGTGACATTAATTCACGTCAAGATTAATTTGCGTGTCATCCTGCCATTCAACGTCAGACCCTCGTTCGAAGGGAGGAATTCCTCAAATTAAAGTCCCTCTCAAGGACGCACTCGTCGACTCTCGTCAGCATTCCTCGCATTCCTGCAACGCACTCGCCACGCAACGCAGAGAGCAGATTCAATTCAAATGGAACACAATCAAATTATCATCAAAAGACACACAAAACTGATGAGTTCGCCTTTAAGACTGCACGCCATGCCCCGTCACTCGTTGTTCACAATTGTGTATTCCCTCGTGAACGGGGTGGCACTGGGATTGAGGTGGACGCCTCTGGGCTTATGGTCATGACTCAACACATTTGGTTTCTGTTTGGGTGAACATGTGTTTGTTGTCACCGAAGGGAGGTGACGGGGAGTCTGTTGCGTTCTCGTAAATTGAACAAGAGATTGAAAGGATGCTGCTGACCTGGAGTGTTGGGATAGGTCTCACGATTCAATTTTTCATCCAAACTTCCTTCCGTGTGTCCATGCGGAGGTATCGTCGCCTTCTAATGAAGATGAATTCGCCCCAATATCGAGTCCTGTCAAAGTTTGCTGGAAAATCTATTCATCCGAAATCGAACCCAAATTTGAAGGTGAACTTTTCAATAGTCTCCGGTCTTGGGCGCAGCCCTTCGCTTAGCAGATGGATGATGCATACCGCTTGGCATTGATTGATGGGGTCCTCTCGGTATTCATCCTTGTTCGAACAATTTACGAGACGAATTTGCTGGAAAAACTCTTTTTTCGGCCGTCATTTAGTGTCTACTTGCCTCTTGCTCTCGGTGGTTATTTTTCGATTGTGGTCTTGATTCTTGGAAGGAATTGGTGGGGCATGTTTGAATCCATCTTCAAGGCAACAGCTTCTTTAACTTCTCAAGAGCCGGGGAGAGGTGCCTTAACACAACTGTTTGTCGACTCGTCACGCCGCTGACGACATTTTTTTCTCACCACCGACAGCGGGAGGGGGTGCTTTACCGAATTAATTGGACGCAATAAACCACAATTGGCAGCCGACGGATGACGGGCCAATAACTGATGGGGATGGATGGCTTCCAGTGGCTTTGCAGATTATTCTCTTGGCTTTTTCATGGTGGACCGTGTGGCATTTGGTGACATTGACATTGACATTGACGATGAAAGTCACTCCAAAAGACGTCGAGAGTCTTGTTGGGGTGTTGCTTCAGGGCGATGTCTTGATTTTGATACTTCTAGGGCTTGCCTCGGACGAGTGACGGCATTTCCCTTCAATCGATTGCATCGCCTCAGGAGTTGTTGCATTTTGCAGTCGTGCCTGTGGCAGTTGCTCTCTGAGCTCCCAAGTAATGTGCGGGCCTTACTTGAATCGACAATCAATCACGTTGTGTCTCAGACTCTGAATCTAGGCTTCCTTAGGCCATTTCTGATGACCATCGCTTGTTGACAACGTTGGACCTGAGCAGGAGCAATAACTGGCTTCCATCGCTGACGCTCCCACGTTGCTTCTAGTCTTCAGGCTGTCTTGCGTCCGTTGTGACTTGGTCTTCTTCTCTTCTACTGGCGCTACAGTCCACGGTGGATCTTGGCCTCACCCAACAAGCCTCAGTCCAATTGGCCCGATCTTCAGCACACTGCTTCCAATTTCTTTGGTTGAGGTCCTTCTCCACTTTTGTGCGCCATCAGGTGGGCATCCTCAATTGCGTTGTGCCACTGCGACGGAGGCGGACTGGAGCATTGTTGTCCATGGGCTGTACGGAGCTTAGTCAACTTAGGCGTTGAATTCGTAGGCGCTTGGCTAGACTACAGCCCGCACAGTTCGTGGTTGAATCTTCTTCTTCAAATGCCATCAATGCAAAGGTTCAAGGCAGATTCAAGGACTTCTTCATCCACTTTTGGGATTGTCCCGGCCTCTGCGCCGTAGATCAAGGCGAGGATCATCAAGGTCTTATACAGAGTCAACTTGGTCTTTCGAGAGAGGGCTCTGTTACTAAATTGCCTTTTTGAGCCCAAAGGAACAGCGATCGGCAAGAGGTATTCCGCGTTTAATCTTGGTAATGGGGTCGAAGACGAAGTCCTTATCTACTTTGAAGGCCCTCCGGTGACGTTGTGGCCAAATAGTCGACGGGGTGTGTCCGTCCTTGAAGACGGCACATATTTCGCCTCCGAGTATGCAGTCATCTGCTCGGCTGCGCAATCATGCGTCATCGTTGCAATTAGTGATCATTGTTGTTTGTTGCCTCCCGCACTGGCGACTAAATGCAGCATTTCAGGCGTGTGATTCATTAGTGCACCACTAAGTCTAGAACAGAAGAGTCACATTGTCTGGCGGTTGAAGAGATTCGACGAAAGTGGTCCGCATCGGTACCATTCTTCAGTTTATTCAGCTTCATGCATTGTAGACCCAAAATACTCTTTGGCTCTTCTTGGGAATGCCAAAGTTTACCCTGAATTGCAGCCAACACTCGGAAATAGTGGTCCACTCTCGCTGCCGATCCTCTGTGTTTATGTTTCAATACGATTCAAACCTCTTCGGATCCAACGACGCCCTGTTATCGCAAAGAAATGCCCACCGTAGTTTGTGGAACACATTTCGGCACACATTTCATTTTGAGGTTACAATTTCACTTAAATCAAAAATTGCATCTTTTGTTGACAACAGTTGACTTCTATACATCAATCGATTGTCTAAATCTTGCCATTTATTTTAAATAGTGGTAGTATCATAATTTCTATAAACACGCTTCATTGACGGCTCGCCATGTTCGACCAATTACCTCAATGTCGTCGTATGCCAGCAATTGCACGGACTTTTGGAAGATTGTGCCTCTTGCGTTGGCTGGTGAGGTCTGCACGACCTTCTCACGGGGTGATGTTGAACAAAATCACTTGACAGCGCATCGCCTTGTCTACAACCTTCTTTTTCATCGAAGGTGGATGGATGAGCAAGCACCCTCCACAGTTGAAAGAGTCCCTTTATTTAACTTTAACTGGCTTCTCTTTCTTTTTAAACGCAATTTGCTCAGTTAATGCTCCACTTTGCACTCTAATAAGAGGCGCTTTACAATTAGCACTTGACAACTTCGAACTTTCACTGTGAACGCACCGTTAAACCAATGGCCAAGCTGGCAACGTCCGAGATTACTTAACAGGCCGTCGATCTGTGGAGTCCCCTGAGCTATAGCTGGCGGTCCTGGCCGATCAAGACAAAAGCTGTCGTGCGTCCGAGGATGACTTGGTCTCTCTACCGGTGGTTCAGTCTTCCTCTCATTCTTGGCTCGGATTCGAAGACCCTCTTAGCAGGTCCGACCATTGTTGCGCTTGCAGTAGCCGAGTCAGTGCAGTTTTTGCCTTTCGGACTACATCTAGATCTTGGTACACCTCCCAGATGTTTGTCCGTCTTCTCCAGGATTCTCACCGACGGGGCCATAAATCCGACGCAAGACTTTTCATTCGAAGTAAGAATCAAGCTCCTCCCGCATTCGGCTCGCATGTAGCACGGCTGGGCTGTACGTGGGTAAGTTTTAGGGTGCCCTGTCGGCCTTTAAGGCCGTAGCTCACTTAGAGCTACTTGTTGGGTCGTTGTTGTTGGGTGGTTTACCACCGTGGGACCTACTTTAGCAGCTGATGATCTAGTCTACATTAACGATGAAGCTTATGTTGGAGTGCCCCGTCAACTCTCCGATTCTCGACTTTAATTGAATCCCTTGACGTCACGTAAGCAAGAACAGAAGTCCCAATCAGAGCCAGGACAGTAGGGGCTCTGTCCCAATGCGACATTGTCGGATTATGAACAGAGACCCTGTCCAGTTCGTAGACTTGCTTGTGGACATGCCCGATGTGACTTGAATTTTGGGCGATTCTTCACTAGCTCCACGAAGAAGTGTTTACTCATGACCACTCTCCTTCTCTTTGCTAGGGCTGGACAGTCGCAGCGTAGATGTCGGATGGATTCTACTCCTTCTTCACCTCTGCAGCTTCTACGAAAGTTGTTCTGCAGTAGGTTCATGTGTGCCTATGGCACAGTGTCCAGTACGGACTCCTATTAGCATGCGTACATCCTTGAGACTCTCTCTCTCTTTTCGCTCAGCGTCGGCCATAAAGCCCTTGCTGTTGCTCCAATACTCAGGCTATGCCATTGAGCTCTGGCTCTGGCTCTGGCTCTGGCTCTGGCTCTGGCTCTGGCTCTGGCTCTGGCTCTGGCTCTGGCTCTGGCTCTGGCTCTGCCTATGGCTCTGCCTATGGCTCTGCCTATGGCTCTGCCTATGGCTCTGGCTATGGCTCTGGCTCTGGCTCTGGCTCTGGCTCTGGCTCTGGCTCTGGCTCTGGCTCTGGCTCTGGCTCTGGCTCTGGCTCTGGCTCTGGCTCTGGCTCTGGCTCTGGCTCTGGCTCTGGCTCTGGCTCTGGCTCTGGCTCTGGCTCTGGCTCTGGATCTGGCTCTGGCTCTGGCTCTGGCTCTGGCTCTGGCTCTGGCTCTGGCTCTGGCTCTGGCTCTGGCTCTGGCTCTGGCTCTGGCTCTGGCTCTGGCTCTGGCTCTGGCTCTGGCTCTGGCTCTGGCTCTGGCTCTGGCTCTGGCTCTGGCTCTGGCTCTGGCTCTGGCTGTGACTCTGGCTCTGGCTCTGGCTCTGGCTCTGGCTCTGGCTCTGGCTCTGGCTCTGGCTCTATCTAGGTCTTCGTCCTCTAGTTGCATCCTTATGGAGCTAAGTGGCGTTTGGGATGGCTAGAAATTCTCTCAACTTCGAACCTTTTTTCCGCGATACAGTCCGCTTTTTTGTTTCTTTGGACTCCACTATGACCCGCTACCCAACAGAGGCACAATGAGGGCACCAAGAATATCGCCCTGATGATCTGACTACATCGTCAAACCCGCTTCGACGTCAGAATGTCTGATGCTACGGCCTTTCTTGCCGCTTGGCTATCAGAAAAAAATGGTGATCAATTTGCCGGTGCTCAGCGCCAGTGGTGTCTCATGTATTGAAGCCACTACGACGCTGCAGTTGTGCGCCAGAGATCACAGAAGATCCTCTCGCATGTACCAGCGTCCGTCTCTAAGCCGTCAGTGGACAAGGCGATCCTCTCTACTTCCATTATCAATTGTTCCTGCCTGGAAGGTTTGTATGGAAGACTGTAAATCGGCAGCACTCCATCTGCATTGCAACTAAAATCGTAGAAACTAGCATAAAACGAGACAATTCTGACTAAAGTCGCATAGGCTACCGGCAGCAGTCTGTGCAGTCACTCGTAGGCCATCGTCTCTTACCTCAATTCTTACCATTTCCCCATCAAATCGTCACGTCTATCCCCCAGAATTCATCACCTTTCCAGACTTACCACACCATTCCACTGTAAGGCCTCAACTTTTTCCACAAAAATGATCAACAAATTGAAACACATCATTCTTGCAGCATTTAGTTAATTTGAAATTTTTTTTTATTTAATAAAACAGACGATATTCATGTACACACCATCCGCATGTGGATGCTTCGCCCAAAGATACAGCGTCTTAAATATATTTTCTTTTTTTTTCATTTATTACTATTTTTTATTTTTACAGTACAAACCCTAAAATTTACCCTAAACCTCGATAAACAGAGTGTTTATTGATTTTATTTTTTCGTTAGATCTTGAATCAAACCAAGCAAGTTTCAAGTATCTAGATACATTTAGTGGTATGAGCTTAATTTTTTTTTCTTTTCATCTTGTAATGCCTAATATAGGAATTTTGTGAGAAATCATTTTTCTTTTGCTAAAACTAACTGTAGTTACAACATTTTATGTGTTTGTGTTTCCTGTTTATTTATGTACAAATGAAAATCCCCTCATAAACTCTTTCATTTCCATGCCTCGTGTCGTAAATTCCTCGAACCTCCTCTGCCGCCCGCAAAAGTGGCTGGGGAGGATGAAGACGATTTGTTTATTGCCACAACAATACCACTCCCCCTTCCCCCCCCCCCCCCCCCCACGCCAGGGAGGTGAAGTTTTGTTCTCATAAGTGTCTTGCCAAGGATAGTAAACTCGTGAATTCCTCTGCTGATGGCGTGGAAGAGGATATAAAACGGTGTGCTGACGGACCATTTTGGTTGCAAATCTCTCGTCCGATTCATTCATTCATTCATTCATCAGTCTTGACATTGAAACAATCCTTGAGTTACTCGTTGTCGTCGTTGTGATAGATTCAACTGAAATTTTGTGAAATAAAATTCAATTGTTATTACTTGCTAGTGAACGCGATGCCGTTGGGGGGTGGCGGATGGGGAGGTTTGCTTCGAAGCAATTGAACAATTATTCAAATGAAATTCCACTTTAGAGTGGCCATAACAAGGGCACCTCGTTCTCTCTCCGTCTCTGCTCTGCTCTGTACAACGTGCTACGGCCAAGGACATCCCGTCGCCCGCTCCCATTTTGTTCGTCCTCTTTGTTGTTCATCTTTCAATTAAGTTGAATTTCTGTGGCAATCGCCATCATAGCTGATCGTTTCCAATGTGTGTCGTGTCCGTTGGCAACGAGTGCGTCTGCAAGAATAGATATCAGATAAGGATATGGGGGGAAAAGCTCTTCAAAATCAATCGATTGAGTGAAAATGGACGGAGGGTGGGGTTTCGGATTTGTTTCAATTTGTACATGCATGAATATCCTGGTCTTGGGGTTGTTGCGCTGCTGCCCTCTCCGTTCGCCCTTCGTCGGTGCATTTGAACGTCTACGAATTAGAAGCATTAATCAAAAAGAGGATATGTTCCTGAGCTGATAACTAATGGAAGTCAATTCGATTGAAAACTGAAGGCAACTGGACATGGAATGTGTGTGCGTGCGTGTGTGGCTTTGTTGAAGACGGACAAGGTTGCAAATCAGAAAATCATCTGCCACTGGAGCCAGCTCTGCTGGGTGGCTTCTTAATTGAAGAGAGATGTGGGGCGAGATCGGTCTTACGAGGAAATTGAATTGAATCTAATTTGCGGTCGGGGACTGTGATTGCAAATTTGAAGGTGGCTCAATTTCGAGGGATTTACAGAAATCAACGAAAGTTGATGGCGTTTTCTAAGCTTTTCCATTCTCATCGCATCGCAGGACGACTTTGCAATGATTCAGAGCAGTTTTACAGGACTCCTTCTAGACAAAAAAACAGATTGCTTGGCAACTTCGACAGGATTCGACATTTTTTTGGGGTTCCATAAGAATTCACTCTTGGGCCGTAGCTTTTTTTCCCGCGAAATTGTGTGTAAAAATGAATACTATGAATGGAGGTGCCACTGCTGCAATGTTTTGACTTTTTCAAAGCCAAATAGATTTTTTTGTTTGGAATTCCACAAGAATTCATTTTAGGGCCGCAACTATTTATTTTCAGTTAAATTCGTTAGAACGTCGAAGGGGTATGCCAGGTTGCGTCCGGTGGCTTATCAACTGCGAGGTGAATGACAAAGCAAATTGCTTGGCAACGTCTTAGCAAACTGAACGTGTGGAGTACCACGGGAATCTATTTTAGGGCCGCAGCTTTTCATTTCCAGTTAGATTCGTTAGAACGTCGAGGGTCGGGGATATGCCAAGTCGCGTCCGGTAGCTTATCAACTGCAAGGCAAATGACAAGGCAAATAGCTTGCCAACGTAGGAACGTGCGGAGTACCGCAGGAATCCACTCTGGGACCATAGCTTTTTTATTTTCCGCCGAAGTTGTACGTCCCTAGGACTCGGATGGTTACTTTACAAAGCACTCCACTTGACTCGTCCAAATTCAACTAAATTTTGCTTGAAATTCCACAAGAATCCACTCTTGGGCCGTAACTATTTATTTTTGGTTCAATTTAGCGTCAAACTGTGCACTATTCAGGGGAGTTCTCTGTAGGCGTTCGCTTGGTTGTCACCTGCAAGGCGAACGACAAGGCAAATTGCTTGGCAACGTCCCAGCAAATTGAACGTGTGGAGTACCACAACGATCCACTCTAGGACCATATCTCTTTCCTTGCTGCCGTCTTCTCAGACAAGTACAGCATTCATTTCCAATCCCTCCCAATGGACCACAGATCTTCACCAACTCCCTGCGTGACTCATTTCCTCCGCACCTCAGTCGGAACATCCGCTTTAAAAGTTTGCCAACTTTTGAATGAATTTGTTCCCATTAACGCAGCCAGCCGTCCATTAATTTACGGTTCGACATCTCAATGAAGATGTAATTAAATTCTACCCGCAAGGCACATCCGGCTGCCGAAGTGCGGAACAGGAGATTAATGAATTATTTATGGTTGCGAAAACGTTTGTCAAAGGCCACCGTCCACCCGTCCACCCCGCGGGGCGGCCATTTTTGTGTCTGTATCTTGTCACTGGCATGCCATTAGCTGATGACAAAGTCAGTTAAAGCAATTATTCAATTGATGTTCCGTGCTTTGACCTGGATGCTTGAGAGGCAGCCCAGATTGGGGAGGTTCGGGCGACATTTGTAGGTTCGGGCGACCCCTCTGCCATCAGCTCCACGTGGCCGCATTAAAGGGGCACGCACAAAGCACACATATGCTCGAACATTTGTCCATTTGAATACCACCGGCATCCCAAGGGACAGTTCACAATCCGCATCAAGGTCACACCGAAGCACTAAAAGGAACAATTTAACCCCCCCACCCCGCCATCCTCCACCCAAGAGGACTAAAATCGAATCCAGCTCGAGTCAGCAATTCAATCAATTGCTCCATACACACCCAAGCACACACGCATGTCCAGCCTCAGCCCGCCCAAATGGCATCCATCCCGCCGAAGGACGTGATCGAACGAGGACCAACAAAAAATCACTTCGGCAAACGCCGCCACCGCCTCCGCCAGGAACGAGGGGGTGAGGCGATATCGAAAAAGGATTAGGCAACATTACGTGAATTTATAGTGACACTGCGGCAATGTCAACCTTGCCTTGGGATGAAGATGATAAAGGAGCAAATTTAGACGTAAGCCATGCATACATACACTCACCTGCAAGGCAGCCCTCTTGTGATGCACCGACGACGACGACGACTTGCCTTTGCCCTTCTTCAGCGAGCACATCAGCAGCTCCTTCATGCCCTTGCGGAAGTTTCGGCTGAGGAACGCATAGAGGAGGGGATTCACGCCCGAATTGAAGTACGTGACGAGGAACGTGAGCGGCGTCAGTAGAGCGTTGAAATTTGAATCGCCTCGATATGAATGAGACCTGAAATTGAACGAAAAAGAAGAAGATGAGGATTTTCTAAATTTAAATAACCTTTTTGCTGAGGGTGGGCGGGGGGCGGGGGGAGGGGTATTAGGTGATCCTTGACACAGAGAGTAGCCATTGGAAAATTGCTGTGAACTCTAATGATGGGTTCTTAGAGGTGGCACGTGAGTCTCGAACAAACTAGGGACTCCTCCCCGAAGGAGACGACGCTGGCAACAATGAGTTCCTTTTCGAACAATTCATTTGTCGGATGCCGGCGCTGACGTGATGAGAATTTCAAACTCGTCGATTGTGTGGGTGGCGTTGAGATACAATCGGATGGATGTTTGTCATGGGAAAAGGCAGACGCAGCGCGAGAAGGTGAACGGCATGACGTGACGGAAGTCAAACAGTGACTCCCAAGGTAGAGCTGCTATGGACTCTCTTTTGAAACTCCTGCCCCATCGGGAGTTCGAGGAAAACTCCGACATCGAGTGCGGCATCGTCAGCGTCTTGGAATTTCCGTTCAAAATTAACGAAGAATTCAGTTTTCATTTCAAAGTCGCCCACTTTCACCATCACTTCGACTGTCAGTCGCCTCAAGTCCACTCCAGATTGCAGGCCATCCTCCAAAGACCCATTCCCCCTCACCCCCCACTCCGTCAGTCAACTTACCAATATTGCCACATTTTCCGAGCATGATACGGCAGATTGCACAGCGCGAACGTAAGCACGAATATAATCAGCATCCGGACGACACCGCGTCTAGCGCGCAGCACATTGTTCGACGAGTGCGACATGTGCGACACCCGTTGCGTCCCATGCCGCTGATGATGGTAGAAGCTCGTCTTGTTCCGACACGCCGACACAATCGGCCGGTCCGCCTCCAGGGAGACCTAGAAAGACAAGAGAACATCCGTAAATTCAGTCTCAAGCGAGCTGGAAGCTAAGCTAAGCTGCAATAATTGCTCAAAAGGATGTGCGAGTGTGCAATGATGTGTGTTTGTGTGTGTGTGTGTATGAGTACCTCACCCAGTTGCCCCCCCCCCCCCCACCGTCCTTTCGGTTCGCCAAGACCCCTTCGTTTGCTCTCATGAAACACTTAAACTTGGTCTTGTCTTCCGCTTTAGAACCGCCTCAAGGACTAATCAGCGAGGGGGTGTCGGAAGCCAACTGAACGAGGGGAGGGGGAGGGGAGGTGGAGGCGGTTGGCAAGAGCAGTCAGAGTGCAATAATGTGTCTGAGTGAGGAAATTTAATTTTAACCACACCGCTGCTGCAGTTGTAATCACCGCCAACTACCGCTGATTGGTCTTAATGGAATCCTTAATTTCGACTCCTTTCAGCAGATCGCACCCCTCCCCCACCCCCCTCGCTACTAATGAGGGACTCAACTGTGCATCCTGCTTTGAGAACGAATTTCTCATTTGTAGCCAACTCGGCGAGTGGATGGTGTGGTGTGAGTTGAAGCGAAAGCTGGCGAAATTTACAGCGCAAAGCAAATGGTATACGGTGAACACAGGGTGACACAGAAAAAGTGAAGTGAATGAAATGTGATTAGTTTCAAAAAGGGGCCCACCTTCTGGTGATCGGTCTGGACGACGTAATCGCGTGTGTTGTGTGGTGTCGTTGGTTGTGTGTGCATGGAAATAAGAGAGAGAGAGAGAGAGAGAGAAAAAAAGGAGAAGAGAGAAAGAAAGGCATTTAGATTTGTGTGTATACAGGGTGCTGCGGATGCTGAAAATGTAAGAAAGACAAATTTGATGGAATTTTCGTTGCTAGTTGGGACTGCCGCAGGGTTTAAGGCTGTTTTTGTTGTTCGACGATGTTTCAGGGAACTGGGTGGTGGTGGGTCTGAAGGTGCTTCTTAGTGGCCATCGATGGAGTATTTCTCTTTCAACTACGAGCTTATGCATTGTCCATCATTTTGCAATTCCGAGACGATTTCGAGCTCAGTTTTGCGACGCGGGAGGGCGACACTGCTTCCGCTACCTCCTACATCTGCTGCCCCCTACCTCTGCTGCTTCCTACCTCTGCTGTCTCCTGTCTCCTGTCTCCTGTCTCCTGTCTCCTGTCTCCTGTCTCCTGTCTCCTGTCTCCTGTCTCCTGTCTCCTGTCTCCTGTCTCCTGTCTCCTGTCTCCTGTCTCCTGTCTCCTGTCTCCTGTCTCCTGTCTCCTGTCTCCTGTCTCCTGTCTCCTGTCTCCTGTCTCCTGTCTCCTGTCTCCTGTCTCCTGTCTCCTGTCTCCTGTCTCCTGTCTCCTGTCTCCTGTCTCCTGTCTCCTGTCTCCTGTCTCCTGTCTCCTGTCTCCTGTCTCCTGTCTCCTGTCTCCTGTCTCCTGTCTCCTGTCTCCTGTCTCCTGTCTCCTGTCTCCTGTCTCCTGTCTCCTGTCTCCTGTCTCCTGTCTCCTGTCTCCTGTCTCCTGTCTCCTGTCTCCTGTCTCCTGTCTCCTGTCTCCTGTCTCCTGTCTCCTGTCTCCTGTCTCCTGTCTCCTGTCTCCTGTCTCCTGTCTCCTGTCTCCTGTCTCCTGTCTCCTGTCTCCTGTCTCCTGTCTCCTGTCTCCTGTCTCCTGTCTCCTGTCTCCTGTCTCCTGTCTCCTGTCTCCTGTCTCCTGTCTCCTGTCTCCTGTCTCCTGTCTCCTGTCTCCTGTCTCCTGTCTCCTGTCTCCTGTCTCCTGTCTCCTGTCTCCTGTCTCCTGTCTCCTGTCTCCTGTCTCCTGTCTCCTGTCTCCTGTCTCCTGTCTCCTGTCTCCTGTCTCCTGTCTCCTGTCTCCTGTCTCCTGTCTCCTGTCTCCTGTCTCCTGTCTCCTGTCTCCTGTTTCCTGTTTCCTGTCTCCTGTCTCCTGTCTCCTGTCTCCTGTCTCCTGTCTCCTGTCTCCTGTCTCCTGTCTCCTGTCTCCTGTCTCCTGTCTCCTGTCTCCTGTCTCCTGTCTCCTGTCTCCTGTCTCCTGTCTCCTGTCTCCTGTCTCCTGTCTCCTGTCTCCTGTCTCCTGTCTCCTGTCTCCTGTCTCCTGTCTCCTGTCTCCTGTCTCCTGTCTCCTGTCTCCTGTCTCCTGTCTCCTGTCTCCTGTCTCCTGTCTCCTGTCTCCTGTCTCCTGTCTCCTGTCTCCTGTCTCCTGTCTCCTGTCTCCTGTCTCCTGTCTCCTGTCTCCTGTCGCCTGTCTCCTGTCTCCTGTCTCCTGTCTCCTGTCTCCTGTCTCCTGTCTCAACTGCCTCAACTGCCTCAACTGCCTCAACTGCCTCAACTGCCTCAACTGCCTCAACTGCCTCAACTGCCTCAACTGCCTCAACTGCCTCAACTGCCTCAACTGCCTCAACTGCCTTCGCTACCGCTCCTGTCTCCTGTCTCCTGCCTAAACTGCCTTCGCTACCGCTGCCTAATCCACGGGAGGCTCGTAATCAATCTTCCGGATCCTCTCTAGACCTTTTCTTCAGTCTTCTGGCCGTACAAGCTTCGCTCGCTTTAGCGAGTAAAGGCCCTGTGGCCTGAGAAACGTCACGCTCTTTGCTGTTAAAAGTCGATTGGATGCGAAATTGGCGTCATTTTTGACTGTTGCGCGGGCGTTGAGCACTCATCTGGCTAGCTTCCGTTCGAGTTTTGAGCATTCCTCGCCTCTGCCACAGCTTCTTTCAAAGTTTTGATCGGTCTTTCATCCCCTCAATCTATGGCATCTTCGTCTCAGCCAGCCACTCCCCCTCTACCTAGACTCAATCTGCCTGTTCCTGGCACAGTCTGTCTCTGCCCAAGTCCGCCAGTTTTCGGTCTTCCATCGGCCTCCGTGAACGCGGCTGTTCACCTTCGTCCGTCTAGCCAGCATCTGCCTCTGCCCAAGTCTGCTCTCCCCCCCCCCCCCCCCCCCCAAGGCCAACCACTTCTGCCACAAAACCTCTAATCAGTTGCCTTTTGCGTTCCTCCGGCTTCCCAAGCCTCTTGCGTCGATAAGCCCACGCTGTCAACCGCCGCAACGAACGCGCCTCTAATTAATCATTCCTGCGACTGCAGTCAGCCTTTATCCCGCGCTTCTCCGGCTTCCTTTGCGCCCAAGGCCTCGTGCGAACGCCTTCCCCGAAGGTCAATCGACTGTGAACACGAGCGCCGAACAGCCACTTCAAAAATGAAGAACAAAAAGAAACCCATCGTCGTCGTCGCCTCTCCAAGCAACCACAACGAAGGCCATCCGCTTTCGAACGGCGAATCGCTCATCACCCTCCAAGGACTCATAATCTCTGGAATTGCCATAGTTTGTCGGAATGATGGTGTCGTCCCTAGTCACAGTGCGACAACTGCCATTGTCCCGAATGTCATTTTGCAAGTGTCCCGTCCGCCCGTGCTGTTGCTAATTTAAATTTCGCCAGTCCCGGGTGTGGATGCTAATTGCTTTCGTTGATCCCGCAGCGCCCCTGACCTTCGTTCAACCGAGAGCGGTTTCATATTCAATAAACGATGTTCGTCATATTTTCCCTTTCCCTGCGCCCGTCGCGGTTGTCTTTCGCTGCGGCACACGACGGAGGAGGGTCCATTCAAGACGTACCGAAGATTAATTAAATTCGAGAAACTTTCAGTTTCACCCCGCGGCGGTTTCTCTTTGTTTTCCCCCCACGTGCACTCGCCCACTGGGTGTGCGGATGGCGCATCGGGATTCCATGGAGCGCGTGTGTGCCCTCTCGTGTGGAGGTGTTGAGCGGAAACTCCTCGCCTCCGGCAGGACGCCTTGGAATTCAATTTAACAACGATCGGTAATCTTTGGGTGGCAAGGTGTGCGGTTGGCACATCCTTGGATTGTCACGAGTCTGAAATCGATTTTGAGACCACGATGATTGCCCCCAGCGGGCGTCCGGGATTGCATTCGCACGAGGAGCTGGAATCGAATTTGGCTGCTGATGGTGGTCCGCTGGGAGGTGAATGGATTCCCTTCGAGTTCGGGCAGCCCCACTGTGCATTCGGGGCGGTACGCGATGAGAGGTCTGTCAGACTGTCTTCGGCGAAGGCTGCCTCCGTCTCAGACTGCCTCCGTCTCATACTGCCTCCGTCTCGGACTGCCTCCGTCTCAGACTGCCTCCGTCTCAGACTGCCTCCGTCTCAGACTGCCTCCGTCTCAGACTGCCTCCGTCTCAGACTGCCTCGGTCTCAGACTGCCTCCGTCTCAGACTGCCTCCGTCTCGGACTGCCACCGTCTCAGACTGCCTCGGTCTCAGACTGCCTCCGTCTCAGACTGCCTACGTCTCATACTGCCTCCGTCTCGGACTGCCACCGTCTCAGACTGCCTCGGTCTCAGACTGCCTCCGTCTCAGACTGCCTCCGTCTCGGACTGCCACCGTCTCAGACTGCCTCGGTCTCAGACTGCCTCCGTCTCAGACTGCCTACGTCTCAGACTGCCCCGGTCTCGGACTGCCTTCGTCTCGAACTGCCTACGTCTTCGTCTGGATTTCCAGAGCTCGTTGAATTCCAGTTTTTCTTCACAATCGTCTGTCTCCCTTGACTCCTGGAAGTCCTGTAGAATGAACGAGTAACCAGCAGCCCCCACCGCTTCCATCCGAACTCAACTCTAATTGCTTGCATTTCCCCATTAATTCGGCAGTTATCTCGTCCAGTTCTCATTTCAGAGTCTTCCCCTTGCCAGGATGGATTCCTCTAAGGTTTCACTTGCAAAACAAGACCACAGCCATTCGTCAGCACTGACTAACTCAATTCCGATGAGATACGCTTGCCTGACCGAATCCATAAATCCACCATCGACAGCACTCGCACCGCACTCGAGCAATCAGCAGTTTCTGACCGGGCACCCACCCACGGTTGAGGTAGCCACTCACGAAGTGCACTGCATCCCCCTGCGGACCGGGAACTTTGATCTGAAGTGCTCAGCACTCCTTCCAAACCCATTCCCACGGGCGGCGTCCTGCGAGAACAGCGCAATAAAACATTTCAAAGGATTCCAGCGAAAAACAAAGGAAAGTCCAGCTTCCGCCTTATTTCCTTATTTTCCTCGTATTTTTCTGCGCATTTCCACTGCGTCCTCGCCGCTTTTCGTGCCCCTCTTCCGGTCAAATGTGCAACTCCTGCATTTTGCGAACACGAGCGAAAAAAACAAGCCCGCCTCCACACTCGGTGCGGGCAGAGGCTGTTGTTCAAATGTTGTGCACCTTGGCAAAGCTGAATGGAGACACTTACCTGACTGTCCGCTGCGGTGACACCCCTTTTGTCGTACTTGCTGCTCTGCTTGCGGGCCAACAGTGTCGTTGAGTTGTTCGACGACGGGCACATGCTGCCGCCGGTGTTGTTGTCCTGTTGGGCGATGTGATGGGTTAAGCCTCTGGAACTGCGCCACAGAGCGATTGCAATTTTACTGTACAGCACCTGTGAGGGGAGAGAGAGAGAGAAAGAGAGAGAAACACACGCACGCAGTGGCGATGATTAAATTGAGCTCAACACTGTTGGGAGGGGGGAGGGGGTGTCAAAATGAAAAGGATAACATTGTGCCGCTGGACTCTTGGCGGCGACAAATCACTGTGTGTGTGTGTGTGTGTGAGGCTTGATAGCGTGGCAATTTGTAGCAGTCGACGAGTTATTAAATCCTTTGTCCAGAGTGCACCGCCTAGACAATGGGAGCGTAAATTAAATTAAGGATTTCTGCTTTGTGCCGTTGACAGCAATGAGCGTGAACAGTGGGAGCCGTGTGAGCCACCGTGCGGCCATCACGACGTTGCTGTTGTCGGGGCTTCATTGATGTCAATTGCAGGCACTTGCCACGGCCTATGATGCGATGACCATGATGTGGTGTTCGTTTAATTGAATGTGGAAAGGGGAACAGATGGAGGGCGGGCTTGTTGTGGGTTCAATTATGCGATTTTCGAGGGATTTGGAGCGAAATCAGCTTTCAGCTCACCTTCGGCGACACTTTTCTCAGCTCCTCTCGGTCGTAGCCGCATGGTCTTTGGCTCAAAAGAAGCGTCATTTTTATTCTCTCTAGATGTGCCTCTACAGCTATATAGATCATTTGGATCGCTGAAAAACGCACCGTTTCCGAGATATCGGCAATTTTGCAAAATTAAGTATTTCTGGTCACCATCGGCGACACTTTTCTCAGCTCCTGCCGGTCGTATCGGCGTGGATTTTGGCTCAAAAGAAGCGTCATTTTTATTCTCTCTAGATGTGCTTCAACAGCTATATAGATCATTTGGATCGCTGAAAAACGCACCGTTTTCGAGATATCGGCAATTTTGCAAAATTAAGTATTTCCGGTCACCATCGGCGACACTTTCCTCAGCTCCTCTCGATCGTAGCCGCATGGTCTTTGGCTCAAAAGAAGCGTCATTTTTATTCTCTCTAGATGTGCCGCTGAAAAACGCACCGTTTCCGAGATATCGGCAATTTTGCAAAATTAAGTATTTCCGGTCACCATCGGCGACACTTTCCTCAGCTCCTCTCGGTCGTAGCCGCATGGTCTTTGGCTCAAAAGAAGCGTCATTTCATTCTCTCTATATCAGAGAGTCGCTGAAAAAAGCACCGTTTTCGAGATATGGGCGATTTTGCAAAATGAAGTATTTCAGGACACTTTTCAATCATCACCGGAATTGTAATGTTCTCACGTAGCTTCCTCCCCAAAATCACAACCAATTTATTCCGCCAAAGCAAGAGCACCTGCTTGACCTCTCCCCCTCCCCCTCTGCCGCTCCAAGCTCAATCACTGACCACTTGTCTAAAGTGCTCTTCGTCCATCCTCTCTGACATCCCGTCTATTTCCATCACAAAGCAACCACTCATCTCGAAGGTGTTGCCCTCGCCAACAACAACGCCGTCATCCCTCGACGATGAATTTATTCGTCGACAAGCGCGAAATGTCTTTTATTTGGCAATAAAATAAAGACTCAAGCACCATTCGTGTCTAAATTTAGCAAGCGTCCACCTCCCCGCCAACGCGGAGTCCGCGGCACGCCACCAGAGGCGAAAGTTTGAAACCCCCACTTCAGTGGCTTCGCAGGCGCCCCCGCCCGATTTACGGTCGCGAGGACAACATCCCATCAACGGAAGCATTTACATTTAGTTCCCTCAGACGCGTTTAGCGTCCATAACGACAGATGAATCGACGAAGGACTCTATTTTGAGATGATTTCCCCCGTCACACACCGGCGGGCGGTGGCATGGATGTGCTCCATGGGGAGGAAGGAGGATTGTGTTTTTGTTTTTCCTCGAAATTAAGTGATGTTCGACTGAGTGGATCTGTGGATGCGGTTTAGTTTGATTGGATTCCGTGCAAATCCTCGCCGATAAGTGATTTCGAACGTTGTTAATTGATTTCATTCGCCTCTCCCACCCTCCGTGGGAGTCCTGACCGACTAATCCCCAAGCCAGACTGCATAATTCATGGCAATCCTTGTCTCTGCGAGCTTAAATCACGCTCATCTCAACTGCAATCTTCGTTTAGTTCGATCATTAGGCTTGACTGATACTCGCTCTGCAATCAATGGACCTCCACCTCAGCTCAATAAATCGACACACTGCTGATACGCTCGCAGATTTATTGCCTCCATCCGTCGGTCGACGAAAGGAAACCGCCTCCAAGCATGGCAAGCAAGCCCCCATCTCCACGAACGGCAAACAAAAGGAAAACAAACACAAATCGATTGGCAAAGTGGCCGGGCACCTCCGAATGGGACGCTCCGTCATGCGATCAACTGCCGTCGATGGCCTCATTAGGCGGCTCCCTTTGCCGTGTTCCTTGGTGTTTGAACCCATCGTCCAGCGGCCAGACAAATCGACATGCAATCGCGAGTACTTACCGTCATCACCAGCAGTGGCGTCACGTACAACAGGCCGAAATTAATCATATCCAGGAGCTTCGAGTTGAACATCTTTCTGTCCAGCACACAGATGTCCTCCTCGGCGCCATCGCTCGTGTGCACATTTCGTATTGTCTTGCTGAACACAAACTTCGGCGTCGAGTAGACTGCCGACGTTATCCAAACCGTCAGGATGACCATCTGCAAGAGAGAGAGAGAGAGAGAGAGCAAAAAGAGAAAATGACACTTTTGTTGAGATGACATTTTAAAGCATTTTCTGTGGCGACTGGTCGTCCCTAGAGATTAGCCAATTTTTGAAGTGGACTGTCTCAAGGCCGTAGACTAGTTTTGTTCGTAGATTTTTCGGTTTAAAGAGTGTTGGACGGATGTGGTCCCTCTTGGCACGCAAGAGGGTACTTTTTGGTTACCTCAGCGGAACTGTCAAGGGAAACCTCACGAGCGGTTGACACTGACTTTCGAGTCGATGACCATTTTTGAATATGATTTTGTTAGAGGCGTGCATCGTCGTCCTTCGAGAGTCAATGAGATTGATGGTCTCCTCGATGGGATGCATTCGCTCTGTTCTTTAGTGAAGTCGACCAGAGTTTAAAGAACTGTGTCCCGTGAGTCCCTGGGATGGAAGACCTTTCAGTGAACAACCTTCACAGGGTCGGGGAGGGTTTCCCGGGCCTGTACTTCAGTGAAGTCGACCTTGGAGAGGACTTACAGGACGCAGATCTTAAAGAACTGTGTCATCCCTGATCCCACCTCGACCTTTTCTGATCTTAAATGCAGTCCATCTGGCAAGCCCAAACAGTCACAACCTCCCCTTGGCCAAGTGAAATTCTGTCAGCTTCACCGACACTCTCATTAAAGCGCTGACTTTACACACATAAGCACCACTTTATGGTCACATTAAACTAATTGAATTTTATTCCTTTATTTCATTAATAAATCCCATCCGACCGTTGGCCGTATTTAAGCCTCGTTGAAGGTGCCCGTTAATCGCATTAAATGCGACCTCACGTGTGGCCCCGTCCGCCCCTGCTCGCAGGTCTGCTATCCTTCGGCCTTGATTTGTATTAAACGTGCTTAATTAAAAGCGGTGGGCATCGTTGGGAGTCACTCGGTCGCTCTGGTCGGTTGGCTGAAAAGTGGCTCCCGACAATAAACCTCAAAACCACTCAGGAAACAAAAAAAAAAAAATGATCACAATCCTCTGCCTGCCATTCCGGGTATTTAACGAATAATTTATCGATGAATAAAAAAAACGGGACACAATTGCATATTTCAAGCGATTAACGGTTATCTATTGTAGCTTGTGGTTAGGCTCGCCGCAAATGAGTGAATAAATCATATGGCTCTGCTCTGCTGTGGATTGGTGGACGGTGTGGGGACGAGTGTGTTGTGAGATTGATGGGGCGGTGTTGATTGGATGTGGGTCTTGATCGAGGGGGGAGGAGAATGGTGGCTCGTCTTTGTCAAGCGAGAAAGGTGTTGGTCTTCAATTGGAAGACATCCTTGAAGATGGCATGTGTCCTTCAAAGGCTTTCAAAAAAGAAACTCTGTGAATTTCTGCAAGGATTGTTGGTGCTCCTTTAAGCAAGACAGCAGAGCTGATTCTAGGTGCCTTCGAAAGCAAAAATTCTTCTCTCTTTTCTTTTAAACGACCTCCACAAGCCAAGTCACTTCCCAGACCGACTCTTGTCCTTTTCCTCCCCTCCCTAAACTCAAAATCACCTCAAACCGCTTCGCAGAGCTTTATTTACCATTTTTATTGCGTTCACGGTTCATATCCTTCGCTCAAATAGGCTCCATTACCCCATCACCTCATCACCCCATCGCCTCATTGTGCCTCCACCAGGTTGCCTTGGAATTTGAATCCCCCCCTTTTGGCAAAGCCCCGCCGCCATCTGGCACATGTCAAGCGATTCCCAGAAATTACACGCATCCGTGGGCGCCTTCGTTGTGCCTGGCTCGATGGTGGGGCTCAGGCCTATGCACATCGCATGGCATTCAAGGTGATTAGTACCCGAACTTCGCCGATTGCATGCAAATTATTCATCAACTGGCACGTAGACAATCTCATTTGTAGCGTCGTCGGCTGGGCGGGGGGGATGGAATAACAGAATAATTTGTTCAGTTAATCATACACACAAGCGCCTTAGTCGATGCTGTTGTGCTAGGCGATGAAGTCGAGTGGAATTTTTGGTGGATTCAGCGGATTTTCGGTCCGCATTGCAGTTGAGTATGTTGTGACAAGTGGCTGGGGGATGGGATAAATGCTATCAACTATTGCTGCTTAAAGCTTGGAGAGGAATGGGTCACGTGAGGCTGCTTTTGAAATTTCTAGGAAACCAGGCAATTTCTTGACAAACTCGTCGCTGTAGCGAACACAGTTTGGCTCTGTCTGAGCTGGACTCTTGGAGATGTGCGTCTGGACGCTGGTTGTCGGACTTATCGACTTCATAGTGCGTACGCAGCGGTCTATCCCGCTTCACAGTGCAATCTCAGCAGCCTTACCGGCTTCATATGGCGAACCCAACGGCCTTACCGGTTTCATAGTGCGAACCCAATCTTCGCTCATTACTCGCATAGTCCCTCTCTATCCAAGAATGGAGGTCATTGTTGTCCCCTCACCAAGATGTCCCTCATCTCGAGCCGATCAACCCGATCGATCCCCAATTAGTGGCCCACACGTTACTCAACCACCACAAGTCTTCCCTCGATCACCTCCTAACGACCAATTCACTCGCCAAACCGAGTACCACAAACCAATCGTTTGCCTATCATCCACTCAATGTACGCTCAACTAACCCAAGTCAGCCAGAACCACTTTAATTATGCCCACTCGACGAGTGCAAGAATACCTTCGCGTCATGTTACAACAAACATCTTGAACTGGACGCACGCCGTTTGCTTTCTAAATTAAGACAGCAAGCAAGGGGTTTTTTTTAAACAATTTCATGGATATGTTGCACCAGAAACGAAATGAAATGCAGGGGGTGGCAGTCTGGGCTGCACGGAGCCGCAGTCTATGCAAGTGAGATATGCAAACGACGTGCGATACATCACTGCAACGTGCCACCTTTTCTGTTCAGTGTGTAGTCCTGCTGAGTAGAGCGGCTGCCGGCTGGCAAGTGATTACATCTATTGTCGTAATTAAATTCTGTGAAACGACACACACGCGGTGCCAGTGGCGAGGTGGAATGAACCGCAGAGCAAGTAAGTCGGTGGCGGCGCTGCGAATCAAGTGTTGCCAGATGCCACTGCGAATAGAGTAATCTAGTGAAAGTTTAATTTGTGTCAGTGAGTAGATAGATGTCTTGGGGCTAAGGGAAGGCATTGCGTTTGTGAGCATGTCCCCTGTGACGCGTTAAAAGTGAACGAGCTCTGTGGGTTGAGAAGGTCTTAGACTTTAATGAGATGTTACCAGAAAGCGGTGCTAGGCTATACGCACATTATACATAGTACTCATGCATAAATTAGAAATATGCATAATTAGAATATTAGAAATAATATATTATCGAAATGTTATCGAAATGTTATCGAAATGGTATCGAAATGCAATCGAAATGTTATCGAAATGGTATGGCAATGTTATCGAAACGTTATCGAAATGGTATCGCAATGTTATCGTGATGGTATCGGAATATTATCGAATTGTTATCGGAATGTTGTCGAAATGGTATCGAAATGTTATCAAAACCTAACCGAATTCGTATCGAAATGCAATCGAAATGGTATTGAAATGTTATAGAAATGGTATCGATATGTTATCGAAATGTTACCGGTATCGTACCGTTACCGCTATGTTAATGGTATCAAAATGGTATCGATATGTTATCGAAATGCATTCGAAATGTTATCGAAATGGCAACAAGATGGTATCGCAATGTTATTGAAACGTTACCAAAATGGTATCGAAATGTTATGGAAATAGTATCGAAATGATATCGAAATGGAATGGCAATGTTATCGAAAAGGTATGGAAATGGTAACAAGATGTTATCGACATGTAACAGGAAATGCTTTAGAAATATGAATGTTATCGAAATGCTATTCAAATGGTATCGAAATGCTACAGAATTGTTATCGAAATGATATCGAAATGTTATCGAAATATCATCGTATGTTATCGACTGTAATTAGTATGTAATCCGATGAAATAGGGATGATAGACAACGATATCTGATCGAGTTTTTGTGGAGCACCTCATGTTATCGAAATGTATCGATTGGCACTGCTTTTCAATAACTGTCCATGGCAACCAGAAAATGTTCTCAAATTGAAATGCAATACATTTTCGTCAAAAAAACGTCAATTATTCTAAAAATATCGAAAAAGTTATCGAATGCCGTCGAAAGTGACTTCAATGATCTCCGTAACAAAATGTGTTTTTCTGTTGAAGTGTATAGAGTGCGAGCTGAATGTATAATTCTCACTGAAATTGACTTCATTGCCAACGAATGGTCACAAGTTATCGACAGATATCGATAACACATTCTTTAAATTGACCAAAATTCCTTGCCTGTCCACTTTTTCTCTGTTATTAAAGTTCCCTCGAGAGAGAAACTGATAAAAAAAAACAATGTAACAACCTTAAGTTATCGAAATTTTGGTTGTTATCGAAATATCGATAACTTTCGATGACAATAAATCGTATTTAGATTCCCTGCAAATCGAAATCGCTTACCGAATACCCTCGATAACTCATTGTTCATTGAAATCAAACTATAGTCCCAGTAAAGTCCCTCCAAAGACCGTAATTCTCATTGGCTTCTCATGGCAACCCTACGCGCCCATTATGTTCACCTTTTAATACCGCTTCTAAAAAGTCATCCTAGATTTCATTCATTTGCATAATTTTAATGAAGTCCATAGCGAAAGAGTTCAAGACAAACAAACAAACAAAAAAAAAACCGAGCAAATTGTAAGCTACCACCGCGAACGAGCTCCTAGCAGCCGCCTAGCCATCCTCACCCACTCGTGAACTGGGCGAACTGGTGGGTGCAGCACCCACTCTAGAGCTGGGCTATTTTCCTTAGAGAGATCGGGTTGTTTTTACACCAGACACGAGGTTGTTGTTGTTCGCCTTTTGTACTTTGTACGGTTGGCCGCGAAAAATTAATGAAATACTTTCTGCGGAAACAGCGGTAACTCCTTGCAGAGACTGGTCTCCCGCTCGTGTTGTTGTCCACTTGCCCATCCCCCGTGCATTCGTTCGAAGGAATTCAGATTTTAATATGCTCTCGGTGGAATTTGCCTTTTTTTTCTTGACAGAGCTTCCAGCCGACGATCGGCAGTTCGTCGGGATGCCGACTTAAACTGTCAACAGACAGGGATTTGTGAGAACCTCGCACGTGTGCCAAGGTTAAAGCCCATTCTTTGGCAGCAAAACTACGCATGCCATCCACCGCCCCCGAAACGAAGACGAAGGGAATTCCATCCCCGGCCGGGATCAGACACATTTGGAACAATGTAGCCCACGGTTTGGTTTGAATATATTTAATCATCGGAATTCGTGTGGTGAGCATGAATAATGATTTCGGTTCTGCTCGAGGAATTTCCAAGGCATTCGCTTCGAAGCGCTGAAGGTTGTGCATGAGGAAGGGAGTGATGAAGGGTGTGCATGACATTTCAGTGCTTCGGAATGGCAATGATTCGCTCTTGAAGTCTATCGCAGGCCCCCTGCCTCCGGGGGGATGTGGATGCTTTGTTTTGAATTTTGAAGGGAATGTATCAATTAATTTTGCCAGAATTCAAAAACGCATTTGATTGAATTGCTCTTCGGTTGAATCGTTTGTGGTTTGACATCAGTTGATTTCGTGAGAATCAAAAAGTGGTATGCTTTTGAAAGATGAGTTGACTGAGGAGTGCGTGGATTGCGAGGGCGTTTGTGGGGTTCTCGCCTGGAAATGCTGATGGGAGAGAAGAGGTTTTGGTAAAGAAGGACGAGTCAATGGATTTTCGATCGACATCGATTAGGGGCCGTGGGCCGTGGGTCCTTGAGGAGATGTTGATTGATTGTTGCTCTTTATGGGGGACTATTGCGCTTATGGCCATGGCACTTAGACAGTTTAAGGTGGCGGCATTCATTCCAAGGTCTTATGCTAGTCAGACGGTCGGAGGAAAAGGTCGAATGGGGCATTTTATAAGGTTTACGCCTTGACAGTCGACCTCCTCTGTGGATAGACTGACTTCTGGCGGATTTCTGGAGCTCCGCAAGCTGTTTAGTCAGCTCTCCTTCGATTTGGTTCTCAGATCCGCACTAGATTGGGGCAATCAGACTCAAAAGGTAGTCCATTGTACGAACAGGCAGCGACCAACATTTGCTGAAATTTCTCGGGCTTCCGGAGGCGCTTCTGTGATGAGGGGCCTACATCATCAGCTCTCACCTTATCAGAACCAAAAAAAAAACAAAAAACAGCCACCAGATCCCAGCAAAGGTGTGCCAGTGGCAGAGGAAGTGCTCTGCAGTGTCTTCGTCTTGTACACAGGCGTCGCCGAGGGTTTCGTTGCTTGGGCGAAGCACATTTAGGTAAGGTGGCCACTTGGTACGCCAGTAAGTCGTCTCTCAAGAGATGACAAGAATGATGCGGAATTCTTATCGACGTTAGGTAGCATGCGCTTGGTTTGTCTTCATCCTGGAGAGTCATGCCAGCTCTGGTTGAGCTCTGGAGAAGCCCAACCACCGATGGAAGCCCTAACCAAGGACGCGGTTAGTCCCAACGCAGGTTCGGGTCCTAAGAGTGCGTCCTCTGATAATTGTCTCTAGCAAGTTCATCGGCGATCTAGTGATAGCCCGGGACCCAGGCAAGTCTTAGCGAATTTTCTGTCGATTGGTAAAATTTAGAGAAGACTTGCATTCCTCGACTGTCCTGGAAGTGGTTGCGCAAGACCTTTAGCACAGCTTAGCTATCGCTACAGCGACAAATACTCGGCTTCCCTTCCACCTCTACTTCACAATATAGATCGTGGCCATTATGATCGCATAGGTTTCCACTTGGAAAACCGACGCAAATTTAGCTAACGCGGTATGGAGTGTCTAATGTTGTCGCCATCCACGAAGGCGCCAGTGCCAGACCCTTCCTTGGTCTTGGAGCCATTCGACAAGATCCGACCACAGTCCTCTCCTGGCTCGGATTCCATCCTTGACCATCTTGGTCAGAATCAAGGCAGAACTCCAAAATTGTCCGAAGACAGACCTTAATTGGATGCTGTTCGCTGAGAAGTGCATTCAAGCGATAAGAGGGAATGCGTGTGCTCTACAATCTCCGCCTCTGCTTCCTTTTCAATGGCGAATGTTGGCAACTACCACAGGCACACTTCCCTGCAAATGTCAATCTTCTTCTTCCTTCTCCTTAGTCCGAGATAAACCTGGGCCTCACCCAACTGTCTCTCCAGACAACACAATCTCACGCCAGCTCCAGTTTCGAACACCAAACCGGATGAGGTCCCCCTCGACTTGTGTGCGCCACATTGTGCCTGGACGTCCTCTGTTGCGTTGTCCCAAAGGCTTAGAGATCGGAGCTAAGACATGGCCTAGCCATCTTAGGCGTTGGATCCGTAGACGCCTGTCTAGACTGTTCAGCTCATACAGTTCGTGGTTGAACCTTCTTCTCCAAATGCCACCAACGCAAGCATAACCAAAGATCGCAAGCAGAACTTTTCTCTCGAAAATACCAAGAACCTCTTCATGCCCTTCGGATATAGACCATGCCTCTGCGCCGTGGAGCGTGAGACGAGACGATGATCAAGGAGTGAACTTAGCCCTCCGAGAGAGGGCCCTGTTACTTAATTGCTTTTGGAACCCAAAAAAATCAGCCGTTGGCAAGAGTTATTCTGCGTTTGATCTCGGATTACTGATGTTACTCCTTACCTCGGAGCCGATATAGACGAAGTCCTTCACTACGCCAACGTTATAGTTGTCGACATTCGCTTTTGAAAAGGAAGCAAACGCATTCTTCCTTATCGACTGAAGGCACTCCTCAGGGAACAGTATCAAATTGAGGTCTGTGTGCGAACTTCGGACTTCTGCCTTGATTATGATCAAGAAGGTCAAGGTCGGAATCGGAGCTAGGAAAGGGATGTAGTTGAATCTTCTACAGCGCCGTTCTGGTCGAGTCTTCGATGTTGTGCATCCTTTCTCGATGACAGCATAACATCGCTTTCCACCAAAGCCACTTTAGCAGCTTCCCCTTCAAAGGCAACAAACTCGCCATGTTCGACCAATTGCGCCAATGTCGTCCGCGTATGCTTGCAATTGAACGGACTTTTGGAAGATCATGCCTCTTGTGGTGGCCACTGAGTTTTGCACGACCTCCTCGAGAGTGATGTTGAACAAAATCGCATGACAGCGCGTAGCCTTGTCGAAACATTTCTTTCGCATCGAAGGTTTCGCTGATTTCGTTTCCGACCTTGAATCCGAAAATGAAAGCATTCTCCATCGTCATCCTGGTCAGTCTGATGTGTTTGGCGCGAATGTCAAAACTAGTTAAGGCGCTGTAAAGCTAGTCTCATTGTACGCTGTCATACGTGACTTTTGACGCGACAAATAGGTGGCGGGTGTCGATTGGCATTTCTTGGGTCTTTTCCAGGATCTGTCGAAGTGTGAAGATCTGGTCTAATGTGGACTTTCACGGCCTGAAACCGAGCGGATGAGTACCATCCACGAATGGTTTCAGGCGCCCACATAAAAGGCGCTGCTTAGACGACTAGTATCACGGTAGTTTGCGCAGTTAAAGGGGTCTCCTTTTTTGTGATGATCAGATGCCAAGATAATAATAAGACGGGTCGCTACAGCCCGTAGATGGCCAGGGCCTAGCATCTCAGCAACCACTCTCGTTGTGCATGCTATTGTTCTCTCACTGGTGACTGCAATCGGCCGCTGTGGGAAGTGAACGAGTGCATTGAACAGAGAGACGGATGTGTCAGCTAATGTTGCACTGTCACCCCACTCACGAGTCGAAGGGACCTACAGTCTTATGCCGCGGCCATGTTTGTGAAGCTATTTCTAGATCCTTTGAGCATAGTCAGTGACTCGCGAGAGCGGTGGGGCCGTGAAAAGTATTTCTTGTCGTACCAGGAATCGAACCTAGACACGGTGGGTCGCACATATCCACAACGTCACGGCCCACCACAGGTTACATCGACTGTCAATAGCTGACCATCCACAATGCAAACGACTTTAAAGCGTGCACCGCTAAAAAATAAGACCAGCGACACCAAAGACCCCCTGGCGGGCCATTTCATTTCGAAAAATTACTTTTTCCCCATCAATTAAAGTCTCGCCAGGCCATACAAAAAATATAAAAAGTACAAAAAAAAACACCCCAAAGCCAAGCCCCAGGTTAACGACAAGCATTCGCATGCACAATCACTGCAAAAAAAAAAAAAAAAGCACGAAAAAAAAAGAAATTGTTTGAATTGAAAAGTTCAAGTACTCACCCTTAGTCTGGCGGCGGTGAGGATCTGTTTACACGTTATCGGATGAACAATCGCGAAGTACCGTTCCATACAAATTACAACCAGAATAAATATTGACGCCGTATAACTGAGCGAATGAACAAATTGATACATTCGACAGAGGAATTCGCCAAACACCCAACTGAAAGATAAAATGAGAATTAAAGCAAAAAAATAACCGATTTTATGCTATTTGTGTGTTTAAAAATAACTCGATAAAAGCTCAACGACGACAATGACGGGAGGGTGGACGAGAGAGGGTGGATGGCGTGGCGAACTGGTCGTAAAATGTTCGGCAAATATTTGTGCCAACAGGCAGTAAATTTGACAAGAGCGAACGGCAACAATTTGTCCTCGAATGGCTGTCACTCGACGTGCGGCGGTGGGAGACTGCTGTGTTTACTCTGGCGGTGCCGTCGACGGAGGGAGGGGTTAATGAATTCCCGATTTAATCGGAAATTCCCTGTGAACACTTGGGTGGAAAGTGCTGCGCTTCAGAGTTGCAAAAAAATCAGACCTGTAATCCATTGGTAATGACTCGGGAGTTATGGCAGGTAACTGGGGCGACATCAAGGGATTTTGAGACGTCGAGTGGGGAATTTCAAATCTCTTCAATCTTCATTCAAGTACTTGTTGAAGTCAATGTCGTCGCAATCAGTTCGTCTGGTGATTGGTGAAGTCAGAGGGGTGGATTTTGTTCGGCCCAACTTCTTAGGATCGGTGGCATAGGGAGTAGAGCGGCCTTGGCGTTGTGACTAGAGCCGACTTGGCTTAGGGAGTAGAGCCGTCTTGGCTTAGTGAGTAGAGCCGTCTTGGCTTAGGGAGTAGAGCCGCGAAGCGAGTAGAGCCGCGAAGCGAGTAGAGCCGCGAAGCTAGTAGAGCCGCCTTGGCTTAGTGAGTAGAACCGCGAAGCGAGTAGAGCCGCGAAGCGAGTATAGCCGCGAAGCGAGTATAGCCGCGAAGCGAGTATAGCCGCGAAGCGAGTATAGCCGCGAAGCTAGTAGAGACGCGAAGCTAGTAGAGCCGCCTTGGCTTAGTGAGTAGAGCCGTCTTGGCTTAGGGAGTAGAGCCGCGAAGCGAGTAGAGCCGCGAAGCGAGTAGGTCCGCGAAGCTAGTAGAGCCGCCTTGGCTTAGTGAGTAGAGCCACCTTGGTGTAGCGAGTAGACCCGCCTTGGCTTAGTGAGTAGAACCGCGAAGCGAGTAGAGCCGCGAAGCGAGTATAGCCGCGAAGCGAGTATAGCCGCGAAGCGAGTAGAGCCGCGAAGCTAGTAGAGCCGCGAAGCTAGTAGAGCCGCCTTGGCTTAGTGAGTAGAGCCACCTTGGTGTAGCGAGTAGACCCGCCTTGGCTTAGTGAGTAGAACCGCGAAGCGAGTAGAGCCGCGAAGCGAGTATAGCCGCGAAGCGAGTATAGCCGCGAAGCGAGTAGAGCCGCGAAGCTAGTAGAGCCGCCTTGGCTTAGTGAGTAGAGCCGTCTTGGCTTAGGGAGTAGAGCCGCGAAGCGAGTAGAGCCGCGAAGCTAGTAGAGCCGCCTTGGCTTAGTGAGTAGAGCCACCTTGGTGTAGCGAGTAGAGCCGCCTTGGCTTAGTGAGTAGAACCGCGAAGCGAGTAGAGCCGCGAAGCGAGTATAGCCGCGAAGCGAGTAGAGCCGCGAAGCTAGTAGAGCCGCGAAGCTAGTAGAGCCACCTTGGCTTAGTGAGTAGAACCGCCTTCGCGTAGCGAGTAGAGCCGCCTTGGCTTAGTGAGTAGAGCCACCTTGGTGTAGCGAGTAGACCCGCCTTGGCTTAGTGAGTAGAACCGCGAAGCGAGTAGAGCCGCGAAGCGAGTATAGCCGCGAAGCGAGTATAGCCGCGAAGCGAGTAGAGCCGCGAAGCTAGTAGAGCCGCCTTGGCTTAGTGAGTAGAGCCGCCTTGGCTTAGTGAGTAGAACCGCGAAGCGAGTAGAGCCGCGAAGCGAGTATAGCCGCGAAGCGAGTATAGCCGCGAAGCGAGTAGAGCCGCGAAGCTAGTAGAGCCGCCTTGGCTTAGTGAGTAGAGCCGTCTTGGTGTAGCGAGTATAGCCGCCTTGGCGTAGCGACTAGAGCTGCCGTATTTTGTCCGTGATTAGCTGTGTCTACAACTTTCATAACTCGATGCTCAACCTCAGATCTGATGGACTTGGACTTCTCCGCTATCTACCTATCAACAAATCGTCGTCGGTTCTCAATTTGCCTACATTACCGTGATTCCACAGAACTGCTCTGTGCCATGTTTGATGGATTGTCTAGACGATGAACAGATCTTGAAGGAAACACCAGTCTTTCCGGCCGCACGAACATTGGGCCACCAACAAAGCATCATTTTCTCTCCGTTTCACATGTCTCCTTGTTGCTCAGTTGCCGGCTTTACATAAGGTCTTGAGCCTCAACTAAGTCTACCCCTCTTCTGGGGGGTCTTCTCGTCCTGACAGTCCTTGGTTCGATAACTTTCAGCTCTCCAGACAGTGCCATCATTGCAAGTGAAGTCGACGGTGTTTTCAAATCCACCTAGATTGTCATGTGATACCTTGGATCCTCCTCTTTGACATTCATCCGACTGAAGCCTGGGAAATGTGTTCGCTGTCACCAATAAACTAATCTCTTGCATGAAACTCCATTAGTTCCATCAATTTAGGCGCTTCCTCAAACCAAAGGGTGTTCTTTTCTGCGGCGGAGCACTTTAAGGTGGCAACACTGTTTCCAGTGACAGCTGATTTGACAGTTCTCGGTTAGTTTGGGTCGTTGCACGCCGGACCAACGCCAAAAAATTTATCAAATTCAAGAAACTCAAAGCAAAGCGACTGCCAAAGCGTCATTAGGTCTAGAAAAAGACACGTTTGGTGCGCTTTACGGTCCGCCGGGGGAATCATTGGTCCAAATGTCTCGGTAAAGAGCCGTGATAACTCACTTTTTCGGGCAACACTTGGACTTGGAAGGCCGCCTGATGTCCTGCGAAGCGAATGTGAACATTTGACCAACACTGCCGCAGTCACAAGCCCGAAATCGCATTACAACATCAATGCCATCAGATTATCTGCCAAATCAACCACAGATAGTCATCCAGGTATTTCTAGGCTCCTTTTCGTCAGGTGTCCAAGGACTCGCCTGCCCTTTGCTCGAAGTAATCACTTAGATATGGCCTCCCTTGCAAGTCCTTCGGTGGCACCATCGAGTGATTCTTCCCCTCCCCTCGTCTCTCTCTCTTTCATCCAGTGAACCTCCCCCCTCTTTACTATCTCATTGCCACCCCCCAAATGTACCCTACCACGAGTCCATCATCTTCACTCGTCCTTCACGCAGTTGACAAAGTTTCATTTCGCAAAAAGAAATCCTTACAAAAATACAAACATTCTTCTCTTGTCGCCCTCTTTAAACTTATTTCAAGAAGGACCGCATACACAATACTACAATTCCTCATTCCGCTCCTGAAAGGACATAAATTGCACGAGGAAAAAATAAGAAATTTTCTGTGAAATTCCTTTTTGTTCGAAAATCCATTTTTGATCAAAATCTCTCGAGATTCACGCTCCAACCGCCGTCGCCTTCGGTCGCAGCAAACATCAGATAAACCACCCCCACCCCCGCCCATCTGTTTGCTCTGCTCCCCACACATTAATCAACAGGATTCACGACAGAATGATGGCGTTGGCGTTGCCCTCGAGCGATGCTATTCCCGGGCAGAGGACACTTGCAATTAGCAGTCAAGCATCAAGCTCAGTTAAGTTAAGCTGCATGCATTTACCTGTGTTAAGAGAGCACTGTACTCACCTGTCGATTAGGTAGATTGATAGATTCTGCATGACGCAGAAGAGTCCAACGCAGAAGTCGGCCAGGGCAAGGTTCGCCAGAAAGAAGTTCGTTATCGACCTCAGCCGGCGGGAGAGGGTCACCACGAGGATAACAAGGAGATTGCCTGCAAAGAGAAAGAAATCAGAATTAGCTGCTAAGTGGTATGACGCCCGAGTGCGATGCAATCACATTCGGCGAAAGGTTGCGGATAATTGTCTCTTGTCAGGTGATGCACGAATGAGTTGGGTTATGTCAAGCCATTTTATTCAAAAGCAGAGGAATGCCCCACGACCATTAAATTCGGAACAAATAAAAAATAAGAATAAGTGCTGCGAGCATTGAGAATCAATGCAGCGTCGCCGTGGAGACAGACAGCAATTTCAAAACAGACTTCGTTTGTTGTCTGTTTTTACCTCTCGTCATGCAGCCGATCACAAAAGCACCCCTCGGCGTGCTGTTGACCCCTGCGAGTGGCACTGGCAATTGCAAAGATGATGGTGGCAATTCAAAGAGAAGCCATAAGGGACTTCTGTTGTCCAGAGTGCTTTGTCCTCTGTGCTGTGCTCGAGGACGTCTCTACTCCTCGCCGCCTTGCATCGACTGTCAAATTGTGACGTCCAAGGAGAGAGTTCTTTTCTTCTCGTCAGTTGACACTTGAGCGTTGTGGCCGCATCATGTTGAGAGGACGTCACATACATATGCTGTGGCGCCCATCCCTCTCAACGGCGAGCATGAGTGATTCACTTTGAAAGCCAGTCCGTCTGACGGTGGTCACCGTTCGAGTCCCGAACTAATTAGATTGACACAGCTTTTGTGCTCGCAGGACCAATTATCGCGATGAACAATCTTCGAAATGACTGTGGAACCCTCATAAAAAATCTCATTAAATTCAAGAGCACCCACATCCAATCAATTTATCGACTATTCAAGAGGAGTCGGTGCCTTTCATGCCACCCACATGCTCACCTGACGGTGGGTCCTCCACCTCTCTGTTGTTGTTGTGTCACAACCTGACGCTGATACGCTCACTCATTTGCTTCAAATTGTGGCAGCCGCCCGGGGATATGGTTATAAGTTGACATTTTAATTAGCATCGCCCCGACGACAGTGACAAATGGAAAAAAAAGCGAAAATCAAGCACAGGACCAAATCGAAATGGACATCATGACTGACGCGGGTGGCATGTTAATTATGACTGCTCGCCCGCGCTATTGGTTCTGATCGGGTGTGACAATGGCCTCCGAATAAGTGATCGATTTGGAAATCGATTCCCAGTCCATCGGGCGGATTTGATTCCAATCGGATATGACGCCGGATGTGGCGACTATTTTTGTCCACGGACACGCGAGGTGTCAGGAGACAAGAGCAGACTGACGCAGGCAGTGTCTACAAGTGGAACCATTTACCGCCACCACTGGTGGGTGGATCGGAATATGACCATTGTCCTTTGGCTCATAATTCATTTGGCCCGTCATCTGATATCACGGAATGGTCGCTCAAATTATTTGATTGAAACGAACTGGGTGCCAGATAAGGTCACGGAGTGACTGCTTGAAGGCGTTTGCCTGTCGTTTTGATTGAATTTCGTGTCACCTTGTGAGGTGGGCTGGAACGGTGGTTAGTGTTTATTCTTGGAACTTCAAGGACTTGTCCCCATTCGACAAAGCAAAAGCGTCTAGCAAGGAATTCCGCGTCCTAGTCTACAAGTGGCAGATGAGACGATCAACTGAGCATGTTTCTTAGGGATTTTGAAGGGATTGCCTTGAGAAGCTGCAGAAGCTTGAGCTTGCGAATGGTCGTTCTTCGAATGTTCCAAATTTCATCCAATTCGAGAGGAACATGGGCAGGTCTTCACTTTGGCGAGTGCTCTAAATTTAATCGAAGCTCAGTTGTGGTACTTATTCGACGCAAGGCAAGACCAATGTTTATGTGATTCAGACGGGTTTTGGCATCAGCCGTGTCCTGAGATTCAGTTTCTGCATCAAACACTGTTTGCCCCCTCTTCAGTCTCAACTTTAACGGAAATCTAAGCTTCAGCCTCAACCTGCGCTTCAACCTTAGCCTAAACTTCAGTCCCTCCATTAGCCTCAGTCTCAGCATCAGTCTCAGCATCAGTCTCAGCCTCCGTCTCAGTCTCCGTCTCAGCCACAGTCTCAGCCTCGGTCTCAGCCTCAGTCTCAGCTTCAGTCTCGGCTTCAGTCTGAGCCTCAGTCTCGGCTTCAGTCTGAGCCTTAGTCTCATCCGTAATATTCGAAAAAAACCAAGAAAGCCGAAGCAGACCTCCAGTATGCCTACATTTTCCGAACGCCCGACCTCGACGTCGCCTCATTTTCGCATTTCCCGCCCGATTTCCATCAAATTTTCGTTGCGCACTTCATGCTCCCCCTACACACACTCCACTCCATCCAATTTCCACACAAAAGACGGCAGAAATTGCCAAAAAATCGATTTTCAAAAATTTGATGCCTCGCAGCGGAAAAAGTCGACTCAATCGGTTTCGCCATTGACAGCATTTTTTGCAGCGAAAACACGAATTTTTTCGATAATCCAAAAAAATGCGAATTTTTCAGTCGGACTTTTTTTGGATGATGGCTTCGACTGTCCCGTTGACGATTTCATCAACTTCGAGTGGTTGCCGAGCTGTTTTCGGGGAAAAATCAACGATTTTGTGCGAAAATGCCGCACTCTGACGTCAGCCTGGCCTCGGCCGAGGTGGCTGTCTCTGCTTGGTGGGAGCGCTTGCAAGTCATTGAGTGGAATTTTGGCAACGAATCGAGGGGTGGATGGACTTGAGAGTGGCCTAAGTTGCTGGAGGGTGACTCAGAGGGTTTTGGACTGTATCAAGGGTCCGCCTTGTAGCCTCTTTTTTTGTTTCATTTTATGGATATCTGGACTGGATGTTGGTAGGGCAGTCGAGGAATGCTTCACATTGGGTGGAGACTGAGGGGTGACGGCATTATCATATCCTCCCAGACGACGACGACCCCAGCGTGTGCTGATGCTGGGATGTCGATGTCGGTCGGTCTATCATTGTCGTCGGTTTGAAGCAGGTAAAGTGTCTCGGATCCAATTGGCCGATCATGTTGCCTTCAATGTTTTTTCGGCCACATTTCTTTTGGTAGCATCCCTCTATAACCAGCAGAATGTGGGAAAAGTGTCGGAAATGGTCTCCTAGAGGGTTTCATTCGAAAAATCTACCATATCTCGAAAACGGAGCATCTGCCGCTCCTAAACATCGATAGAGGATCCAAAGACGCGACTTAGCATGCCACACTTTTCCCCGAAACCTCCAACGGGAACTGAGAAAAGTGACCGAGACGACACGTCGAAGTGCATAACTGCGGCCAAGTCATCAGAATGTTCTATCAAAATGCGTCTCTCACTCAATTCTGCTACAGTCCCGAGGTAATTTTCGATCGCAGTCGACAATCTGCTCCCCCTTTGGCAAGGTCAAGTGCGTAAAGTCTCAGCTTCAGTTTCAGCTTGAATCTCAGCCTCAGTCTCGGCTACAGTCTTAGCTTCAGTCTCACCCCCAGTCCCAGCCTCAGTCTCGGCCTCAGTCTTAGCCTCCGTTTCAGCATCAGTCTCAGCCTCCGTTTCAGCTTAAGCCTCAGCCCCAGTCTCAGCCTCTGTCTCGGCTTCAGCCTCAGCCTCAGTCTCAGCTTCAGCCTTAGTCTCAGCCTCAGTCTTGGCTTCAGCCTTAGTCTCAGCCTCAGTCTTGGCTTTAGTCGCAGCCTCAGTCTCAGAATCAATCTCCGTTTCAGCATCAGTCTCAGCTTCAGTCTCAGCCTCAGTCTCGGCTACAGTCTTAGCTTCAGTCTCACCCCCAGTCCCAGCCTCAGTCTCGGCCTCAGTCTTAGGCTCCGTTTCAGCATCAGTCTCAGCCTCCGTTTCAGCTAAAGCCTCAGCCTCAGTCTCAGTCTCAGTCTCGGCTTCAGCCTCAGCCTCAGTCTCAGCTTCGGCCTTAGTCTCAGCCTCAGTCTTGGCTTTAGTCTCAGCCTCAGTCTCAGAATCAATCTCGGCTTCAGCCTCAGTCTAAGCTTCAGTCTCAGCCTCAGTCTCGGCTTCAGCCTCAGCCTCAGTCTCAGCCTGGGTCTCGGCTTCAGTCTCAGTCTCAGCCTTATCTTCAGCTTCCGATTCACCTCAACTTTAGTCTCAGTTTCAGCGGTAATCCCAATCTCAGGCTCAGTCCCGTCCTCTGCATCAGGCTTGACTCTTGCTGCAGTCTGAGTTTTAGGCACAGTCACATCTTCGTGGCAGTCTTCTGTTTCGACTTGGAGTCAGTTAAGGCCTATGACCCTCATCCTCATCGGCTGCCTCTGATTCTTCCAAAATCGGCCTCATCCTCCGTCCTCCGTCCACATCCTCCTCCCCAATTTCATCTCAATCTCAGTCTCAGCTGCTGTCTAAGATCTATCCTCGTCCTAAGCCTGGGACTAATTCTCGAGCTCAACCTCACTTTTGGTCTTATACTCTGCCTCGCATCTACCCAATCCCCATTTACTACACTCCTCAGAGTATCGAGCTCCAACTCACAAGCTCAGAGACTCAGGACTCACATCACAATGAATCCTTCGGAAAGGCCTGTCTGAAGATGAAAGGAACATATGAGGATGCTTCGACGGAAGTTCGCTCAAGGGAACGAATAAGCTTTCCCTTCTCATTCTTGCCCAGTTTTCCATCAAAAGTCAGTCTGAAGTACCAAGCCAGCGTGATCTCAGAAGAACCAGCAGGTATCCCACTCTTCACTCACTTCGCACAGTGCAATGAATTTTTCGCACAGCAAGTAGCCCCAGTACAGACGGTATTCGGAGAAATCCCATTCCATCTCTGGCTCCCGCCGAATCTCGCAAGAACACGTCTGCTTAGCCGTATTTGCATTAAAGCAGCCACCACCTGTGCTTTGAATGTTAATTCTTCTATTTTTTCTTCGCCTCAAAATTCCTCTCGTCACACCGCCTCTTTCGAACGCCCCATTAGACTCGAATGCCCTTCGAGAATACCAATCATTGTTTTTCACTTAAATCAATTGATGCCGCAAAACCAAGGAACCCTGCAACCGTAGCGTCGTCCTTTCGCTTAGTCAGCTGTGACTAGTCAACCCTGCACCCATCGCCGCAGTCGTTTACCATCAATCTTGTGCTTAAATTTGAAGAATTTTAAATTCGTCGACATTGTGTCCTGTTTCTCTCCTTCTCTGTTCGAAGGGTGACGTCCCCTCAAATGGAACCCAATTCAAATGTAAACCCTTATCGCATGAGGAAATTCATTTCAGTTCGTCTCTCTCAGGATATCCTGTTACACCTTTGCTTACGTCAATCTTTCGGTTCGGGTGTGGGCTGTGCTGATCTGTCAGTTTGTCGTAACATATTTCTTTTCAGGAAAAAAGGATTTTCACCAATGTTTGACTGAATGGAAGGGTTCCGCATTCTGTGCCATTTTCTGTGACAAATTAAAGCCTATTATGTGTAATTATAAATTGAGGGATCGTCCTTTCAAGATGAACGGTCCTTTGACAACTTCCTTTGATCCTGGATGGCAAGAGGATGTTTCTCTGTCGTTGCTTAGTTTGCTGATTAACTTGAATTTTTGTCAGCGCGATTGCCTGGTTGAGAGATGGCGTCGTCTGCTTAGAATGGAGTATCAGAAGGTGGCTGGCTGACTCCCCTCCTTTTTTTCACATTTTTTTTTTGTACGGAAGGGGACCCATTCACGCTCTTTAGAGACGAGACTTAGTGCTGTAATGTGGAGTGCTGTAAGGTGGTTGGCCGTCTCCTTTTCACATTTTCTAGACAAAATCTTCAGACGTGACCTAAGACTAGCTGGAGTGCCACAAGGTGGTTGTATATCACCCCAAATTTTTGTTTGCATTTTTTCTTATGCTGCTAGGGGCCGACTTACACACTTTCTAGGCAGACCATAAGGAAGAGACTTAGTATTGACTGGAGTACCACAAGGTGGCCGGATGACTCCTCAACTTTTTTTTTTGCACTTTTTTTCTTCCTCTGGTAGGAACCAAATATTGGGGAGGTCTTCAAGCGAAACTGGACCATATAGCGGAGATATGTGGTGGTTGGCAGTAGCGAATGGGGTACCAGAAGGTGGTTGGATGACTCGTATTCTTTTTTCCATTATTTCCTGTTTCGATAGGGACCTATTCTAGACAAGATCATGGCAAGATACTGAATATTATCTGAAGTACCACAAGGTTGTCAGTTGTCTCCTCTTCTTTTTCTACACTTTTTCCTATAAAAAATCGTATTCATACTCACTTTCCGCAACAAAATGGCTGAAGTTGTTAAAAAAAGCAAAAAACCGTACCCACTTCCGGCTCCATTTTCAGAGTTCATTGCCCCTCCAGCGACCACAAGCGACATTCATTAATTTCCAAACGCAAAGGCACCACCCCCATCAACGTCCCGCCTTTCCCATGCATCCGCACGCGAAGGCACATGTCGCCCGCGGCCGCCTCTCGATGAGCAACAGATTTTCAATTAAATTACGACAAAGTCTTTGATTTCGCTTGATCCACCGTTTCGGGGGAGGGCTCGGCTAAAGCACTTGGTTTACCCCCTAATTGAGTAGTCCCATAGACTGGGGGGCGTTTCCTCATCGCACCAGGGGATAGGCCGTTGGCGCTTACATCTGAGATAATCTGAGCTTAGACACGCGAAACGTTTAGATGGGGTTTGCAATTAATGACAATTTGAATCCGCCTTCCACGGGTGTGGGGTGCGTAAGTAATTGGATCGGGTTGTGCGGGTGCTGTGGGGAGTGGGGAGGACATGAGGAAGAAAGGGTTGTCTTGACAGAAAACAGACTAGAAGAGCAGTCATCTGTGCACCAGGGATGCCTAGCATTCCTCGCCTAAATCGGCCCTAAAACTAAGCTCTCCTCTGAATCCTCCTTCGAATGAAGAGGACAAGGACAGGAGCAGAGAAGTCGTGGTCTCCTTTCGAGTTCAATTCTAAGAAAAGTGACGACACATTGAATCCCTCTGTGTTGCTCTAACTCCCACTGCCTCTCCTTTCAAAAGGCAAGCGTCAGCAAAGCGTTGAAATGAATCACTAGATCCCCATCAGTCCACCTCAACAGCAGAAGAGTACCCACATCACAAGGCCACTCCCAGCCACAAAATGCAGCACACTTGCTAATCCCCCGGGGAAGTGCTTCACAGCCACTTCACCCCGTTCAAAGGGAACATCATCAACTTCGCAAAAAAAAAAAAAACGACACTACTTGACGCACAGAAAGTCCTTGACTATCTATAACCCCCCCACCGCCCATCAACCAGACCCAATGAAAGACAAAAGATGGCTTATCTCCCGAAAGGATATGGCTTTTTTGGGTCCACACACGAACAGCAAAGTGTCGTCCTGCGGGGTAGGCTTATGATCTCTACCCCGGCACTTATCACGGATTTCGCCGATTCCACTTTGCCCACCATTCATTGTGTTTTCCATCCACTTACACGATCCTAATCGCTGACGAGATGATGTTGATGTGCGACGTTCAAGGACATGTTATCCTCACTCGGCCGCTCTATAGACGGAGCACATCCGCTCAGCTTATGGCGTGTGAATGGAGCTGAATCTCCGTCGATTGTCGTTGATGGCAAATGGTTTCCATCCAAATGTTTGCCTTTCAAAGTGGATATCCCCAAGTGCGAATGCGATCCACGAGCTTTTGAAAAAGAAACCCGCACACACTCGGTCTGCCCAGTCCCACTGGTGTAATTGCATGGCGCCTAAGGATGTTGTTAAGCATGATGAAGCCCTCCGGCGAATCAATTTGGTCTTTAATTATTTCCAGGACGGCACACACATGGTTGAGGACAAATTGAAGACCATTGTCATGCCTGCCCCTCTGCCAGTCGCTCTCCGCCAGGAGAGAAGAGTGCTTGCGGCAGCAGAGTCGATTATCCCTCGAAGGATTGTCTGATGAATATTGAATTCGGTTCTCGGGCATTATCCCGGCTGATGGGCGGTATCAGCTCAGTCCGACGATGCCTGCGAGATGTGATGGCAGCTGTGAGTGCTCGGCATTAGTCGTTTAATGAGAACCAAGATGTTCGACGTGTGCGTGGGCTTTAGTGGAAGTGACCGCCGACTCATCGGGTGCTTAACGTGGACGTGGGCTAACAGGTTGCCAACTCACACCACGCGACGCACTTAAATCCACCTCGTGTCCAGCCGCCGCTGAGGCAGCAAAAACCCCCAATTGAGTGGTTGCCTTGTCAGTTGCTGTCACAACGTGTGCATAATTACCGCCTGCTCTTAATTATGTCGACGCCACCGCCAGTAGTTCGCTCGGATGAGCGGCAATTACGTGCCCCTGGATGCGCGTACGTGGTAAGGACTTGCACCCGCCGAGCCGTCATCCTGACAAGTTGACTTTTTCAATTTTCAAACGACTTTGACGTCGTTGGTCTTGGCAGGCGATAGGGGCACGCAGCTGGCGGGTATCCTGCCGCAGGACGGCTCTTGAAACGGTTCCAGTTGTCGACTTCCTGCGGGAAGGACGTGCCGAGGATGATTTTGCTGTTTACTGGCAATCGGCGGTGACTCCTGGTGGAAGTGGAATGGGTGCGATTTGGAGAGGAAACTGGGGGTGAAGGCGGAGAGTGTGGGGATGGGGGAGACATTGGCGATGGGGGCGACTGTGGCGATGGGAGCGATTGTGACGATGGAGGCAACTGTGGCGATGAGGGCGTCTTTGGCGATGGGGGCGACTGTGGCGATGGGAGCGATTGTAACGATGGAGGCAACTGTGGCGATGAGGGCGTCTTTGGCGAAGGGGGCAACGGTGGCTATGAGAGCGACGGTGACGATGGGGCCGACTGTGGCGATGAGGGCGCCTGTGGCGAAGGGAGCGACTGTGGAGATGGGTGCAACTGTGGTAAAGAATGCCAATCTTGCGATAAGACCTTCCGTCGAACATATAACCACGTCACTGTGCGTGTTTAACGCAAGGACATGAGCAATTGGCAACTTATTCATGAACTTATGGATTCAAGGCCGTTGTAGTGCCTCACTTCTGAGCCTCTTTGCCACCCTCCCACCAGCAGCCGCGCAAATTCCTCTTCAGTCACTTCACGCACCCAACTCACCTTCATTTCCCCACCTCACCCCGCTCGCCAGTGCGCCGAAATCAACTTCAAATCTGATCCATCACGCTTCGGCCGCCCACCTCGCAACCGAAACCGTGTGAATGCCTTATACTCCCACCTCGCACGAGCTCCCATTCAACTTCCGTCTGTCAACAACGTTCGCTGATTCATTATGGGTAATAAGTCAGAAAAACGAGACCCCCTTCCTGCCGCTCCGCGCAGCGCGTGTGTGTGTTCGTCGGCGACACAGAAAGGGTCTCGAGTTGAAATGCAAATCGGCGAGGGATTCTATTTTCGGAAGCCCCTCGAGCTGTGATTGCGAGTGATTGGAAATTTGCTCATTTGCCGAAGCTGAATGGATTCACGTACAATCGGGCGAAATGGATTATTGACTTGAATTGAATTGGATTCTTTATTTTTTTGTTTTTTTTTTGCCAAGGATCCCACTTGTGTGTGGATTGCGTTCAAGTGGGTGCACTTTGTGAGCGTATCACGGCGCCAGTGATAGCGTGTGTGTCCTTCTGTTTGATGCACTGTCTGGAGACAAGCTTTGGTTTGGATTTGGCCGGCTCAGGCATCGGCTCTGACTCTAGCTTACCTCCTGACTGATTTCGAAACAGGACTGATCTTCGGGAACAGGCGTCAATCGTACTCTAGCCCTTGCCAGATCTCCGTTCCAGCTGTGGCTCTGGCTTAATTCTGACTTGCTTCTATGACTGAATCCATTTCTGGGTCTATTTCGAGGCTGGGCCTTAAATTTGAGTCCAGGCGCCTCTAGAACCGACTCTGGCTCCATATGAAGTTCTCTTCTAATCTCGGCCTCCTGGTCATACATCTGTCACCTGCTCTAACTGTTAGCCCGACTTTTTCCGGAATCACTGGTGGGGCTTTGGCTTGATTCTGACTTAGAGACAAGTCACTGACTCAGTCTTTAAATTGGCTCTAGCTAAGGTCACGGCCTTGAATCCGGCCCTGTGTCTGCCTGTGACTTAATTCCTAACGCAAGCTCTGGTTTAACTCTGGCACCAGATTGCGTTTGAATCTGTCTTCAGCTTTGGCTCTAGCTCTGACTACAAATTTGGGACTAAAGCTGGCTCTAGAGTGGCTTGTTTCTGGCTTAAATCGAGCACTGGCCATGTCACGATTTAGGTCGTAACTCCAGCTCTAAGCCTGGCTTCCACTTGGCTCGCCTTCAAATCAAGGTCTAGCTAAAGAACTGCCTCTAAGCCCGGTTTTGGGGGTGATCGGTGCTATGTCCACGGTTTTGAGCTCGACCACGAGGCCAAATTTGGGCTTGGAACAAGGCTTCTGGTTCTGTTTCGGCTTTGCTCTCGCCCTAGCTTCGATACTGGTTCATAATTTTACTTTGATTCCATCTTTGACTACATCCAAGCCCTGGCTCTGGGCCTAGCTCTAATCCGAGTTTCGTATCTGACTCCAGCTCTAGCTATAGTACAGGCTCTAGATCCCAATCTGGTTTCATATCAAGCTCTGAGTCCGACTCTAGGATCTAAGCGAGGTCTTTGATCTGACTCTAGGTCGAACTCTGACTCCAGCTTTGACTCTGGCAATACTTCTAAGCCACGCTATAGCTCCAACTCTGGCTCCAGCTGTGACTCTGGCTCTGCTTCTAAGCCTGACCCTAGCTCCAACTCTGGCTCCAGCTTTGACTCTGGCTCTACTTCTAAGCCTGGCTCCAGCTCGAACTATGGCTCCTGACTCTGGCTCTACTTCTAAGCCTGGCTCTAGTTCAGACTGTGGCTTCAGCTCGAACTCTGGCTCCACTTCTAAGCCTGACTCTAGCCTTAATGCTGGCTCCAGGTGTGACTCTGGCTCCACTTCTAAGCCTGACTCCAGCTGTGTCTCTGGCTCTACTTCTAAGCCAGGCTCTAGCTCCAACTCTGGCTCCAACTGTGATTCTGGCTCCACTTCTAAGCCCGGCTCCAGCTCGAAGTCTGGCTCCAGCTTTGACTCTGCCGCTACTTCTAAGCCACGCTATAGCTCCAACTCTGGCTCCACTTCTAAGCCCGGCTCCAGCTTTGACTCTAGCTCTACTTCTTAGCTCTACTTCTTCCAGCTGGAACTGTGGCTCCCGCACGAACTGTGGCTCCTGCTTTGACTTTGGATCTACTTCTAAGCCAGGCTCTAGCTCCAACTGTGGCTCCAGCCTTGACTCTGGCTCTGACTCTGTCTCTATATCCGAGCCAGTTTCTACGTACGAACTCTGACTCATGCTCTAACTCTGTCTCAACACTCTCCTCCCGCTGAGTCTGACTCTAACACCGACCATGGCTCTGCTTCTGGCTCCCACCCTAGGCTTGACTTGTGTTTAAACATGGCTTAACTTAAAATCAAAGCCCCCTCGAAAGGCAAAGTGATAGAATTCAAAGGAAGTTGTACTCACCAAAAAAGCAGCAACAGAACACCAACGTATACAGCGTTATGAATATCACACGGACATCGGTCCGATCGAAGATGTACTCGCCCGAGGGCTGGTCCAGGTCCAGCATGCCGACGGTGGTGCCTAGGTTGCTGACGGTGGTCGTCTGGTTTGACAGGAGCGACGCGTTGCTGGGCTCCAGCTGCGCGAGCAGTCTGTCATCGGTGAAGTATCGTCCGGGCGTCGGTGCGGCCGCCGTTGTCGTTGTCATCGTTGTGGCTTTAAATAGAATCGCGCTCAGATTGCTCGCGGCGGTGGGGAGCAGCGAACGTGGCGTCAGCGCGTCCGCAGGCAGTGCCGTCGTCATGGTTGCATTGAGGACCTTCTGTAGGACCGGCTGTAGTCCTGCGACGGGGCTCGTTGTGGTCGTTGCTCGGACTGGGCTGAACATGGTTGCTACTGGAAGACGTGACAAGAGGCTGTGTGTGGTCACTACAAGTGTCCGTCGGCTCTGAGCTCGCGGGTGCTTGGCATCTCTGTCGGCTTCGTTGTTCTCGTGGAAACGTGCGGGTGTTTTAATTTGTTGAGTCGTCTGCTTTCATCCTCCGCCCACTGCGGCAATTGCGTTCGCTGTTGGCGGCGACTAACGAAGTTGTCCCTTCCGGTTGAGTTCCTCTTCTGCTGCGAGGCCAATTAAGTTGCGGTGGACTCGCGGGTTGACCGGCAGTCAGTTGGATTCCTGGAAACAGAGAAACACAGTTATTTGAAGCCTTTGACGAAGTTATGCGATGGTTTTTTCTTCGAGAACTGGAAGAAGTTGCAGCGAATGAACGCTTTGATTTGAGCGAACAGTCGTCTCATCAAGAGAAGCGAACTTTTGCTCGGGGAAGGAAAGGATTGCACTGCAATCTGGCGGCGATTGTGTTTGTGGATGGTTGCGTTGGATAAGCACACAGGAGATGAACTTTTGGGGGCAATTTTGATAAAGTTCTACGATTTCGAGAAGTTTAATAACGATTGGACAACATTTCGAGAAATGATTGCCATTTTCCTGTCAAATAGTTGCGAGAGCCGACCTCTTGTGCGGCTAAGCAACGAGTCGTCACCAAGCAGCACTTTGATTGCCTCCCACCACCTCCCACTCGTCAGCATTGTCTGAAGTCAATAAATGCTACCGTTGCCACCGTAAAGCGATTCAACGGACGTAAGCACTGTCAGCCGTTTGTTTGCATCCCATTCTGCGGATTTTTCCGAGAACGAATACATTTCTCCACACCCGCTCACTGCAGGGAGGTGGCGAGGAAATTAAGAACTTCGAGAGAAATTTTTGCCACCAAACTGGAAGCAAACAATTTTGCACATCGTATCGGGTTCCTGGAAACCGTATCACAATCATAAGTGGGTGGAAAAAACAGACCCAGTTGACAGGGCACGTGTACAGCGCTGAAAGACGATGCCCACGGAATCGCTTTGAAGTGCAGATGTCATGTGAGACACATTCCCCAGAGCTGGGCGAAGGACTTGGGCACACACTGAGATGATGGCACTTTCATCGTTTTAAGTCGGAGGCTGGTGGGCTCTGGGTTCTCACCTGACACTGACTTTAGCACTGACTCTGAGTCCGGCTCTGGCTTGGGTTTGAGTCTAGTCCAGCTCTGGTGGAGAATTCAAATCAATTTTTTCGGCTGTGACCTCGGCTGTGGCCTTGACTTAGAAACGTGGCTCTGAATTTGGCTCTAAATCCAACATCGGACCCTGAATTCGACTTCAGCTCCAGCTTTGGCAACAACTTAGAGTTTGCCTCTACCACTGACTCTCATTCTAGTTTTGCTCATGGCTTGATCCCTGATCTTGACCCATGCTCTCAGTCTGGGAAGAGTTGCTAAGCTAGGCGCTGAGCTAGCCTTGAGGTTAGATCGGCTGTGGGACTGGCTTTAGATCAGAGTCTCGCTCCCACTCCACTCTGACTCCAGCTCCCACTCTGACTGCAGCTCCCACTCTGACTCCAGCTCCCACAATGACTCCAGCCCCCACTCTGGCTCCAGCCCCCACTCTGACTCCAGCTCCCACTCTGACTCTAGCTTCCACTCTGACTCCAGCCCCCATTCTGACTCCAGCTCCCACTCTGACTCCTGTTCCCACTCTGACTCCAGCTCCCACTCTGACTCCAGCTCCCACACTGACTCCAGCCCCTACTCTGACTCCAGCCCCCACTCTGACTCCAGCTCCCACTCTGCCTCTAGCTACCACTCTGAGTGCAGCTCCCACTCTGACTCTAGCCACCACTCTGACTGCAGCTCCCACTCTGACTCTAGCTTCCACTCTGCCTCTAGCCTCCACTCTGCCTCTAGCCACCACTCTGACTGCAGCTCCCACTCTGACTCCAGCTCCCACACTGACTCCAGCCCCTACTCTGACTCCAGCCTCCACTCTAACTCCAGCTCCCACTCTGCCTCTAGCCACCACTCTGAGTGCAGCTCCCACTCTGACTCTAGCCACCACTCTGATTGCAGCTCCCACTCTGACTCCAGCTCCCACTCTGACTCCTGTTCCCACTCTGACTCCAGCTCCCACTCTGACTCCAGCTCCCACACTGACTCCAGCCCCTACTCTGACTCCAGCCCCCACTCTGACTCTAGCTTCCACTCTGCCTCTAGCCTCCACTCTGACTCCAGCTCCCACTCTCCGACTCTGATTACGTCTCCGAATCTATTTCTTTCTTAAGTGTTGAACCCAGTTTTGCCTCTAATTCTGGATCAGGCTCAGAATCTGGTTCCATCTCGGTCCCTAATGTTCGCTTTAGCTATGGTTCTAGCTACAGCTCTGATCGTGGTGCCTTGTCCTTGGCTCAAGCCCTAAGTACAGCTGGACGCTGAGCTAGTCTTGAGGCTGACTCTAGATTGGACCCTGATTCTACCTCTGGTGCCAATTCTAGTTTCCCTATCCAGCTTCTTAACTCGGATACTGGGGCTAGCTTCGACTCTGACTCTTACATTGACTCTGTCACTTCAACTCTGAGTCTCACAGAATGTTGAGCCAGCTCTAAGTCTGGCTCTAAACCTGACTGTGGCTCCAGCTCTAAGTCTGTCATTAGCTTTGTCCTTTGACTCTAACTCCTTCTGGCTTACGTCCTAACACCGACTCTTCCTCTGATCCAAGCTCAAGCTCTGGGTTCAGTTCTAGCTTCTAGTCTGAGTCTAGGTTCTTGAGCCAGAGCCTTGACACGAACTCTGGTTCAAGCTCTCATTTCAGTTCGAGTTCTGATCTCGCCTCAAAATCTGTTAAAGCCTAGCTCCTTAACTAGCTCCACATCCGTTCCAGCTCTGATTCTGTCTCCGGCTCTAATCCTGGCTTAGAGTTTGACGCACACTCTAACTCCGACCCCGGCTTTTAGGAAGACTGACTCAACACTGGCCAGACTGGCTCTAGACCTGATTTTGAGCACCACCTCTGGCTGACTCTAGCTCCAGTTCTGAGACTGGCTTTAACTTAGGCTTCAACTGTCCGACTTTCGCTCAGAACCTGGCTCGCGCTGTGACTCTGTCTCTGACTCCAACTCTGATCTCTGATCATGGCGACTCTGGCTCTATGTCGAGCTCGACTCACTTTGGCTGTGTCTGTGTCGTTGCCTCGGACCATGACTCTAACTCTGATTCCTCCTCCCCCGGCCGCTGACTCATAATCCGATTTCAACGGATCCCCATTCCCGTCAAAACACGGTTCATTCATCGCCAGAGGTCACTGCCAAAAAAAAACCCCACTCATTCTGATTAAATTGGCAGAGAAAAAATATTAAATTTATTTCCCATGATTCACTTAGTCTCCCTGACCAGCGCCAATCAACGCACTCCATTCGGAGCTCGAATCTTTGACGAATTTATCAAGCGACTGCCCCTCAATGCTGCATTACTTACGTTCCACTGACTCTTCACTGCTGTCAACCACTCGTCGTCATCGACGAAATAAAATCGCAAAAAAAAAAAAAACAGATCGTATCTCATCGAATGCAAATTGCTCACAAGGGAGGACACTGCTCACCGCCCACCGGGCACTGCCCCCCCCCCCTCGCACTGTAATAAGTTCACTTCACATTCAGTTGACATACGTTCCACAATGGCGCCGCTGAACGTTGAAAATTCATATTCACCCCAAAAAAATGGGGTCCTTCGTCACGAAATAAAGGATGTCAATGGGAAATGGAAAAAAGAGAGAGAAACACAAACAATTGCCACTCATCAAGTGAACATCGATAGCAGTTCGTTCTTTTTTTTTTTTTCGCTGGGCTCAGCGCACACAAGGACCAAGGACCACGTGTGCCTAGAGATCGGCCTCGCTGACAAGCCCGTGCCTAATTGTGTTACCGGATGTCACAAAGCACTCGAAAGTGTTGAGGAACTTTTCTCATTTCGCTCCATGCAAACAACGTCATTAGCCCGAACCGAGAATTGTGGTTCATTAGACTGGGGGTGGGTTGAAGGGGGATCGAAAGTGGGTCGAAATGGGTGCTTGAATGGGCACCGTGACGATACAAACTTTTTCGATTCAGACTGCGTGACGAGCAAAAGCCGGGCCACGACATGTGGACGTTTGATTGGCGGCGTCTGGCTGCGTTGAGCGCCCTCGGTTACACGTGTCCTTGCAGCATCTGTCTGTGGGTCTGAGGGAGGAGCAGCTGACTGAGGAGGCGTATGCCTCTCAAGGGAGGGCGTGTAATAAGTGCCCCACATCAGGGTTCAGTTTGAGTTTTCATCAACATTTCGCATTTAGATCGCGCTTAAAAATGTAATTACGCTGCCTTCAATCCGAGCCAATTAAGGCTGAAAATCAGAACTCCCCCTCCCCCCTCCGCAGCCAAAGAGGCAAATTGAATTCGGCGCTGCCGCGGATACTGCACGAGTAATTATGAAAGTTAATGAAAGAATGCTTATGCGCGTGCAGGGATAATTGCGAAGATATCGCATTGCCTTCAGAGATCAGCGTGGCTCACCGTCTGGTTGTCAGGGATATCTGGAATTTCTGTTTATTCCCTCCCTCCCCCACAGCCCGTCACGAAATGTCTTTCGTAACGCTGGATAATCGGCGCACGGAGAAAAAGAGAGAGAGAGAGACGGTCTCTAACGCACCGTCAAATAACCATCATTTCATGGATTAGCGCGAGAGCACTTTCGGCGAATTATGTATCCATTCGGAGTGCGTGCGTGCGTCTGTGAGTCCTTAAATCCAGATTCGGGCAGATTTGTGAAACGGATTTTCGCTACCTGTCAGACATGAATTCAAGCAATGATCTTCTGTTTTTTTTTTTCAAATTGAATGTGTTGACTGAGGGCGTTGCGGAGGAGGAGGGGGGGCATCCTGTTGCGAATGTAAATCTCATTCAACGGCGAGCGGGAGTGAGAGTCGACAGCGGGAGTCTTTGAGCGGGAGTCAGAGCGTGGATTTCAAGGTTGTGCGAGTGAGGGTCGTGGAACGCGGGTTTTATGCGTTCATCCAGAGAAAGCTGTTGAGCCAGTCTTGTCTGTCGTGGGAGTGAATCATTTGAATTGAATTGTGCATGCCGGCAAATGTGGGAGAGGGCTTCATCTGACTCAAAAGGGTGGCCTCTGACTTCAGCTCCTGGTGCGGCTCGTGGTTTATTGGGGAAATCTTGTCGTAACTGGTCCCGTTGGCAATTGTTTTGCTATCAAAACTAAGAGAAGGGGTCCAACGCAGGAACCTTGTGGCATCTCACAAATTCTCGAGGTTGTCTGCTTTTAATGGCTGTCATGTCAAACATAAACTAAACGACGTAGCTTGCTGAAAACTTGAGGGAATGACGAGAACGGCGTTGCAACAGATAGAAGGGGTCCAACGCAGGAACCTTGTGGCATCCCACAATTTCACCAGGTTATCTGCTTTCAATGGCTGGCATGTCAACTACATGACGCAGCTTACTGAAAGCTTGAAGGGATGACGGGTGTCTGTGCTGCAGCAGAGAGAAGTGGTCCAAAATGCAACCTTGTGGCATTCCACAAATTCTCGAGGTTGTCTGCTTTTAATGGCTGTCATGCCAAACATAAACTAAACGCCGTAGCTTGCTGAAAACTTGACGGAATGACGAGAACGGCGTTGCAACAGATAGAAGAGGTCCAACAAGGGAACCTTTAGGCATCCCATAAATTCACGAGGTTGTCTGCTTTCAATGACCGCCATGTCAACTATAAGCTAAAAGACGTAGCTTGGTCGGGATGACGATGATGAGTGCGTCGCAGCAGAGAGAAGGGGTTCAACAGAACAACCTTGAGGCATCCCATTTTTTCCGAGTCGTTTAAAGGAAAAACTGCGAGTTTTTCGATGGATTCTTAAATATTTTGAGGCGAGAGCGTTGAAGAGCATCACCTTTCGCGAGGTTTTCAGTTTTGACTGAATTTCTGAAAGTCTTGAGGAGGCCTATTTTTCTCTCTTGCTCCCTCTATCCCTAGCTGTGTCTAGACACCTAAAGGTCCTTGAAAATTATAAAAAAAAGGCTATAGGTAGAAGCTGGACATCGGTTCACCTCGGACTGTAGCGTCATCGCGTTGGGTTGGGCTGTTGTTGTTATCTTGTGAGTGGAGGGAGTCTACAGTCGTAGGCGAGCTTCGAACGACGCAGGTTTGAGACGCATTGTGAACATTGCGCGTGACTTTTGAGAGGTGGGCATGCAAGCTATGCCGGAGCTTGAGGCACACAACAACGGTGTAGGTGTCGCTACATTTAGCCACCATGCCACAGCGGCCAGAAATCATCAAGGCGAGTGCGACGTTCTGGCAGTAAAGTTCACAGGGGTCACCCACCTCCAATCTCACATTTTCTTTCCTTCATTCGAACAATATTCACGTCAAAAGGCCGTTTTTCTCAGAAGACCTAACTTTGACTTTAAAGGACATTTTCTGAAAGCAACGTCCCTGAACTTCTGGTGTCCTTAAGTTTTTGGGGGATTTAAGGAACTTATAGCACGATGCGATGATGGGTCTTTATGTGCCTCTCCTTGTCCGTAGCCTAAACACTTGAGTGGAAGTGGAAGAACAGGAATAGAAACGAAGCCACTTTAAGGTCACAGCCCACTTCAAAGTCCTTAGTTGCAACGCTCTGCGACAACACATAATTTGTTCAACATTTTGAAGGACCACCTATTGTTAGCGACGCAAAGTCGGTAACACATCGACAGCCAGTCTCATTCCATCTTCCTTGCCGCCACCAGGAAATCACTTAAGCTCTCCCCCGAATCCTCTGGTCATTTGTCACTGACACCAACACCACACGTCACCACCTAGCCACGCAAACAATTGCAAAAATCCATCTTGAGTGGCACGCCTGCTGCTGGCACATCAACGGAACGAGTGCCTGTGTCTAGTGATGTTCAATGAGTCCATTTGATGTCTACTCAGCCCACCATCCACCCTCATCGGCGGTGTCATTTCGAATGCCGAGCCTTGCCAGACTGTTACAGTCACTGGAACAAACGAGGGAACATTTGTTTTTCGCGCGCACTCGTGATGACATTGCATGTCAACATTGACAGGAGCTATTATTACTTCAAATTTATCAGAGGGAGAGGGTGGTAAGGAGAGTGAGAGAGACGTCGGAGAGGGAACCAGAGGAATATCCACAGATTATCACACCGGAAGCAACCATCTGAAAATACGACAAACTTCCGCGGCCACTATGCGGACTAAGACCCGAGAAAGTTCACCGAACTGCGAAGGGTGTTTACCTTTCCAAGACCCACATCCAGGCAGTCAACGAGATTCGCCGTCAAGGACGAAGGCAATAACTCCTCGAGAACTCTTGCGGCTTCGAAGTGCTTCAAAACCCACGCTTGATTGGGCTGCCTTCTGCGAATTTGCTTGTCGTCACTTTCTCAAGAAACCCCTCGATGCCAGGTGAACTCTCACGAAGTTCCCCGGTGGGCGGGGTTATTGATTGCCAATGGATTTCAATGGATTTCGAGTACGACTTCCCCGGAAATCGATCCCGAAGCTGCAGTGGGTTTCAAGTTCCTTGTAAAACTTCCGCGGAAGTCGATGCCTGAGCACCACCAAGCGACCTTCTCATAAATCGCGCTTATTATACACGATTTGAGGCCGTTTCGAAGGTCGTAACTGGGCAATCAGTGACGCTATTTGCGACGTTCCTTGACTGGAAGTGGCAGCTACACAGGGCACCTTGCGAGCTCCTACACACAGGATGTCTTGATGACACTCTAATAGCCGCTGGATGCCCACTTGTTTCGAGTTGTCGCACAAAAAGATCCCCCTGAGGATGTCCTTGAATTGATGACTTTTAAAGGACAGTCAGACTTCCCATTTTTTTTCCCACAATCCCACCGCAGCACCCGCTTTATTAAAATTAATCACCCGATAATACTTCACACTCTCGCCACTGGCGCCGTGCTTAAATTCAATTCATTATCTCTCCCCACGAAGCCATTAAGTGGTTTTCGGTCTTTAAAGCCAATTAGTTGCGAACTAGTTGACAGCGGCAGCATCCATTCAGAGAGCCTGGTCCAATGGTCGCCGACACATGCGTTGCATAACTTTAATCAATTCGGGCGCGAAGCTGGGGGAGTGGTCAGGCGGGGTGGCCCTTATCCCGGCTAGATTTAATCCCTTAATCCAATTAGCCGGCGAAACGAGGCACCGATTCCCAGAAAAATGGAACAAAAACCACACAACGTCCTCACTCTCCTCTCTCTGTCGTCCTTTTGATCATCAGCACGAGGCTTGGGCTTGGGCTGCATTGTTTGCCGTAAACCACATCCCACTCCGGGTCCTTATCGGGGGGCGACACACGTCTCTGGGTTCGTTTAGGATGCACACACGAGACCGACTGTCGACATGCATTCGAGGGCGGGGCAGCCTTGCATCGGTCTCATCTAGGCGATGTTCGGGATATCCTCCGGTGCCGTTAACTTTCACCAGCTCCTCTCGCCCGGAGGCTGTCTGATCGTGTGACGTGAGTCTGTGAGTCCTTGTCGCCCGTGTCTCTAAATGCCACTTAATTCGTGGGCTGTGCGAAAAATGTCCTCTCAGTCGTGTGTGCACCACTCTGCGGCAGGAATGCAAAGGACTCCAGCTCTCACATCGGTTGTGTGAATGATTAACGACGAGACTTCGAATGGGGTTCCTTTGCTCAGCAAAATGCCATGCAAATGGGTTATTGAAGACCTAGGCGATGGCGTCGTCGCCGTTTCAGGCGGCAAATGAATCGAAGTGACAAGCGTGCAAACGAGGAGGCATCTCTTCAGGTGTGCGACATCCCTGTTCGGCTCGCCGCGCCGCGCCGCCTAAATATGTGTGTTCAATTTCCATGCCCAGCCATGCCTGGAATTGCAAACAAGGTAACTGATGGTGATACACGCTTCCTTGTTCATTCTTTTCGCAAGTCGGGGAGGTGGGCGATGGGAATTTGTCGTCTTTCCGGTGTGCTGTCATCTCGGCAAGGGACTGAAGGAATGAGGTCTTCTTAGTTGTGTCTCCGCTGGGGCCTCTCTCGTGCATTTGGCGAAGCATCTTTTGAAATCGCATGCATTCGTGAGGCAATTAGAGCCTTTTTCTATTCCCTCGCCATTTTCCACATCAATTTTCAAGGCAATCAGCCGATTCCCCATCAAAGCCTCACCAATTATCCTAGATTTTCCATTCTTGCCTCATTGCGGCCAACAAGTCTTAGTTCTTGTTTTTTTTCTCTCTATTTTCAGAGCCTCTCATGCATCTGCCGCTCGTGGGTGACAAGTGGGTGCATGCCTAAGCATGTTTCCGCAGATCTCGGGCTCATCACTGCAAGTCCTCTCATCGCACGAGAGCTCGTGAACAAGTTCGTTCAAGATCACCGTCTTGCGGGCGGCTCTTGGTGGATCCGCGATCATTCTCTCGCCGCTCTTGGAAGAAGTAAGACCGCGTCCGCGAGGTCTCCGGTACATCGTCGAATGTGTGATCATTTTTTTTCCCCAGATTTTCGTAAATTCGTTCCGTTTGCGTGTCGCTCAGTTTTCGTGTTCGATCGGTCGGTAGCAGCGGTGTCGGAAAATATTCATCAAAGTGCCACCGACTCGGTTCGAAAATTCTTCGAAAACGTTGTCGATTCGTCCGTTCATAGCATTCCCCACCGATGTCCCTGAATGCGGAGCGTTCCGATCGTGTTCTTGGCCAATTTTGGCATTACCCCTCGTTCTCGGTGATCCCTCTCCAAGTCGACTCGATTTTGTAACATCCCCAGTGCGGATCCAAGTGGGGTTTCAGTGTTTTGTCCGCGTTTCCGCAAGTGATCTGTCATTTCTATCAGTTTCCCCGTGTATCTCGATCGAATGTTTAGCATCAACTGTCCCTATGTGCGGTTTTAAGAGGGGTTTTAGTGTTTTACTCGGGATCTCGCGAGTGGTCTGTCCCTATCTGCATTTCTATCCATTCGCTGGATTATCACCTTAATCTCGGGAGTGTCTCGGAAGCGTCGCTAGTGTCTCGGAAGCGTCGATAGTGTCTCTGGAGCGTCGCGAGTGTTTGGGGAGCGTCGCGAGGGTCTCTGGAGCGTCGAGCGTGTCGGTAGCGTCGCGAGTGTGTCGGGAACATCGAGAGTGTCTCGGAAGCGTCGGGAGTGTCACGGGAGCGTCGGGTATATTTCCGTTGCGTCGCGAGTGTCTCGGAAGCATATCGAGTTTCTCGGAAGCGTCGCTAGTGTCTCGGCAGCGTCGCGAGTGTTTGGGGAGCGTCGCGAGTGTCTCTGGAGCGTCGAGCGTGTCTCGGTAGCGTCGCGAGTGTGTCGGGAACATCGAGAGTGTCTCTGTAGCGTCGCGAGTGTCTCAGAAGCGTCGCGAGTGTCTCGGGAGTGTCTTGAAAGCATCGAGAGTGTTTCTGTAGCGTCGCGAGTGTCTCTGGAGCGTCGCGAGTGTCTCTGGAGCGTCGAGCGTGTCTCGGTAGCGTCGCGAGTGTGTCGGGAACATCGAGAGTGTCTCGGAAGCATATCGAGTTTCTCGGAAGCGTCGCTAGTGTCTCGGCAGCTTCGCGAGTGTCTCGGGAGTGTCTCGAAAGCATCGAGAGTGTTTCTGTAGCGTCGCGAGTGTCTCTGGAGCGTCGCGAGTGTCTCGGAAGCGTCGGGAGTGTCACGGGAGCGTCGGGTATATTTCCGTTGCGTCGCGAGTGTCTCGGAAGCATATCGAGTTTCTCGGAAGCGTCGCTAGTGTCTCGGCAGCGTCGCGAGAGTCTCTGGAGCGTCGCGAGTGTCTCTGGAGCGTCGAGCGTGTCTCGGTAGCGTCGCGAGTGTGTCGGGAACATCGAGAGTGTCTCGGAAGCATATCGAGTTTCTCGGAAGCGTCGCTAGTGTCTCGGTAGCGTCGCGAGTGTCTCGGGAGCGTCGGGTGTGTCTCGGAAGCGTCGCGAGAGTCTCTGGAGTGTCTCGGAAGCGTCGCTAGTGTCTCGGAAGCGTCGATAGTGTCTCTGGAGCGTCGCGAGTGTTTGGGGAGCGTCGCGAGGGTCTCTGGAGCGTCGAGCGTGTCGGTAGCGTCGCGAGTGTGTCGGGAACATCGAGAGTGTCTCGGAAGCGTCGGGAGTGTCACGGGAGCGTCGGGTATATTTCCGTTGCGTCGCGAGTGTCTCGGAAGCATATCGAGTTTCTCGGAAGCGTCGCTAGTGTCTCGGCAGCGTCGCGAGTGTTTGGGGAGCGTCGCGAGTGTCTCTGGAGCGTCGAGCGTGTCTCGGTAGCGTCGCGAGTGTGTCGGGAACATCGAGAGTGTCTCTGTAGCGTCGCGAGTGTCTCAGAAGCGTCGCGAGTGTCTCGGGAGTGTCTTGAAAGCATCGAGAGTGTTTCTGTAGCGTCGCGAGTGTCTCTGGAGCGTCGCGAGTGTCTCTGGAGCGTCGAGCGTGTCTCGGTAGCGTCGCGAGTGTGTCGGGAACATCGAGAATGTCTCGGAAGCATATCGAGTTTCTCGGAAGCGTCGCTAGTGTCTCGGCAGCTTCGCGAGTGTCTCGGGTGTGTCTCGAAAGCATCGAGAGTGTCTCTGTAGCGTCGCAAGTGTCTTTGGAGCGTCGCGAGTGTCTCAGAAGCGTCGCGAGTGTTTCGGGAGTGTTTATGCGGCATCTGAAGACACCCACCGATGGACAGACGAAGCAGGTAGGTCTTCAGTCTGATTGACATCAAGCCAGCCAGCGTCGGAGCACCTCTACTCTTCACCAGCGTTCATCCAAAGTGAGTACCTCTTTCCTCACTATCGCTTCGCTTGGTCTCCGGGAAGTTGGCTCGAATTGGCTTCAGTGTCATCGGCTTGCTAGCTTACGGGGGTTCGTTTGTGTAGGCCACGCTGGGGGGGGGGGGGGGTGGTGCCGCCTTACTCGTAGTTAGTCAACAAATAAACGTCTCTTTTCAGGTCGCAGCCGAGTTCTGGACCACGGTTCAGGGTTCGGTTGGCGAAGTAGGGCGCTCCAATGGGTCCTCTGTCGTGGAACAATGCTTGTTCTTGAAGTTTGTTGCTTTTTTTCCTTTTCAGACTCATCGGCTCAACTGATCGAAGGACGATCGGTTCTCTTGCGTGTTTCACTTTCAATAGGATCGCTATTGTTCCTCTGTTACTTAGGCACTCTCTGTCTCACATTCCATCGCAGGAAGAGCTTGAAAAGGCTTGTCGGTCGATTGTGGCTCAGTTTATGTTTAAAAAGAGCCTGAAAAGGCTTGTCGATCAGTGTTCTCGCTTGCTTTAGAGTCGATTGTGGCCGAGGTAATGTCACATCATGTCGGTCTTTCTTCAAAAGAGCTTGGAAAGGCCTATCATGGCTCGGTTTATGCCCAAAAAGACCTTGAAACGGCTTCATTTCTCACCTTTTTCAGGGTTTTTCTTGAGAGGTCGGGATTGCGTCTGGGTGACTGGCCTTTGTCTGGCTGACAGACTCGCAGTCACTGCCATCAATTTAAGTTTGTGTTCACCACCCCTTCAACATTGCTCCCTTCTTCCACTTAACTGAATTAGGATCTCATCTCCCCTCCAGCACATGTGCCACCACACGTCCCAGAAATGGGCATAAACTTCTGCTAAACGCTTGAACAAGTGAATAATTATCTCCCTTGGGCTGACTTGCGTCCATTCCCATCCATCATGGCCCGATGACAACAAAGCAGGATCCATCACGGACGCTATACCCTTCCAGGGTCCCTTTCGTCACAGTCTCCCCACCCCACCCCAGCCCAGGGCCGAGCTTAGTCAATCAGAAACGAATTTACAATTTATGAACCATCCCTTACCGTGTACGACACTTGCCTGCGCTCTGGTCGCCAACGATTGTGTGATGGATGATGGATGACACTCATCCCGGTGATGGATCGTCCTGCTCACACTCGTGCAAGCTTGTGTAGTGCCAATCGCTCGCAAATCCCTCCACAAACAACCTCAGTCTCAACCGGCGATCAACTTTCGAAGTTCATTGTCAAAACTCGATCTGATACGTGAGCACCTTCGTGACTTTCGCGCCAGCACGCACGGCCAGGCGGCGTCATAGTTTCGGTTTCGTGTCGATATCCTTTCGTCGAGGAGATTAGCCCGTGATTGAGGGAACGCGCACACGAACCCGCCGAGAGGGCGGGTGACTGACTTTTAGTTCGAAAGTCCTTCCCATCAGCGAGTGTCCTTGCTGAATGCACCTCCTCCGTTTGTTTACATTCGCAGAGGAAGTAACAACGACTCAGCAGCAAGGATTGTGCAATAATTTGCTTGCAGAGACTCGCAAATGAATCTCATTACCGAGATAAGGATAAGAAAGTATTCCAATTAGTTCGTGGCATTGTTGTGCTTGTGGTAAATTGCCATGCAATTATGCACGACTTGGCCTTGAGCTGGGGGAAGACACCCCATTGTCCTTGACCCACATTTGATCGCATTCATCACGAGAGTGGCTCCGATATCCGGTCGTCCGGACTTTCGAATCAATCCCGAATTTGGGATTCAAATTTCCTGCCTCCCTCTTGCCCTCGGCATGGCTCCTTCCGATTGAATGCCGCCATGATCAGGGATGGCATTCGCTTTCTTTCCCCGGTCGCGTCTGGTCCATGTACCCTTGTGACTTTCATTCAGAAAATGCGCACAAAACAAATGAACTTCGTTTACATTTGTCGGTGATGTCAGGTGCGAGGATTTGACGGGCGGAAATGAATAGACGAACGGTGCTGGCAATGGCTGCAGAGCGAGAGAGAGCGAGCGCGGAATGGTGTTGAATTTATTTTAAGGACCTCTTGCTTTGAAAAGAACTCGAGTGGATTTTGTCTTACGAGTCAGGCGTTTGCGGTTTCGCCCGGTGTGAGATTTATGCTTCACGACGTCTGCTGACAGGGAGGCGAGGGGCGGGCGGGCGCGTTTTCTGTTTCTTTATCGCGTGGGGGGGTGGGGCGGTGGACTGGTGCCAGATTAACATGGCTGAGATAGCGTAAACAAGGATATTCAACTCGATTATGTACTCTGTCTTAAATTGGCGGCGAGTGGGGTGTAGCCTAACGGCACTCGACAGGCACATGCAACGTTGGTGGGACTGCTTATGAGGTTAACTTTGGAATGAAATTGTTTCCGGTTGTCACGACGGGGGAAGGGTGAGTGGGTGAAGTGAAGTTGTCCCCGTTCAGCTTTAAGGCTTGTGTGGGGATCTGGAAGATTTTTTTTACGTCGTTTCGTCCTATCCTTCGTACATTTTTCGTATAAGCTTTTCATTGTCTCCGTCGTCCTCAACGTCGTCTCATTCGTCCTTTTTTCATCTCCTTCGCCGTATTATTTGTCCCTTTGGCCTTTTCATCTTCTGCTTCGTCCCTTATTTCCTCCTATTCGTCATCCCTTCACCCTTTTAGTAGTCTCATTCGTCCTTTCCGACGTCTTCTTATTCTCCTTCGTTCTTTGCCTCGTCTTCTTCGTATTCTTCGTCTTCTTCGTATTCTTCGTATTCTTCGTCTTCTTCGTCTTCTTCGTCTTCTTCGTCTTCTTCCTCTTCCTCCTCTTCCTCCTCTCCCTCCTCTTCCTCCACTTCCTCCAATTCCTCCTCTTCCTCGTCTTCCTCCTCTTCCTCCTCTTCCTCCTCTTCCTCCTCTTCCTCCTCTTCCTCCTCTTCCTCCTCTTCCTCCTCTTCCCCCTCTTCCTCCTCTTCCTCCTCTTCCTCCTCTTCCTCCTCTTCCTCCTCTTCCTCCTCTTCCTCCTCTTCCTCCTCTTCCTCCTCTTCCTCCTCTTCCTCCTCTTCCTCCTCTTCCTCCTCTTCCTCCTCTTCCTCCACTTCCTCCACTTCCTCCTCTTCCTCCTCTTCCTCCTCTTCCTCCTCTTCCTCCTCTTCCTCCTCTTCCTCCTCTTCCTCCTCTTCCTCCTCTTCCTCCTCTTCCTCCTCTTCCTCCTCTTCCTCCTCTTCCTCCTCTTCCTCCTCTTCCTCCTCTTCCTCCTCTTCCTCCTCTTCCTCCTCTTCATCCTCTTCATCCTCTTCATCCTCTTCATCCTCTTCCTCCTCTTCCTCCTCTTCCTCCTCTTCCTCCTCTTCCTCCACTTCCTCCACTTCCTCCTCTTCCTCCTCTTCCTCCTCTTCCTCCTCTTCCTCCTCTTCCTCCTCTTCCTCCTCTTCCTCCTGTTCCTCCACTTCCTCCACTTCCTCCACTTCCTCCACTTCCTCCTCTTCCTCCTCTTCCTCCTCTTCCTTCTCTTCCTCATCTTCCTCCTCTTCCTCCTCTTCCTCCTCTTCCTCCTCTTCCTCCTCTTCATCCTCTTCCTCCTCTTCCTCCTCTTCCTCCTCTTCCTCCTCTTCCTCCTCTTCCTCCTCTTCCTCCTCTTCCTCCTCTTCCTCCTCTTCCTCCTGTTCCTCCTGTTCCTCCACTTCCTCCACTTCCTCCTCTTCCTCCTCTTCCTCCTCTTCCTTCTCTTCCTCATCTTCCTCCTCTTCCTCCTCTTCCTCCTCTTCCTCCTCTTCCTCCTCTTCCTCCTCTTCCTCCTCTTCCTCCTCTTCCTCCTCTTCCTCCTCTTCCTCCTCTTCCTCCTCTTCCTCCTCTTCCTCCTCTTCCTCCTCTTCCTCCTCTTCCTCCTCTTCCTCCTCTTCCTCCTCTTCCTCCTCTTCCTCCTCTTCATCCTCTTCCTCCTCTGCCTCCACTTCCCCCTTTATCACCAGTCCGACAATAACATCTTGCCCTCAAAAATCGAAACAAAAACAAGAAGCGGACCATGACTGCAACCGTGTGGCACCTCAGAGGACTTACAGAGGACTCTCCTTCGGTCGGAAACTTCCCTATCTCCCCGCTAGCCACCAGCAAAGGCTTGATAAGCAGACATCTGAAATGCCCCCATTTTCTTATCGAACCACCACTCATTCGCCCGAAAGTCAGTCCAAATGTGAGCTCATGCACCTCGCCATGAACTGCTTTTGCTTCCCTATCATTACACAATCGATTTTGTATTCCTTTCCCCCCCCCCCTCCTCCCCCTCTCACGGGCAGGATATGACGTCACAAACTTATGGTGAATCTCCGCTGAACTCATTTCCAATTGCGTGTCTGTTCGACTCCATCGCGTTCCGCCAAAAATTTACCATAAACTCCTCGCTTCTGCGGGCTGTGAGGCTGTGTGTGTGTTCACTTCGATTAAACTACAAATTAGCGTCTGCACGAAATCGAGGTTTCCGCCAACGTGACCGCCTTCCCACGAGCACACCCACTCCCCCATCCCCATCCCCATCCAGTCAAGCCGTTTTCACGAATCCACGGCTGCAGCGATTACACAGTCGGAGAGGGTGTGGACCGTGGAGCTGTCCTTCCGACCGACCGTTCTTCCTGGAAAGCGTCGTCATTTATTATTCCTGTTTTCGGTGCGATGGTTCTTCTTCCGTCTCGATGCAATTGGAAACCTTGGAAACCGAAGTACTCGGGCGATAAAGAAGGACTTCTGAACTTCCGTTCTTTTCTTGTTGCGGCTCTCTGAAAATGCCAATATGTTACCATCGCCACCAAAAAAGACTCGTCCCGAAAGTTTCCCCAGCAATCGGTTGCCCCGACAGAACTGCTTAAGCAATCGAACAGCCCCGGGGTTCCGGGCTGCTATGCACGGCGTACATATGTTCTCTTCTTTGTGAACGTCGCCAACCAATTAGATGAACACATCGAATGCCGATGCCTGCCACCACGTGCGCGGGCACGGGCCGGGACAAGAGATCAACTCGAAAGTGGGCTGTCGTTAACCTCCTGTGCACCTGGTGGGGAAATTAATATTTTATGCGACAATAAATTTTCTTCTCTTTCAAGCAGTTTTTTTGTTCCCTTTTGTTTATTTTGTTTTCGTCGTCGAACGTCCTCGGAGGAGGTTCGGTTCAGCTGAGGAATGTCCCAGACCGCCCGGGCAATGTGCAAGTAAAGTGGATGGGAATGGAACCAGATGATGTTCGCCATCGGCAGAGTTTAGTTGAACTTCTGTTGGGATGATCAAAAATTAATTGGATTCCAGGGAGGGAGGGTGCCGTGTAGTAATTGGAGGGGGCTGGCTCTATGTCTTTCTGTGGAATGAGATTGAAGTGAAATGGAGATGACTCAACGTACGGTAGGTGCGTGGGTGCAAGGAGCTCTGGGGGTAATTCGATGGGGTGCCACAAGGCGGTGGATTTGGTCACTTTCTTGTTTGTTTTTTTCGGTTTCGGTGGTTTACTTGTTTTTCTTTTGTAGAAGACGACGTCGTGAGTGCAAGCATGAGGCACCTTATTGAAGCAACACGCCGTCTGGAATGTTTGGCCGATGGGGTGCCACACGGTTGTAGTTTGGGTCCTGTTTTTTTTTTTTTTTTTTTTTCGTTTTTTGGTGGAAGATTACGCCGTTCGCGCAAGCGTTAGGCACCTTATTGAAGCAGGAGTATATGGCCGATGGGGTACCGCTACTTTTTTTTTTACAAAAATCTGTGAAGACTGATGTCGGGGCCCTAACAACGACTGAAATATCGATTGAATGGTGCGGGGATCTAAAACTTGCGTAGAGGGGCGTGCGATAAGGCCAAGGGTGTTGTGACTCCGAAACCGTCGTCGATTGTTGGAGAAGTTGAGCGACCAGACGTGTATCTTAGTCACTCAGAAACGACTGTTGAGTACTGTCGGAATGATTTTCGGTCAAGGCATGGGTCGAATGGTAGCTTGGAAGTTGAATTTGATGGAGTCCCACAGGGTTCCACTGTTGGTCATATTCTCTTAGTTTTTTTTTTTTTTTTTTAATGAATTCGCGACTTTTGTGGTTGCAAGTTGCCCCTTTCCTACTTGCAATCACATCTAAGCCACCCATCCAGCACCTCAAAGTCCATCCACCTTTCAGCAGCCACCACCTCCCACTCAGAGCCTACCAAAGTTTACCTTTCTCGCCCTTATCCCCTTATCGCAATCATTCAGTAATCCACTTACAGGAAGGTTTGCCAAAAAATGAATATTCATCTGTCCTCCCCCCCACCTTAAGAGGAGAACTTTTAAAACAATGTTCCACCGTCGTGACGCCCAGGTCTGGGGTACCCATTTCAAAGCGACGACGGACTAACTTATTTCGGGAAGTCCTCGACTCACTCCTCGCATAATGAGCTGAGTTTATTTTAAGACTTTCAGCGGGTCATGGGGTCGGTTGAATCAAATTCTAGTTAAACGACGACGATGAGGGGGCGGTTTGCTTTTGCCAGCCACTGTGATCCGGGAGCTATCAAGTTTCATTAATAGACACACAAAAGGGAAGGGATCATGATCTGCTTCTGGCATAGCGTCTAATCTCGTCGCGCCGACTTTGGCATCCAGTGGGCGGGTGGATGTTTGTCTGAAAGGACTCGCTCCTTGTCTAGCTCTGACTCCATTCATCAAGGAGCCCTCTCATGGACTGCATCACATCATATCGTCTCTCTTCGAGGAGCGTTCATCAAACTGTCTCCTCGGCGAGAACTTCTCTCGTTAACGTCATTCCCGATCGGTCTGAGAAAACAAATCACAGCGCCAGGACCTCCCTCGCCCGTGAAATGATGCCCCATTTGCCTGCACTCCTCAAGACTGTTTGTCCATTCTAACTTCGTAATGAACGTCGTCAGCAGGAAATTGTTTACGACTGCGACATAAGTTTCGTCCTGGCCATTGGCCAACCGTCCACGCGTTTGAACCACACTCGCCTCCGATGCGGACCCAGGCGTGCATTCCCGAATGCATCGCCCTCAGTTTGCTTGCAAATGCTTTTGTAGCTTAACCTTTGACAGGATTTTCGAGGATAATAGCTCCTCTTCGGTCCCCCGCCCCACAGCCAGCAGACCAAGTTTTCGTCAACGTTCCGCCCCGACGCACAAAACAACTTTAAATGGGATTTTCCACGGCACACTGCTCTCCGGCGACAGATCTTCCAAATGGGACAGTGGCTTAAGGACATTCGTGTCTTATCGCGTCTGTCCTTTGTTGGCAGCGCTTTGTCGAGATGATGCGACGATTGCTGTTGATTCATCCGCCTGTGTGCAAACAAATGGGCAGCGCCGAAATGAAATCGAAGCGCGACGACGCCGAGATGCGAACGGGGCCGTAGTTCGAAGGGCAACTGAAAAGTGGAAAAGTTTAATTGGTTTTGATTTGCTCGTGGTCGTGTGTTGCGAGTTGCGACTCGACATAGGGCACGGTGTGGAGCGCAAAGTTTGCTAAGGCGATTAGAGATAATTGAGGAAACGTGTAGCCGGCCGTAATCTGATTTGAGACGGAATCTGCGGGCCTGATTGTTCCAACGGGCTTCATCTGCACTCTGCGCCATCGATTTTGAGGATTCATTGAGATTCGCCAATGGCGGCGGTGTCGGCGGTCTGGTAAGTGGGTGTGGATGGCGAAAGGACAAGGTTTGAGTAAATCGATGGACCCGCAAAGCAGGGGATTACAAGGAAGGACTCTTAATGACGCAGACAATCAGGTGACGCAGGCCTCCAGGTCCAGTCTGGAGGATCTGGTTGATGTCGCTGGGGTGTGTGGAAATAAGGACTCCTTTGAGCGTCTGGCCGGTGGGGGCACGACTGTCCAAAGCCTCAAGGAAGTCGTCATCGCCTCAGTCGCAGCGAGCACGGGGTTTGACTGACGGCCACGGCCCAGCTTTGACTGTCGAGAGCCTCAAGGAAGTCGCCATAGTCTCGGTCGCAGCGAGCACGAGGCTTGACTGAAGGCCACGGCCCAGCTTTGACTGTCGAGAGCCTCAAGGAAGTCGCCATAGTCTCGGTCGCAGCGAGCACGACTCTTGACTGAAGGCCACGGCCCAGCTTTGACTGTCGAGAGCCTCAAGGAAGTCGCCATAGTCTCGGTCGCAGCGAGCACGAGGCTTGACTGAAGGCCACGGCCCAGCTTTGACTGTCGAGAGCCTCAAGGAAGTCGCCATAGTTTCGGTCGCAGCGAGCACGAGGCTTGACTGAAGGCCACGGCCCAGCTTTGACTGTCGAGAGCCTCAAGGAAGTCGCCATAGTTTCGGTCGCAGCGAGCACGAGGCTTGACTGAAGGCCACGGCCCAGCTTTGACTGTCGAGAGCCTCAAGGAAGTCGCCATAGTTTCGGTCGCAGCGAGCACGAGGCTTGACTGACGGCCACGGCCCAGCTTTGACTGTCCCACGCCCCAAGGAAGTCGCCATATCCTCGGTCGCAGCGAGCACGGGGCTTGACTGAAGGCCACGGCCCAGCTTTGACTGTCGACAGCCTCAACGAAGTCGCCATCGCCTCAGTCGCAGCGAGCACGGGGTTTGACTGAAGGCCAACATTTCAAGGCCAAGTCCTTCTGTCTTTGAATAGAAATACAGTGTCGCCCTCTTTATCGAAGGACACTCTTGAAGGGGCCACCCCATAATTCACTTTCAAAGAGCTTCATCAGCAAACTCGACCTTCTTTCGGTCGGTCTCAGCGGTGTCAGCCGTCTCCGAACCTCTGCTTCGCTGAGACCGTCGTTCAGCTAATTTATAAGGTCCCTCACCACAAGGGGATGACCTAACTCTGCCGAACAACCCACAAATTGAGTGCGCCAACGACTCTGGTGAAGTCAAACTCTACCCTCCACCGTCCGACTGCCCATGAAGACCGCACAACTCGCCTCGGTTCATAAACACCTCACCGCGACCGGTAGTCAACACTGGAGAATAAACAATGCACACCCCATTTCATTCCTTTTCCCCGACAAACGGGCAGAGTGTGAGGTTGTAGCGGGCAGGGGATAGGAGTATCTTCCGGATGGTTATACACCTCGACCGTAAACCAGTCACAACAACGCTCCAGCTGCAGAAGGCATCCTTGCCATTCGCACAGACAGCCACCCTCCTCCTTCCCTCGAATGCAGCCGCACTTCGATACAAAGACCCCTCTCTCGACCGTGTTTGTTCGTTTCATTTCTTGAGGCCACCGTGCCGGGGTTTGATGCCAATTTATCGATTCACCCTTCCTCCGGGGGGCAGGTCTCAAAATAGATGCGAAACGAGAACTTTTAACTAATTGCCGCTGGGGTTGTGTTTGCCTAATCAATTTGGTGGCTGGCTGGTGTATTTGCTTGACTTACTGTTGCTCGCGGCAAATTCAATCGCAGGCACCAGCCGCACTCTGGACCCGCTTCGAATTTATGGTAATCTTGGAGAGGAATTTTCAATCGCAACACACTGCAACTTTGCGGGCGTACGCCTTCGAGTGCCGCCACTCTGGATGTGGGGAGTGCTTGAAATAGAAACCGATCGTGTTCGCCTGCGTTCATTAACTCGGCGGGGGAGGGAACTTTTAAGAGTTTAATTAGAGCTTAAGTTTGAGTACATCGTCTGACGGGAACTATTTAATTTTTGCGAAGCGACTTGAGGGGGAAGGGACGCGTAATTTGTGGGGATGCTTCCACTTATTAATTTGTTCCCGGAAATAGGATGTGGAGTCGGTGTCAGTTGGGATGAGTGCTCTTAGACTCCATCTCAGCGGGATTGGGTGGTCTCAGGCTTAGGTGCTTTGAAGCCGGCTCCGATGGTCCTCGGCTCGTGTCGGAACTTTTCCTTGAGACACTGTGTGGAAGAGTCACGAAAAGGGACCAGCTTTGACTACCAATCACAATGGGATCGTCAGGACCTTGAGACGTGGCTTTAGCATCTACCCACGGTCTACCATAATTGCAAGTTTTGGTACCCACAGCACTCTTAATCCGCGTCTAAATCCTTAGTCCCCCTCTTAGCCTAAGTCGGTCTCAGATCAGGAGTCAATCTCCATACTTGTCTCAACACGTTGAACTAAGTGAGCCACGGCCACAAGAGCGTTAGGGCACCCAATTACCTACTTTCCTAGCATTCTCCTCTTCTTCTTCTTCTTCTTCTAGTGGCACTACAGTCCGGGGTGGACAAGCTTCTCCAGCTGGCACGATCTTTAGTCAGCTGTCTCCAATTTCGCGCATCAATTTGGTTGAGGTCCTTCTCCACTTGTTGGCGCCATCGGTTTCGTGGGCGTCTTCTATTGCGTTGTCCCACTGATTCGGAGTCGCATTCTCCTCAGCTTCTCCTTTTTGGTGTAGCCCTTCAGTTCGAGGTGAACGTGGGGAGCGACCAAAAAGTCTCTCCAGTGGCCAGCTCACTCCAGTGTCGCACACTATTTCGGTCGAGGTCCTTCTAAGCTTTGGTGCGCCACTTTAGAAGCGAGCTTCCTCTGTTGCCCTGTCCCACAGCTTCGGCGTCGAAGACTCTTCAAGCCGGAGGTGGATAGGTGGGTGTACTCCGAACATGTGGGTGATTGTAGGCGATAGGGGACGCTGTCGGCCCTTTGGACCGTGGATCACATGGACCGGAGCTTAAGAAGGAGCTAAGTTCCCCATGCTCTTTACGCAGACCAGCCACCTTAGACGTTGCATCTTCCTTCTCGGTATTTCTCCGCTCCTCCTTGTACAACACAACGTTTTCTATGTCCTCTCCATTCGTCGACATTTTCACTGAAGCATCTGTCCAAGTTTTCCTTCTAGTCCAGGAAGAGTCCTTACTCGCTCGTTGATCACATTGTACCCCCTCATGAGGCACGGTCAGCTCACAACTCATCTCAGTCTTCAGTCTAGGTCGTCCTTTTTGTGTACTTTTCTGTGGCTTGCATCGCAGTCCACATTTTTACCTCGTCGCTTAGTCACCTTGATTCATTCTTCAGTGCAAGCTCGACCCTCATTCACAACTTGATCCTCTCTTCCAACTTAGTCTGCTCCCGTCTCAAATTTCACTTCAAATCCAAAACTCGGTTCGGCTCCAATCCTGGCTTAGTCACGGCTTAAGCTTCAGTTTACGCCTCAAATCCAGCTTCCCACGAGGCGGCCCTTAAGCTCGCTCACCTCCTTCGTCAGCATCTGCTTCAGCTTCAGTTGTAGTCTTAGACCGAGCATCAAATTTGGTTTTCTCCTCAATATCAGCCTTCTCCAGTCCAAGCCAGTGGCATGTCATCTTCAGCCTAAGCCAGGCCTTCTGTCTATCTGCCGTCTTAATCCACGCTTCGGTCCCTATCTCCAGTCTCTGCCATAGCCTCCTACTACTTCTATCCCCATGTCAGAGCTCCACATGCTCATCTCAAACCCCGTCCTGGGCTTGGGTTAGTCAATCTCCTCATCCTCCACAAGCCACGTCCCTTTTAGTCCCCGCCTTACGTTAGGTTAGGTACGTTGGTAGACGCGGTGGGGGCACGCCTCACTTAGGACCAGGGCTATGGTTGGGGGATTTAAAAGCCTCCTCTTTCCTACTCCCGCCTTAGTCTCAGGCTTCTTCTTAGTCTCAGTACAAGCTCAGGTCAGTCGCAGCTTCTTTGTTAGGCTTAGTCTGACTTTTTTTTAGTCGCTGGCTTAGTTAAAGTCTCCGTTTCAGCTTGGTCCTTGTTCTCACCATCTCACTCCATCTGCATACCCTCAGCATCAGTCCTCGTCCGACTTTCTCAGATGCTAGGCTCAATCAGCATCTCCGCCTCCATCTCAGTCAGCTCCAGTCTGTCTCTGTTTCAGATGGTCGTCTCAGTTTACACCTCCGACTCCGTCTGAACTCTCGCCATTCAGTCAAGCTCTAAGCCTCCTCAATCCACACATCCGCCTTCATCTCAACACTTAACATCAGTCCCATCAGTGCGTCAGATCCTCGCCTCAATCCACACCTCAGCCTCCATCCAAACTTGCGTCTAAGCCTGTGTTTCAGGTTCTGCTTCATCGCAGTCGCCTGTCTTGCCCTAAATCCAGCCTTTGTCTCAATTTCAGACCTCGACTGCGACCGACTGTGGCCGATGTCCAAACCGCGCAACATGAATAAACAATTTGTTAACTTTGAGAGCTTGTATAAAAATACTTTGAAATCATAAGCCCGGGTTATCTAGGAGTACTTAGGCATAAAGGTCAAAAGGGCACATATGACTGTCTCCAAAGACGTTATTTCCGCTCTCATACCACTGTGCGTCGCGGTCTGAGCCTCGTCTTTAGTTTTGACTTCATCTTGATCGCAGTCTCAACGCCTGTCATGTCGTTTGTCCAAAAAGTTCAAATGTTTGCTTCAATTCAGTGAAGTGTCGCCCACTTAGACGTGAAGGGTTCCTCGGATTAAAACTGGGCCCTCATTGCATTTCCCCCGAACCTTTTCCAGAGCAAAAGCTGCTCCTCCATACAGCCGCGTCTCAATTAGACCAACGATTTATGACCAAATCTGCTTGACATTTGCATTCTGCTTACCACTTCGACTCCTTTCCTTCCTCCATCGATGTCGCCCAAGTGAGAGGCCCCTACCAATTCACACACTCCATGCATATTCAAACCAAATCCCAGTCGCGGCATATGGCGCCCAGAAATCAGAAGGCAACTTCGAACTCGGCAATCTTCTCGGCAATTTATTCCGAAACACGAAACTCACCCTGTCGCCGTATCAAAGGTTGCCCACAGCACACATTACACCCTCAATCTCCATAAATCCCATCAGTCAATGCATAGTCATCGAATTAACTAACTAACGAGAGCCCCCGCTGCTGAGGCAGTCATCCCTGAAATACCCTTCCGAACACATGTAATCCACACTCTCGCCGCATCGTCATCACCGAATAAATACCCGTGCCTCGGCATCCTTCGGGACACGGATACGGATACGTCCTCTGGAAGAAGTCATTAATCCCGCTGAGGTATCCCCGCACCCATTCCACCGGAGTTCCTGCTCACACCCGAGGCTCGTCCTGTCAGCAGGCAGCAGGCCGATGAATGTCCTTTTTCTCTCAAAAAATAATTGCTTAAGTTTCTGATCCATGCCGGAAGGAGGAGGGGGGCAGAAAGTGGGCAATCATCTGCGTCTGCATCCGATGTCCTTGCGAGGCCGGCGGGGCCCGCATGACTGGGCATTTGTGCAGATTGAGAAGGATTACTCGCGTATCCACATCCTTAGCGTTTGTTTCGGCTTTGTATTAAGCGTCGGCTGTGTGCGTGCGAGAGTCTGTGGGGGCTTTCGAGGGAACTCTGCTTGTCTTGGGGCATCATTGAACAACGATTTGATCTTTTAGTCGGATTAACTACGTCATCGCGGCGTGGGCGTGCTTCGAAATTATTGTCGTCTGGCTTTGCAATCGTAAATCAAAGGGCTCAAGTGACCTTCTGGCCCCCAATTGATCCTATCGCACGAGTCTCTGGCACCAGACGAAATATCCGGCACCTTCGTCTTGCCTCTCGGACGACAAGGACGATTATGATTTATCGGCAAAAAGAACACACATTCCCATGGCACGACGAAGAGTTGGCTTGAAAGGGAGTTCAAAGGCCCCCAAGAAGCAGAAGGACGAAGGAAGGAAGGAAGAAAGGACGTGTTTTTTTCAAAGGAGAGGATGAATCTCGCTTTCCAAGGACGAATATGAAAAAAAAAAAAAACGAATCGCCCCACTCTCTCAGCGTCCTTCATGCGGAAGGATTGAATCAGATTCCATCACAATCGGCGTCGGACGATGAGACGCGTGGCGTCTATTTCGGTCCGAAATCGATAAATATTCGGCATTCCGATGCCAGCCGGCATGTGTGTGTGGCCCAAACAGGGAAACAAACGCCACAAATTTATGGTCGTCCTTATTTGCTGTAATTTGTCACAAAATGAAATGCCTTCGCTGTGGTTGCTTATAAAATGGATTTATATCCGCCATGCCGGCGGTTTTGGGGCGGAAATTTATGGGCCCTCCAATGACTCGGAATGTGGTTACTAGAATTTCAATTCAGATTGCAGGCGTTTGTTGGCAAATCACCGCGGCCAACGATGTCCTTAAATGGGAACCATCATGTGGGGTCATCAATGACTTTCACATGAGTGAAATTAATCAAGCAAAATGGTTGGTTTTTTTCTACAATTTGAACACGTCGCTGACGTTGAACTAATCGTTATCGACCAGTGCTTAAGCCTGTGAAATGTCAGCCAACAGGTGGCATTCAGAACAAAATGGCGCCCTAACAAAATCGGCCTGGAACATAAAAAGCGAAACATGCATTGGGATGAGATACTTCGCCATCCACTGTCCGCGACTCTTCAAAAAATTGTAATGAATCACTCTCTGCGACTGTGAACTGCCAACTGAGTAATCCGGTCCAAACCAAAATGGCGCCCAAACAAATTCAACCTGGAACATAAAAAGCACTCGTCTGCTTGACAATTGGAAGCGGACATGCATTGGGATGAGATCCTTCGCCATCCACTGTCCGCGATTCCACAAAAAATTGTTATGAATCACTCTTCGAGTCTGTGAACTGCCGTCCAAACCAAAATGGCGCCCAAACAAAGTTAACCTGGAACACGAAAAGCACTCGTGTGCTTGACAATTGGATGCATTGGGATGAAATCCACTGTCCGCTACTCCACAAAAAATTGTAATAAATCTCTTTTCTCTTTGACTGTGAACTGCCAACAGATTAATCCGGTCCAAACCAAAATGGCGCCCAAACAAATTCAACCTGGAACATAAAAAGCGGCCCGGGATTTGATTAGTCAAGTGGGAAATGGGGGTATTTAGCCCAAAACTGGACAAAATCATTGCCGCTCTCTGCTCGTGAACCACACACGTCCTTAAACGCGTCATTTGTCATTCAAGTCGGTCACCGAGAGGTTTCCACAAGCCAAAAATCAAGGCAATCATTTCATGCCCACTGTCACGCGACGATAGAATCCCAACACACATCCCCTCTCGATCAACAGTCAACAAGTCGCCACCAACTAGGACGCCGCTAACCGTCCCCTCGAGGAATTGTCCACATGTCACAGCGGGTTGTGCTTGTGCTTCCCCCTCAAATCGATTATTTACTGTCCACCCTCCTTACCTGGCTTTCAAGAACCCGAACACGACACGGATGCTAAGTGATAATTATGGGCAATAATGTGCGCCTGCCACGCCGTAGACACAAAGAACGCGAAAACTGAGCAAATTTAATTAAAACCTTGAGTCGTCTACCGAACACGCCGCCGGGTTGCACACACTATCCGTGGAGTGCGTGCATGTCCTTGGCAATGGTTCTTAAAGGTATTCCTGCTCCGCCGGTATGCACGGCACTTCGATAAATTGAATTTCGTGTCAAGGGAAAAAAGGATCCTTGACAGGATTATGATTTTTATGGGAATTCACTTGAAGGGGTGCAACTGTAAGCGATATGAAACGATAATATTACGTTCCGATGGTGAGTGCTGAGTGCTTGGGGGGGGATACCTTTTTTTTGCACTTTTGGGCCTGGTGGACGAGGAGAGTCCTGTGAAAGGGGATGGGCTAGGGATTGAGGGAATTTGAGACATCTAATTTTTGATTCATTGGTCTGCAAAATTGCTGCATTGGGGGCTACGCACGTTTCATTATTTGGTTGGTGACGCCACTTTTATATCTTCTGGGACTGTGGACTGGGTCTAGGACAAGGCTTGTGTAGTCCTTGTCCCCTTTAAGGCTCTTGAATCGCCCACATTCTGTCAATTTTAGGCCTCCACTCTTTGGACTCCATTGTTCTTCTTCTTTTTTTCTACTGGCGCTAGAATCCATGGTGTGCCTGGGTCTCAGCCAACAAGCCTCTTCAACAGGCACGATCTTTAGCCAGCTGCCTCCAATTTCGTTGCTTCCTTCTTCACTTGTGTGCTCAATCGGATTTGTGGGCATTCTCTATTGCGTTGCCTCTATTCACGGGGCTCCTTGGGCTCTACGTGGCCTAGCCGTTGGGTCCGTAAGACTCATCAGCCATTCAGACATAGCCCTGAACGCAGAACTCTTCTCTCGCAGAGACGCTTTTGGGACGTGGACGATCCAAGACCCTTAAAGGCGACAAGGACTGCACAAGCCTTGTCCTAGACCCAGTCCACAGTCAAAGAAGAAATAAAAGTCGCATCGAAAAAAAAACAGGCCTCTGCGCCGTACAGCCGGACTGGGATGATTCCTGCTGTATGGTCCTTTAAGAGAGGGCTCAACTGACTTATCTTATTCAAATGCCGTGGTAAAATCTGCCGAGTCCATCAGACTACCTCTTTTCTTCGGAAACGGAGCTCTTGGATACCCTCATTTAAGCCGAGCGCTTTCTCTTGGCTTCCGCCCTCTTGAATTTGGCATAATGGGCAGCGGTTTGTTTAACGCTTCTTCTTCAAAGCTGAACGTCTCCGCTTCCTTTGCAGGACAACGGGCGTAATGAAACGTTGAATTTTAGGAGCCTTTGAAGTTGCCTTCTTGTTGTCCTTAGCTGGCAGGGCTGGCAGAACTCTCATCGGAGTCATAACCGGGCACAGTGCAATTGGCACTCATGCTCGTAGAATGGGGCTCTGGAGAAGCTGCATGGATGAAGAGGAGGTAGAAACCACAGATCTCAGCTCGCGAATCGCTCTGGCTAGTCGTAGGTTCCTACACCTGAGGCCTATTATTTCAATAATCTCAACGAGCTAAATGGCTCCAGGATAGGCCGGCTAAATCGCTTTTCTACAAGCACCAACTGGTTCCGATGTTAGGAGAAGATAATCCGCGTGGTATCACAATGGCCCCACTTTGGCCTAAGTCTGACTGCCCTCTGCATTCAGCCATTCCAACCTAACGTAACTGGCAGAGGGCGACGTACCACAAATCGACGGACATCATCCTCCTTTGTCAAGCCCTTTTTGTTGCCAAACGACGGTCAATCGGGGAATATCTTTGTGACCCCAGCGGACGATGACCAAAGCCAAGACTGACATATTGGCATCGACGTTGCGATCACGGACTGATTTCCTCTTCCGTTCACCGGTACGAAGTAGATCGATAGCAGGAATGTCCCTTCTTCAGCGGCAAACGGACACGGCTGTGAGTGAGAACTCCCCGTTTCATGAGGAAACCTTGTTTATAGCTTCCTCCGGTGATACCGAGGATGTATCCAGGCCATTCTCCGCCTGAAACATCGCCTTCAGCTTGGGTTCCCATGCGTTTATCGTTAACGACACGCAAGGTTTTCGCATCCCGTGGCCGGGTAAGGTCTATTAAACTTAATTTTTTCCCGAAGACCAACCAAACTAAGCGAGTCAACGCCGTTAGAGGAGGTCAGAGCCAATCTTGAACCAGAGATGGCTGCCGTTTCCGGCGGAATGTGCGGTCGTGTCATCGAAAATTGAATTCAAGTAATCCCTGCCGCTGCACACATGTCCGTGGTCGATCTATGTATAAACGACGTCGAGTTCCGTGCACAAGTACAGGGTGGGCCAAAAACAAGTTTATTTTTAAAACTGCAATAAAATGAACAAAATTAATTTTTTTTCCACGTATTATGGCTTTATTAGCAAGAACAAACATTCCCATTAACTACTATGAAATACAGCGTCATTCTAGTGGCTGCCTCGGCTCGACTTCACAGTAGCGCATTCTGTCACCCCAATTTTCCCAAGACATTGTTCATGGTTTCGTGCTGTAGCTCACGGAATGATTGGATTGGTGATTGAATGCTTTCCAGATTGTTGGCATGACAACGGTCTTTCAGGGTTCCCCACAAAAATAAGGCCAAGGGGGTCATTTTTTGCAACTCCGGGGCGGCCAGTTGACATCGCCAAGACGGCTGATAACACGTTTTGGGAATTTGGTGCGCAAAGTATCCATTGTGGCATGGACTGTGTAGCATGGCGCGCCCTCCTGCATAAACCCGAGGTCATCCTAGTCCAAGTCTTCAATTTCAGGAGAAAAAAAGTCGATTAACTTGGGTCTGTAACGCCCATCGTTGCGGTCACACGTTGTTCCGTTGATGGTCGTGAATTGCGTCTCACACTCTCTGCCACAGCAGCCACATTCTCATCTTTACGCATGGAGACCATGAATGTTGTCCACTAGCACAGCAGTCTTTTTCCACAAACTTGCGGCGTAAAGCAGTCGTGTTGGTTGCTTCGTTTCAGCCAAAAGTTCTTCTTTCCAAAAAAAACGTCCTCGTTTGGGCAACACAGCGCTCAGTTTGGAAACAAATTTCCCATATTTCCCACCGTTGTTCCAGCCCAAATCGACTCATTTCTTTCCGCGGAGGTATGATACTGACTTTCTGTCAACATTTCCAGCAGGAAACAGCTGTTAGTGTCAAAAAAATCTAGGACTTAAAAAACAAACACAAAATGGCCCACACTGTACTTAAAACTTGGACACATCTAAAATTGCTCACTTTTTAAAAAAAAAAAAATGTTGTCAACTTCTTATTGGCCACGTCCACCCCCCATGCTCATTCTCTTTTCCTTTCCACCATTCCACTGCAAGCTGCCACATGGGACCCCACCGCAGCACATCGCTCAAAATTTATTTCTCCGTCACAGCCTGCGGCCGATAGGCGCACTTAAGGGCAATAGGAAGGAATGGTGAGGGGGGGGGAAACGACGTCCAAATTTACCGCCTCACACGACGACAAATCAAATCGGTCTTCATTTCACTTGCGTGCGGTTGACAACAGCGTCCCCATGACCCTGTGGCGCTCGCATAAATTCCCAAAAATTCGCGAGAATTGTCTGCGACTTTACTCTCGGTGGCATGAGACGGAGACGGAGCACAGTCACTGCTGGCGCGTACTTGTGGCATCAAGATGAATTGCTTCATGCCCCGTCGAGGCGCAACCAAAAACGGAGGCCGTTGATAAGTGCTTTTTAATTTATAACCAGAAGTGCGTGAAAAAATCGACCTTTTCTCGCAGTCGAAGGACGTTGTAGTCCTGAGGACATAATCGGGCGAGAGGAGAGGAGCGTAGGTTGGCTTCGGAAATAGATTCTGGGTTCGAATTGATTGATAGATGCTCAGGATGGCTGACGAAAGGGGGGGCGGTCGCGTTTTTAACAACTCCTCGTTGACTGATTGGAATTGAGTCATGGATCAACAAGAGGCGTCTGTTAAAGGGGGAGGGATGGGAAGGGAGTTCCCTTCGTAGAGTCGACTTGGACGACGTTAGTTTGCTGGGTGATGGTACCGAGTGGCAGCACAAGGGACCAGTCGGACATATTTTTGTGGCAGAGGAAGTGTTCTGTAGTGTCGTTGTCTTCTCTAGAGAGGTTTCACCGTTTAGGCGACGGAGTAGTGGCGTTAGTACGCGTCTGCAGTCTAGTCTGTCAAGATATAGCAAGAATGTCGCGGATTTCTTACAAACGTTGTGGAGCATGCGGTTGGTTTGTCCACATCCTCGAGATTCATGCCACTTCCGGTTGAGCTCTAGAGAAGCCCAACCATCGATGGAAGCCCTCACCAAGGACGCGGGTAGTCCCTGCGCTGGTTGGGGTCCTAAGAGTGTCTGCTCTGATCCTTGCCACTAGCAAGTGCATCGGAGATCTCTGGTGGCCCGGGACCCAGACAAGACTACCGATCAAATTCAGAGAAGATTTGCATTCCTGGAGGGGTTAAAGGGTTGAGCAAGGCAAGGATCTCAGTTCATCTCCATCAGCTTTTCACTTTTTGGCTGATTTTCTGTCACTTCCTCTGTTGCTTTTGACAGCCCTCTTGACACTCTTAAGCGACGTTTACAAAGGGATCGACATCGGAGCAAGGAAGAGAAGCCCATTGTGCCCTTGTTTCATCAGACGCTCGTCAACTTCTTCAGCTGGCACTGCTTTCTCCTCTTCTCACCCGAACGGAAGGAGCATCATCCAAGAGTCGCCATCATTTTTTCGCACAAGTTTCCGTGTCATCCCCCATCTTTCTGCCTCAAAAGCAAACTTCACCATTAATTCCACATCATCGTCAACAAATTCCTAAGAACTCCCTCCCCATTCATCAGGACCATCAATCACGATGTTAACCACATTTCCACAAGCCGACTGGACTGAGGGGCGGATAGCGGCCACCCAGCCAACCAACGTTTTTTTTTTTTTGTTTGTTTTCATTTAATTACCTCCGCCGCCACTCAGCGCTGACCACAAAGCCTTATCCGACACATCAAAGGACCGCGCACATGAAGCCACGCACTAACCCCAGACCAGGTCCGCTTCATCGGCTCCCTCGATGGATACCACTGCTGCCCGGGGCAACAGCCGTGCGCCTTGATGAAATTAATTACATCTCCTTGGGCAATTATTTAGTTCGTCCCGCTTTTTTGGTGGGATTCCACGAACTTGACAACAGCTTAGCGCTCCCAGGTGGGCTCCCAGTTTCCGAAGTTTAACGCGTCATTTTTGAGGGAGGAAATTTTAAATGAAATTCGCTCGGGGCTTGGGGACGTCACGGACTTTGACGGGCACTTCTGGAGGAGGCACCATCTGATCCCGATCCCGTCCTTGACACCACCCTCCCCCATCGACTGCAAGTTGCCATTACTCGCTGAGCTGTTTCATTTAATGAGCCATGCAATCCAGCGCGTCCATGTCCACCTCCGCACGGACATCTTGACAAGTGATCCCCGCGGCATCCGACATCGACTGCATAGCTTTCACTCGGATCCTTTCTGTTCTTCCTTGAACTTGATGGCTAATTAAAACCGTCATTAAACTTGCCCTCAACCCACTTCATCCTCGCTCCGCCCTCTCCTTGCTCCTTATCCGTTAATGAGGCAATCAATGTGAATCGAAGGGTGTCGCTTCACGCTGCGTCCGCGCTCGTCCACGCTGCAAATTAAAAATAGTTGCACTCGTCGCGCAACTGTTCGTGTTCGTTTCCACCCACCCCTCTCGCGCGTTTAAATTCTTAGCAAAGTCATGTCCTTGACTCATGGTGTGTCATAAATCGCAAATATCTCCGCGCTCGGATGGGAACGCGATAAATTCGAGAGAAAAGTCACCGCATTCACTCTGCGGCTGTGTTCGCAAACGTCGCACTGCCGGTTTATTAATAACAGGAACAAGTTGAGGAACTCTTGTACCTTCCTTGTGGGCCTCCGTCGTGCGATATGGCCGCCTCTTGATGTGCGACTTGGGCCCCATTCAAGGGGTGGGGGGGGCCCGTGTTCACAAATTCGGCTGTTTGCCAACGGGTGGGTTGAGTTAAAATGTTGATTGTCTGCGAGCAGATTAGAATGGCCTGGGCCCACGGTTTTGTATTAAAAAAGTTGGGACCCAACTTTGTTTTGTTCAAAATTTGAGACGTGGAAAAAATGATGACGAATTGTGGGTGATGTGCGTGCCCACCCGCCACACATGTGCGATGCGTGCAGGAATGAAAGAGCTGCGGCTGTGTTCTGGTTCGGGAAAAGTTTTTGAATACATGACTTAACCTTGTTCAGGTGATGGATTGTGGAGAGGGGAGGGCGTGGGGGGGGGGGGGGGGGGGAGAAGATAAAATTCCAATTATTTCGAGACATCAAGGAGAATTGCGATGTTTTTGAGAGAGGCTGGAATAAAACTCTTCAACTCACCGCCTGCAGGCGAGAATGACGCGTCAAAGATTAAAGTCAGACGGGGGCTTTAAAGAAATTTCGAAGTCAGTTGACGGGAGATGTGGAAGTTGCTGCAGTTGGCAGAAGTTGTAACGTGTGTGGCGTCTCAAGTGGCTTACTGGAGAGACCTTCGCCGGAATTCGGTCAGAAGCAGGGAAGATCAAGGCGTCTGTGGCTCCTTGTTGCGCGATAGAGACGGGGGCAGCCTAAACTTCAGCCAGAAGCAGCGCCTTTGGAAGATCAAGAAGATCTAGGCATCAGTTGCTGGTTGCGCTATGAAAGGCAGGGACTGCCCAAAATTCAGTACCATAAGCAGCGCCTTTGGAAGATCAGGGCATCTATCGCTCGTTGCGCGATAGGAGACAGGGACAGTCCAAAATTCAGTCAAACGTAGCTCCTATCGAAGATCACGTCATTTGTCGCTCGTGGCTTGATGGAAGACAGGGACAGTCCAAAATTCAGTCAGACGCAGGGCCTTTGGAAAACTAAGGCGACTCCCGTTCATTTCGGACGATAGCGCGGGTAAATGGCAGTCATTTCCAAATGTCCTCTAAAGACTACCTCCTCCACAATCACCCCTCTAGGCTCATAAGCAGCGCCCTTAACCGCGCATCCTATGACGAGGCCCAAATCAATGACGTCTGGCCACGGATTCATGCCCTCATTGCCAGCGCCCTTTGCCTTTTTGGCACTTTTTTGTCCACAACACCAGCCATTCGGCAGCCGCTCTAATCCCACCTTGATTGGCGACAGGATAATCCTTTGTCAGCAAGTCAAGTTCATTCCCAGTCGCTGGCTTTAGTTCGTATCCCTCACGTCGTCACGAATCCTTTGCCAGAACTCATCTCCTCTGAAGCCGCAGGTAAACATTCTTCATCAATCCAAAAATTGAGGCCTATTTTCAGCTGACTTCTTCTTCCCCATTCCCAAATGCTTCCCGTTGCTTGACTGCCTCTCATTCAGCCAGCAACTTAGAAACGATCCCCGATTCCTGGAACCACCTTCATATCTGTGAAAATCTCATCAAAACTCAAACGATGCGTATTCACGGCGTTCCACGAAAAGCCTCTGCATTTACCTTTCCACCCCGCCCATCCAGCGGAAATCATCCTTTAAACCGCAATTTGTTCAGTTCTCATACAACTCCGCTTCCCGGGAAATCGAGAAATCACCGAGGCACCCTCATAACGTCGCCACTTTTCGCTCCCCAAACCGTTCAATTGTCTGTCAATTTAAATTGCTGTTCCCATTACGACGCATAAGGGCGTTGTCTAACGACCATTTTGTTCATAAGCTTCCTCACTTTTTCTTTTCGCGTCGTCGTCGTCGTTTAATCGCATGAGTTTGGGGCACTCTTTTCTTCTCGATTTGAATGAACCTTTTGTCTTTTCGATTTGTTTATGTTGAGTGTAATTATTCGCCGAAACAAGGGGGCGCTACAATCGCGCATTGGGGGACAAACTCTTTACATCTCGTTGATGCTGAGGGGTAAAGTTGTTTTCAATATTTTATCCCCTTTGAATTGGGGGAAACGATTTAAGTGCTTCGTGGCTCCTGTCCGTCCTTTCGTTCTAAGCAAAAACACGGTCTTAGGGGTTTGGCATCATTTTTTCCATGGATTGCCTTTGTTTTCTTGGGACGGTTACGGTCTAGAAACCCTTGCCATCACATTTTCCTCTCAATTCAGGCATATTTCCATGTTTAGCACGGACGCCAACCATTAGTTTCGAACAATAAAAAAGATGGCGCTGATCTAAAGTTGCAAAGAACGTGACAAAGTGGTCAGAAAAGTGCAGATCCCTCGAAATTATGAAAGCATAACCTGTTCTAGCCCTTCACCACCAACATTCACAGTCCACTGAATTCCCACTGCAACCCACCACCATTTTCTAATTAAATCCCAAAGGGATGCGAATCATTGATTATCTTGTTTATTACGCCGCCCTCCGCTGCGCGGCCCCAACGAAGCACACAACAAAACGTCGGTTCAATTATCTAGAAACTACGGCCTGGCGGCACAACTAAATCGAGGCCCATTGTCACAACCAACTCGTGTGGGCCGTGGCGGTGTCATCTCATTACATTAACATCCTCCGCCCACTGAACGGCAGGAAATTATTTATTTATTCAAAAATTCGGCAAACAACTCGTGCGGTGCGCAGTTATTGACAAACAAAAGCTTCAATTCTCTGGACGGCTTGTCAGGTATTCTCGGGGGATGTGCCGAGGTAAGCAAGAGCTAAAGTCAGACGGATGGGGGGTGGGCGACATGATGAGGGTACTGTCCAACTTCCGACTGAATTTGGCATCGCCTGAATGTGACGTCAATCAAAAGGCTAGTGTGATGTGTCTCGGACTCGCGAAATGCCTTCAAGACTTAAGCATCCTCCCGCATGCTTCACTCTCACTTCAATCCTTTCATCGCTCTCCCAGGCATGTGTCTCTAAAGCTTGTTTGTGCAACAGCTCGTGCCTAATTCGCACATTAGACCCTGCTCACCCCTTCCACCACCAAAGCACTTTCCAAATCCAATGATTCAAGTTCAATTTGCATATCTCCGACGGCTCCTGCATCTCATTTACATGCATAAGCCTCTTACATCGCCCATCAGCCCTTGTCGTACATCAAGTCCAGCAGCATCAAGTCCATCTTTCAACGCGATCGACTTGGCCGTCCCGCTTGACCCCCAGCCGACGTCCTCCTACGCACACCCACGCCCGCCTGGTGTGTTCATAAATTTTTACCATCTTCCTGCGTAATTCTAGAAAAGGTTCATTCATTCCATTCGAAGCCATCCGCCGGACCGGTCCGCAATTTGAATCCTTTCCAAACGCAATAAATATTCATAAAAACAAGCAACCGTCTCATCCGGTGTCCTAAATATTCATTTAGTCGTCGTGTCCTCGAATCAAATGGGTCCGCCGCCTCCGTTCGTCAACAAGACTGGCATCTGTTTCTTTGTTCCTGTCTGATGGCCAGGCCATCAATGGACGTCGTCCCCTCATTGCATCGTCCCACTGTTTGAAAAAGGATTTCATGGCCAACTGGCAGTCAGTCGCAGTTTTGTGTGTGAAATCACCGTCAGCTGGTGCAAATGTGGATGTCAAGTGGAAATTCTTGCAGGTCATCGTTGAAACTGCGATGAAGTTGTAGTCGCGGCTGCCCTTTGCGAATCTGGACATTAAACGCAGATGGTTGACGAGGAGGTTGCGTTCTAGTGACTCCTTAATCTTTTGTGGTTTGCAAGTGGAAATGAAAAGCGACTGTGGTTGGGAACCTATTAAGCTGCGGTCTGTGCGAGCAAGGGTTCCTAATTGAAATTGTTTGGTTAATCAACGTCAGGCGGTTGCTGTTTGCAGAAAATCACAAAAAACGCACAGATACGAGGGGCGTTCAATATATTCTCGGTATCGGGGTGAAGCTGTGGTTCTATATATAAATTGACTTATTTATCAAGTAATACTATTATTTTAGTGCATTCATGTAAAATTTCATATAAATGTGATTATTAATTCGCGTTTTGTCTCTAGTTAAACAGAATCATAATGGCAACTGAGATGATGATGGTGAAAATTGAGCATACCGAGAATATATTGAACGCCCCACGTATAAGCAGTTTTTCAAAATTCCAACTGCCACAGCGTCCCAACTAGGGCTACCAAGGACTTCTGTACACCGTTGCTGATGTGTTCTCACTTCGTTCAGGTCACCTTCTCCGACGCTTTTCCTACCTTCTTCTAATGAAGCCCATGAAGTCTCCATTCCTCTCTTAACCACCAGACCACATCGCAGCTCCAGCATCAAATTCCACGGCAACTTCATGAATCTTCATCACAGTCTGGGGCTCCTTGAAGGCATTCATCAAGTGGAAAGGACTTCAGCGAAATTGCGTTAACCTTTTCACTTCAACCACCTCACACACACGCGACGTCCCGGAGTCCACTAAATCCTGTAATAGACCCCCTCCCCCTCCCTCCCATGTTGTCGTGCAAAACTCAACAAGCACTCAAACCCTCGCTTTAAAAAAAAAAAAAAAAAAAGATTCATTAAGTCCTTCAAAGGCTGCCGCTTCGGTCGCGCGCTCGCTTTGTTCACGCGAACTCATCCATCACACACGTCAGTTCATCCAACTCGTATCTCGCACAAGTCACGCGCTTCGCAATAAAACTTGGATCACTTGCACGTCCATTCATCTATAACGATCCCTTTCATCTACAACAAGGCGAAATTCAATTACTCCTTCGCTACGGACATGCTGCCGGACCAAGTGCCCATCTGCCCACCCACTGTCGCGCCGCACGCACTCCGAAATGGACACTTTCCACGGAAATTTACAGCCGCCCGCCCCTCGAACTGAGTTCACATTAAGGCACTTTCATGTGACTTTGCCCACGAAATATTATCTCTTGGCCAGGACCAGGTCCTGTGTCGTTGGTCCTTCCTTCAGGCTGTGCGCATGAGTGTGTGTGTGTTCGTGTGAAAAGTATCGAAAGTTAATCTTCGATTCTTCGTTTTTCCGGTGCTCCTTCTGCGCTGATTGTTGCCGCACGAATGTGGGCCAAATCGATTGTCCTCGAAGTGGTGCCGCCCCGGTTGATCAGTGCGCCCTAGGGAATATCACGCAAATGTGCGGTGGGAGGTGCTGGAGGGGATGATGTGCCATTTCATTTCGGGCACACTGTCTATTCAGCAAATATTTAATGCTGACGACGTGATTTTTGGTCTGGAACTTGATTGAAGTGAATTCTGTGACGCGCTGTTAAGGGGGCGGTGGTGCTCCTCTCCTATGACAGTGTTCTTGATTGATTTCCAATCCCCCGGCAGGCACAGCTGGACGTGGCAGCATTCCGAATTTGAGACCATTCCCCTTGGTTGCCCTGGGGTTCGGTTTAATTCAGGACCTTCTTCAGAGGTTCAGGGGCAGTTTTTTAACCTTCCGCCATCCGAGGTCGTCGGACTCGCATATCGTTTGTAACTGTCCCTTAATCAGTCTTAATTGATGTTCCGTTAATCCCTGCCACAAACCACCCCCCAATCAACATGAAGGCAAGTCCGCCAAAACAATTACGACGACAATAATCTCACAAGTCTTGATTACAGTCATTCGCCGTCACCGTCGAAGAAAACAACCGCCGCCCACACCAGGCGCCAGTGGTAATGACCCCGTTTCGTACTAATAACCGGCCGCGTTCCGACGGCGGAATTAATTCCAAACTCGGACCAATTCCAGGCCCCACCCCATCCGGCTGACATGTGTCAGAACTAATTGTCAACAATATTGACAAAGCGAACAGCATACCATGCGTGCCTAAGCCTCGGCTCAATCGGGCACTGTCAACATCCTGCCGAGGATTACCACTCTTCTCTCCCTCCCCCCCCCCTCCCCTCCTCCCACCCCCCACCGCACTGTAATGAAGAAAAATCCTGACGACCATTTCTGTGGCATCCCTCAGGAGCGTCGACGGCGCGGCGCGACGAGCGAGATAATGCGATCAAATTGAAATCGCCAATCTGCCAGGAGAGAGAGAGAGCTCAAATGGAAGAGGACTCTTAAGGAGTTTATAGCCCCGTTCATCTTTAACGAAGCACGCATGCAAACACTTGCTTAATTGACATACCCTGGCCGTGGGGTGAAGAGCACAAAACCGAGAGGTCCTTCCGTCGAAAAGCACAAAACACAGAGACTCTATCTTTCTCTCTCGCTCTCCAAATAAAAGGATACTTTTATCTTCCGAACGAAATTGACCAAATGTAATACCTTTTGTCCGTGTGCGGTGGTGGCAGTGGTGTCCCCAAAAATACCAACTCCCGCCGACGAAAACCGGATAAAGGAAATCGGATGGAAGAACTCAATAAAAATAGGACTTTTTGTTTGCTTTTGCTTCGCCGGGACAGTGCCGAGAATGTGATAAAGAATGTCGGTGTTTGCTTAAAGCAATCATTACCGACGACCGATTGATGTTGCTGAAGGATATGGGAAACGGAATGGAGAACGAATGGCAGTCGTTTGTCATTCTCCTCAGGTGGCCCGTCGAAGGGGCGGGTATGAACGGTGGGGACATAATTTTTTGGCCGAGGAAGCGTGCCGGGTTTTGGGGATTTCTGTCTGTGATCCCTTGTTGAAGGGAAAGCGAGAGGCAAACAGGAGAAGTAGCTTCGATTGTCGGTAGTCTGGGTTGGAAGACGTTTTAGAGCAATCGTCGGTCGTTGTTGTTTGGGAGTGTCCAGCGCGACTCTTATGAGTCCTTGATCATTAGGAGATGGATTATGGAGGTTTAGACAAGAGGAGCGAAATGGCAGAGGACTCAGTGGCCCAATCGGAATATCTTCTGAGACTGATTCAGCTCGAGGTTCCAAAATAAATTCGAAATGAAATCCTTCGCGTATGCAAGCTGCCGAGAGATGAGGTTTCTTCGTAATTCGTGCTGAGTTACTCGCCGTGATGGGGTGAGAAACACGGCAGTGCGAGTGGAACTCAACGTCGAGCAGCTGCTTCTTCGAACGGAAAGGGCTTGGATGGTTTGACTGCGACGACTGTTCCCTTCAACATGTGCCTTATAAGCGACTCCATCAGGTAGGCGACCGCTTACCAGACCCAGGACGAGGTGGTTGGACTAAAAGTCCAAAAACTCACTTGTTTCCGCTTGGGCATAACTCCTGATTAGTTAGAGTCGATGGAGGCGGACCGAGTGGCTTGGAGATCTCTTGTGAGTGCTTTACCCCAGCACGTCATCAGAAAATGATGAAAAAATCCTTTCCTTTTCACAAATGTTACAAAAAGTCAAGTCATGCGCCGAAATGTTGAAGAGATCGAGACATTTTATTACGAAGGATGTAGGGTTAGGTTAGGATCTTCGACTCTGAGCTTGTGGGACCACGCAACAGATGACGTCCACGCACAAGTTGGCGCACACAAGTCGAGTGATTCCTCAGCTGGCTTGGCGTGTGGATCATGAGACTGATGAGAAAACGGGTTCATTTCGGACTGTAGTACCTTAAGATGAAGAAGATGAAGTAGGGTTATGGTGGTTGGCTGCAGATAGGAATTGCACGTAGTCCTGTATCGGCCCATTGTGGTGCCACGCGGGTTGTCTAGGTAGGTAGGTAGGTGAAATGGGAGCCCTGATGACTCACTTAGACCAACGCGTTGTGTTCATTTCGTCCTCGTTTGGGCTGGTTTACTACCGTGAAACCTACTTTGGTCCAACCAACCAACCAGTCCACCTACGAATCTTAGGAGTTTTTCAGTTCATCACCGCTTAAGTTCTTCAATTCGGCGAACCTAGGAACTGCCTCCTTTTCTTTGCAACGGCTGGGCAATCGCAGACCAGATGTTGGACAGATTCTGTTTCTTTCTCATCTTTGCGGTATGTTCAAACGCATTGCATGTGCACCTATGGCACAGTGCCCGGTAAGGACTCCTATTAGCATGCGTTCATTTTTGTGACGAGGATCGATCAATGATGTCGATCTGATTTTGCTCAGAGTCGACCATAGGATCGTCGCCGTTGATCCAATACCGCCAAGGCCAAGCCATCGAGTTCTGGCTCAATCCAGAGCGTCGTCGTCTTCTAATTTTGAGGATCGACTAAGTCATGTATAGGAATCAACTGACGGTTGCAATAAAGTGGTTTAGCTGGCTTACGCTGATGTCCTGTAGTTAGCTCAAAGTTGATCCTGGGGCATTGCACGATCAGAGGAGGTTTTGTGTCGTGTCCTCCTTGTCTTCATCCAAGCAGCCTCTGTAGAAACCACTGTACAGCGGCTGCCTTGTGTGCCAATTGTTATGACGCCGCTGCGAGTCCTGCGTGATCTGCAACTTAGCCTGAGCAGACTGTTTAAAATGTAATGTTGGATAGAGTGACCGATTAAGACAGATTTTTGGCAATATTTCGTTTGTGTCAAGGCGGTTGGTGCCTCCTAGAGACTGGTTGCTTCGATTGTATGAATCTTCAGAAAATGGTAGGCTGTAGCGAGTGGTATAGAGGGTGGGTCTCCTCCTGGCGTGAGACGAGATGTTGCACCACACCTAGCGAGTGGAACAGCCTTGCAATTGCTCGATATGTGTCCACTGTCCAGGCTTGGTGTGTAATGAAATCTTCAGCCATCTCTGTAAGAGACAGCGGAGGGAGTTGGAAGAGTATGACCAGAAGAGGGCGGTGCAAGAGTTAAGGTGAGTGATGGTTTTGAGTGAAAAATGGCTTTGTTTATGGATTATGTTTATATTGTGGCTTGACAGTGCTGTCTTGCGCCACGGAGGTGCTTAGTTTATGGAAGACGATACAGTCATTCAGAAGTGTGGATACCTAGGTCTTCATCATTCTTCGAGCTGTCTGTATAAATTCGCAGAGGAGCATTCAGCGTCTGATTGTCCGGCTTCCCTTCCAATTTTGAAGGAATACGAGTCGGTATCTCTGAAGGCAGCACTCAAACTCTAGATCAATAGAAGAGGGTACAATAGATCTTTATGGTCGCAGTACTAGTGCCTTTTGTGACGCCCCCTGATCTCTTAAATCAACTGGTCGAGACATTTTTGCTCGAAGATGACTTGAAGCAGAGGAGTGGTGTCATTGAATTCGCTGAGAATAATTGAGTGGCCGATACTGAGTTCGGATCACAGTCGAAGTGGGTTGAGTCTTAAGGCTGGCTGCTACCTGTCTTTCAAATGTAGCCAACAGAGGGAGGTGGAGGAGTAGTATGTTAAGGCAACTGCTGCAGAGCTTCTTCTCGCTCCACCATTACACATGCAGGCCATGCGTTGACCTCAGTTGGGTGTGCTGTTGTGTTGGGAGCTTTATTTTCAACTGCCCACCCAACTGAAACCCCGAATGCCTTCCGAAACTATCTTCCTCTGAACACAGTGCAATCACATCGACATGAAGCCTGTTTCATTAGGAGGTTTCAATTTGACTCGAAAATGAAATGTTTTCAAATTCAAAAAACTACCCAACATTTCATACGAAAATGATGGCAAGACTTGGGTGTTTACTAGAAAAATTCACGCGGACACATTCGCTTCACAGTTGTCCTTGTAGCCGTCCTTCTTTTTGACTCCATTTTACCCTACATTTGACTTATAATAAGTCGAAGGTTCGACCACGAAATAACCAACAACCGTACCCTTTCGCGATCCAAAGATGACTGCCCATGGCATGTCCTCACTGATTCACCCGATCGTTGGCCACTCTCTCTTCCCGACCCAGGAGAGTGCTGTTTTAGTTGATTGAGAAAAGGGATCTGTTTTTTTTTCTCGTGGAATATCGCTGAACACTTATAAACATTCAGCTTCATTCGGCTAGTCTCTAAAATTGACTGAAGTGGAAAAACAAACTCTGGGAGTCCTTCGAGGACCTCCTCGTTTCGTCTCATCCATCAATCGATTTTCTCGAAAAAAAAAAAAAGAACTTCCACTCAACCCATCCGCACCCACAATCCGCACATATCCACCCCAACACCAGCGTCCCACTCAAAAGTCCAATCAACCACACGTCGCTCACTGTCAGTCCATCATCACGACTTGTTGGTAATCCCTTCATAAAGCTGTCCAAATGAAATTACAATCACTCACAGACAGCGTCCCCGTCCATCGCGATGGTCATCCCCTTTTCACATCATCTTCACACGTTTCGTGCTAAGATTGGGGACAAAAACTGAATTCCGCTCACGTTCCAATTAATTGCACACCGGCCTTAACCTCGATGGCTTCTCGAAAGCGTCCACCTTCGGGCGCAGTGTCCATCAATCACGGCGCGGCGTCTGCCGGTGGGGCGCCCCCTTTAATTGACCAACTATAGCGCTGTTGGAGCGCGCACCCCCACATCACTCGGCAGCAATAATTCGATTTCCATTGGAAACAATGCCTCCGTCAGGACATGTGGAGGAGGCTCTCCTCAACCGGAAGAAGAAACAGCGTGAGTTCGATGAGCGGTGGCTTACCAGACTCCGCCGCGTCGCTGATGAGGGGTGGTTAATGCAACGCCTCCAGTGTCCCACCTCGATCTCTGCATAATTCATTAGCTTCTGACAATTTGAAGCTTCAATTAGCGTTCGCTGCGCGTTACATTTCACAAGTCGCGAGCATGTGGCAACATAAAAATAATAAAACAAAAAAATAACCCACAAAATTCCCCCGTGAAATTTAAGCGCTAATAAGACACCCATTTATGACAACATCGCGCACATGTTGCCTCTGTGCGGTGTTGCGTCCTTGAAACAGGAAGCCAGGCTCCTCGCTCACATGTGGGCGCCACGTCGCGGTGGGGATATGTTTCAATTCGAGGAACAACAGCAACGAACGAATTGAATTTGTTTAAATAGGATCCACATTGATGGCGGCCTGTAGCGACGGCAACACAATATATCCCCCCCCCCCGTTTTTTTTCTGTTGGCACTTGCCAGTCGTCCCCTCCCCGGCCCCAAGGAAAATCATATTCCTTCCAATTCAATGCGGATGATCTTGATGGGCACTCGTTTCGATTGACGGAAGGGTTTGTTGTTCCAATTGATTTGAGGGACTTCTTCTGCTGCTGCTGGTGAGGGTGCTTGTGATGGTGCGGCTGCTGCTTCCCCATGAAGTCGCTGTTGTTTTTCTCCTCTGTGGGGGGAGGTGCAGAGAGGGTATAAATCAAATTTGAACGACTACCCGTGCGGTCAATTTAAGCAGCGAAACGTGTCAAGTTTATGAAAGGCTGATGAGTTTTGGCACGTGTGCGGAATTTAATCAATTTTATCACGCGTGGAATGGAGATTGAAGAGAAGAGGCCGCACTCAACCGTTGGACAAAGGGAATTCTATGCAAATACTGCTCGATTGGGGTTTAAGTCGAAATTTAGTCGTTATGCTCGAGGACGACATTCGAGACGGTATTGCCGGACTAACGCCGTACATGTTGAGGCGGGTCATCAGGATTTTGAGTTCGAACCGAGCTCTTGCCAGCGATACAGCGTGACTTGACTGCGGCTTCAAAATAAAGCCAGAATCAGCACTCGCCCAACCGGCGAATCGTTTGCCATCTTCTCTGGCAGCCAAGCGTCAATAAAGGCCTGGTAAGCATCACGCACAGACTGTAGCGCCACCCATATGTACGCATCCCGCATCCTGACATCGAAGCTTGTTAAGTTGTGCAGACAGAGTGTCGTTGGTAAATTCGGTGACCTTCTGCTGGGTACCGGGGCATACTGGAATCCAAGGACAGTCTCGCGGGGGAATCTTTAGCAATCTCGTATGCGCACCCACCGCTCAAAGAAGGCTCCTCCCATTAGTCGTCAGAGGCTTTAACTGACCTGACCCAGGCAGACAGAAATGCAGAGACTTCGTTGAAAAAAATTCTCTTACCGCCTTGGGGTCCTTATGAGTCCTTTACCGATAGATGAATTGTCAAGGATTCGAATTGGTTGTCTAGGCCTGAGTGAGACCATTCATATGAGTGCTCATTCACTCTGATCCGACCAGAATTCGCGGAGATATTGATGATTTTGCCGGGAAGTTGGTCTGAAACTGGCCTGACACTGGCTGGGATTTCTGAACTACTAGTCGCTCAGAAATTATAGCAGGTGTGCTTTTTGAAATATGCAGTCTTTGATTTTGAATATCTCGGTAACGGAGCGATGCAGAGGAAAACTAATGACGAGCGAGTGTAGGTTATGACTTCGCCTTTCTCAACACATAAAATGTATGCTTAGGAAGTCCCGTTATTTGCGTCAAAAGAGAAAAGACATGCTTTTAAACCGGGTTTGAGTTCGGAAATGACAAACCGATGATTGATTCTGAATATCTCGGTAACGGGGTGACACAGAGGAAAACTAATGATGAGCGATTGTAGGTTATGACTTCATCATCGACACACAAAATGGACGCTTGTAAAGTTCCGTTATTTGCGTCAAAATTCAGTGCAAAAGGGAAAAAACATGGTTTTCAACCGCCTTTGAGTTAGGAAATGACAAACCCGTGTGGTGGGGGGATTGAAGTGCGAAGCGTGTCCTTTAAGATGAGGCTACTCCTTCAAACGAGGAAGTTTGTTTGCGATGTACGGACGAAGTTGTCCCTCTTGTGGGGTTTTTTTGTTTCATCGACGGAAAGGGAAGTGATCAGTTGCTGGGAAGGTGTCGGGAAGTAAAGGAGTCTGACTTGTTGGCTGCTTGGTTCATTGGAGCTTAAGTTAGTCTGGATGGCTGGCGTCTAAATGGTCCCTCGCCCTCGTGGCTGAGGGGCATTCTAGACGTAGGCATTTCTTGGAGAAAAAATAGTTGAACTGGCTTCATTCTTCTTTTTGTCGGTAGGGTAGGCCGTGGACTAGAGTTTGGGTGGTTGGTCTCGGACCTTCGGCCTCATGGTTCGGTTTGCTGTTGCAGTTTACCAATGGGCCCGTCTAAGAGTACTGGCTTCGTCTGCTTGGTCTTAAGGACTTGCATCAGGTACCAGTTTCTTTGTTTTTGCTTATTATTCGCTGGTGTGGCGCAGTGGACTGAACTGTGAAGGAGGTGCAGTTATAGGAAAATGCTTGTGTTTTCCCCCTTTTTCTCCTCCTTTCTTCGCCGGTTCCTCCTGATGTCTGTGAAAGGACGATTCCGAGTCAACATTCCGCGTCATTCTGCCAGATTCCGCTAAGAATGGCAAATTGCGTTGAAGTCAGGAGGAGTTAGAAGTCAATTTCTGGTGCAGTGGACGCTGCCGGTGGCTGTGGAGTCCATGCCGGGCTTCATTTGCTGTGACAAGCAAGTTCATCGCGATGTCCTCAGAAGAGTGGACATAGATTGGAATAGTTTCGTTGAAATAGGACCCTTCTCCTCTTGTCAGTCACATGGCGCACCAGGCAAAGACTCTATTCCGTAGGCACTCTATCCCATCGCCCTTGGCCATGCTTCATTTCTGTGTTTCCAGCCAGAGTTTGAATCAATTCAAGACCTTCATTGCTGACGCTTAAGGCATTTAATGCACTCAAAGCCTGCCCTAGTCCTAACACGTTGAATTTATATTCAAATCTTGACGAATCTCCCACTCTTACCTCATTACATTCCATTCAATCGACTTAACCACCAATCCGACCCGCTTTCACTATGAATGACTCGTCATCTTCACCAGACCACAGGCAGACACCTAGGCAAACGCAAAATGAATCACTTCCCCCACCTATGTGCTGCTCCTCCCATTCGATCCGCTCCAGCTTGCGTACACTTCAAACCAAGGCCCCACCTTCACCCGGCCACATTCGGTTGCGGCCATACAAGGACGATTTACTATTCCAAAGTGGCACATGGTAGATTTGCTGCGTAACGATTGACTCCTGGTGCCGGAAAGCGCCCAGCACCAAATGAGGCTTTATGCGATGCCGTAAAAGGAAGAGCTCGCACCCCATCTGGCGCTTCCGAGGAATAAATTTCAATAAAAAAGGAGGATGCTCAGCCAGTCGGCAGCATCCTATTACGCATCGTCTTCTGTGGGGGAGAGAAGCCGGGGTTTTGTGACAATTTCAAAAAATAACGTGTTTTCAGTCGGGTACGCCCACAGGGAATCTAATTCGAAGTGACAAGCGACATTCTCCGGAATTAGACAGTCGTACATGTGGACGGTGGGTGGGTCGGTGGGGTTTTGGAGGTCAGACGGGGGTGAAGTTGTCTCTCTTGCGAGGGAATAGTTGCGATGCTGAATTAATTGAGTTTTTCTGTTTGTTTTATGAAGACACGTTCACCGCTGGGGGTTACGGGAGTAGGGTGACGGGGGGAGGAGAGTTATTATTTATCATCCAGCTAGGAGAGTGACATCTGATGACAGAGTGGAACCTTTTTCCGTTGTCACAATGGATTCAGTAGGACCAGATGGGGGCAGCCTTCGGAACTCTTTCTGAACAAGTGTGGAGAGCAGCCAAAAATCACAGAAAAGACGATGGAAACATCAAAACGTTGAAGGTACGAAGCCGACAAGGAGTCATGGGGTAACGAAATTTGTCTTTAAAGACAAACGAAGCCTGGATAGGCTCGTACTCGGAGACAGACCGTCTTTTTAGACTCCTTGCCAACAAGAACAGGATCAGACTTAACCTGTGGCATCACATGGAGGTAGTGTACCAGGAGAAGGAGTGGAAGCGGGTCAATTCGGCACTAAACCAAGCTGCAGTCGATCCGATAGCTCCTTTTGATCAGGCGGTACCCTTGATCAGACAGTTTACTTGCGCAGTTGGTAGGCAATTTATGAAGTCACTGGGTAGGGACGCTCACTGGGATCTTACGACACTTCGGATAATTGACTGTCATGCCTCGTGGTGTGTTTGTTTGAAAGTCCATGCGGCTGGAAGTTCCTCTCTCATCGAATCTTTAGTGGCCCACGTGATCCACTAAAGGAGTCGCTAGAGCACAGCACGCACGATAGATCTACAGACCACAGGGTCCTCTTTTTCTTATTTTCCATCGAGGCTTAGCCTCACTTCTTTCGCGTCTCTGATCTCGAACAGAGAACCGAGTTTTTTTGTTTCCCTTAAACCATCAGACGAAAGGCCTTCTCACATCCTCCTTTAAACACGAACCACATCTGCCATCGATTGTCAACCGACCCACCGGGCCAATGATGGAGTTCCAGTTCTGATGATGCTCGGATGCCTTTCTCAAACTTCAACGCCCCTTACGACCACAAATCGTCGTCGAATTTTCGCCCTGGCCAAAGACGCTCCCCAGACAAAATCCTGCCTAAAAACGTTCCCCACACTCCCCAGCTTTTTCCCCCCTCCCCCTGCCACCGTCATTAAAGGAAATTAAGTTCAGCCACAAAAGCGAATCACTCTAGGACATCAAAGAAAAAGTGAATAAATGTGGCGTACCATGAGGTAAACCGATTTAAATGATTGGATTCAACGCCTGGCTTCCTCGTCCCAGGCGAGCCAGGTGTCGCCAAACGGGGCGGGGGGACACTTGAAAGGAGACTCTAATGGAGGGCCGGGCCTAGGAAATTTCCCATTCAATTGAGGGGCATTTTGATTGACTGTGGTGGAGGATGTGGCGGAAATGGGGTTTGATTGGATTGGGAAAGGTGGGTAGAGCGGTGCTACCGCTGTCGGACTGAATCGGGGATCAAGAGGTGGCAAGAACCTCGCTGAAGGAGCAGTACATAATGCAGACTTTGGTTCATTCAGTCTTATGCCGTTCTTGTTCGCAAGGAGTCTGGTAAGACGGTCTGTCTCTGTATACAACACCCTCTAGGCCTGGCCATCGCTTCAGTTGTCTTCAAAGATAGACTTCGTTACTCTGTTGCTCCTTGTCGGCTTCGTTCCTGCAACGTTTTGATGTTTCCATCGTCTTTATTCGGTTGACAAGGGTTCTGGGTCTCGTTTTCCAGTCGAAAACAATGTGAAAAGTACCATCAAATGAACGCGACACAAGATCTGAAGAATTCAGCCCGTTGTCGCCCAAAAGAATGATGAGTTTGCAAATTTTATTCGCTTCCTTCCACTAGATGTACACGAATTCTCTGGAACCCACTTCAGAACTAAAAATAACCCTTTAGGGGTTCCGTCGTTTCTGATGCGACGAATCGAGTGTTCTTCATTCCACGAAGTAAACTCGATCCGTCGTATCTGAAAGGTGTTCCATCAAAGTACCCCCACTTCTTGAGAAAATGCATTAAATATTCGCAGACGTCGCTGAAGCCACGTCTGCTCATTGTCACGACAGAATTCTGAGAAAATCAGTTTAAATTGGTGACAAAAGTGGCGGGACCATGAAGATTCCGAAATTTGTATGCCTGCCATTGTTGTGAAGTAAGCCCACGAAATCGGTCTGTTCTAAGTTCAAAAGTATCCTCACGGCCTTCCCTCTGTACGTCGGACACAATCTGGGATCAAGGGGTGGGAGAAGCCTGGCAGAAGGAGCACGTAATGTAGACTTTGGTTCCAGCAGTGTGTTCTGTTGCTAGACCAGGGTTCTGGGCTTCATTTCCCAGCTGAGGGCAATGCGAAAACATATGCCCTGTGGAGCTTATGGTTTCTACCACGGTCAGTCGTCATCGTGCAGCAATGTGCTTTAATTCTCCCCGACTACTCTGCTGTCGGATATCTTCTTTTGTACAAAGGAACGCATATTTGCCCCTTTCGCTATGCAATGTCTGATTCCTTAAGAGCTGTTTTTTTCAATTTCGAATAAGACACAGCAAATGAGTTTTCATGGTAGAAAATTTATCATGGCCTGATAGAACAATGTGTGCCATTAGCTTTTTGAAGTTAATATCATAAAATCGTTGCGATGGCTATGCCGTACAAGGTCCATTTTGGTGGTACAATTTTAGATCTCTTCTTCCGGCGTTGCGACCGGAATTTGCGGAAATACGCGAGTAATGTGGGCTTCCAAGTCCTGAATTGGAGCTGAATGTGATCTATTCGCGTCGCATATCGTCGACTAATGAATTCAGAACATGTGTTTGAGCAAAGTGCACCAAAAACCTTTTTTTTTCACAGAACGATGATGTCGGTAAGGCAGTTAACTTATTTGGAGACGTTGTTGAGGTGTGGGTCTATTCAATTTTGTTTGTCAAGCAATACTGAATGAGAACTACACGACACCATGAGACAAGTTTGACGTGAACTGTCCAAAAAAGTTTGTTGAACAAAACAAGTCCAAATGAAGCACCCAGTGACTGTGACATATGATCAATCCAGTGTCATTTCCTTCGTCAGACTATCGATTCGTTTGGTTTCTGACCAATTCCCTACTAGAGCTCTTTGTTGGAGGCAGGTTTGCGTCAATTTGCTACCATTGAAGGACGTTTTTGTAGTTTCCTCGTGGCAATGGTGGTCACTCTTGTCCATTCAGTGTAGCAAATGGAGAGCGACCCACTTCCGCATAGCAGAACAGATTCGACGAGCCTGTGGGGTGACTGTCTACACTTGCTGTTCAAGCTAATTGCATTTGTGCTGCAAACAGCGTTGGCGATTCTTTGGAAACACACTGAAATAGGTTTGTTCCATTTCACGCATATGTGACCACTAGATGCTTTTGTTTCGTTGGAGGAGTCCTTCTAAGGTTCGCGGAGGAGTCCTCCTCTTTCTACCGATTCTACAGCGATGCTTATCGGCTGAGGCTGCTGAGGTCTTTACAGTTGAATAGGAAGCTCTCGTTTGGGCGTAAGTCAAACTCCCGTAATTCTTGATTCACAAGACTTCCTCTATATCACATCCCTCAAATGCTATTGTGACCCAATTTTTCAACTCAAAATCCCTTGAAAAAGACCCACCCTCCCTAAATTTGCCTTCAAATAGGTCGCAGTACCAGAAAAAAAACTACAGGACCTACAAAAAAACTCCCGGAAATACCCAACAACCTCGTCTGCAACTTTTTTAATCCCAACTTCTAGATCCGATACCCTCCTCTTCCCGTTCCAACCTCATTGTCCTCACCTACGTCCGCTTAAGTCCCCCCGTAAAGCCTGTAAAGCCAAACAAATCGTTGTAATAATCCCCTGCTATCGGCAACTGCGTCCGAAAATCCCCTGTAGACCCTTAAAAGTCCCCCAAAAGTCCATCCAATGGATGATAAAAATCGAAACACCACGGGCACTTCCTCGCCGACAGGACGTCCCTCAAAAAAAATATTGCCCTAATTCATGCACTCTCACTCTCCCACTGATCGGCTTCGCGTCAATTGTTGAATCAAAATCGCCAGCAAAGCTTCAGATTAATGGCTTATCCCTTATGTGGTGTGTTCGGGCGAAAATAGGTCTTCGCTCGCCTCCATGACAATGGAGCTTCCGTTCAAATCGAACAGAAGTCGATGACAAATTGCACAGAAAAGGGCAGTACTCACCACAGCACACGAAAAAAATTGTATATTCCACAGCGACCACACGGATGCATGCGCTAATCCAGCATCCGATGGATTTCCATTAAAACACAACAATTTCAACGCTATTTTTTTTTTTTTTTTGTTTCACAAAATAAATCTAATTGCTTCCGGTTCACCGAATCCGGCACTACTCCCAAACACAGCCACACACACGCACCCACTGCCCCACTGGCCCACTGCACATGAACCGCACACACGTCCTGACTTTGATTATTCACAGCGGCGGTTGATTGGCGGCACAGAAAAAAGGCGAATTCAAAGGCGTTACGCGGCGTCTTCTCCTCTCAATTCAATCGAAAACTTGGAGGCCAATAAATCACTGGGAATGTAATCATTTCCCTCACGGCCGCCTCCCGTCGAGCACTTCACACCGTCGCTCGGCTGTCACATGAGCGATATTCTGGCACATAAGCGAGCCTCTGGCACGGTATACCGGAACAGCAAAAAAAAAACAACGACGACGAGCGTGTCAAACGTCTCTCGCGGTGCTTTGGAAATTAAATTTCCTTTGCCGTCGCTTCTTGGTAAAGGCGCACGTATGCGACACAAGACCCAAAGGACCTCACATACGACGAGTCAGCGCGAGTGTATATCTCGAACCGGATACGAATACGCGGCGGCACAACATTCGACCGTACACGGCGAAGAACCGAAACAATCTGAATCCAAGTCGACTTGCAGTAGACTGTAGAACATCGGGAGCGCCACACAGTGGGAGGAAGGAAACTCGGAAATCCCTCCCTCCACTGGCTGGCAGGCAACATCAGCGTTGCTCACTTAACAGGAGCGAGCTCTGTTAACCTTGCTGTCTCGCTCGGCGGCATTTTGGCGGGCTTTTTAGGCAAAACACCACCTCCGGCTGGGGCACTGTGTGGCAGAGAGAGAGAGAGAAAGCGAGCGAGAAAGGAGGACCACGGTTCGACGCGTGTCACGTGGTGATGCATTGTTGGATGCAGTGTTCATTCACGTTGGATACGGAAGAAGTGCCGGCCGGGGCTTTTGGTGGATGCGCACTGAGTGTCCCGACGAGTGGTTGCTTCGGAAGTGAGCGAAAAGAGAGCCGACGAGTGCGAGATTTCGTCGGACATCTGTTGGATGGACGAGCGCAGGAGAGAGTTTGTTTACCAACTGAATGTGGCAGCACATGCTAACAGAAATGTGCTGATGGGGATTTGTGGGTGATGTCAGCTTGTTGAAAGGGGAGGCGAGCGACAGAAAGACTCCATCTTAGCACTGGTTTGTTGGAAGAATCTCAATAGATTGCATATTCTTAGGCGCAACATGCAGCTTTTGCCAAATGTTTGAAATTTCCGCGGTTTTTCAAACGATTCAGCCTTGTTTTCAGGAAATTCTTCAATTATTCTGATCCCTTTGTAGAATTTAAGACTGAGCACGACATTTTTGACTGATTGAGACGTCGCCTATCCTGTCACTGCCTCTTTGTCCTCAGACACGCCACACCCAGTCCAACCAAGAGCCACTTCGCCCACCACACCGCATCTGCATTTAAGTGCCCAATTATCGTCATCGTTTACGACCCAATTTGAGTCATTATCTAAGCCATTTGAATTCGCAAACAATTCGCCGTCCATTCAAGAGACGTCCATTTGAGCCCACAAACATCGCCGGACACAGATTATTGAACACGAATGATGGCCATTTTATGAGTCCTCTTCAAATATGCATCGGAAAAGTTTCTTTCATTGTTTCAAGTTCAAGTGTGATTGCGGTCACCGGCGGGTGCACAGCAGCAACAATCCAACCTCAACGAGCAATACCGTCGGCCACTCAATGCAGCTCGGGGTGGGTGGCAAGTTGATTGCACACATTGTGAATGCCATGCACAATCTTGGCAATTCCACTTGTATTTGCTTGGTCGAGGTCCAATGCATTGCAATGCCAACAAGCACCGAAGACGGATGCAACAAATAACTGCGAAAGAGGACAAAGTGCGCACGTATACGAGGCAACGAGACGAGCCATAAGATCGATTGACTGTCCAATTTGTAAACCGATTGAAGAACGGTGGAGAGGAGGAGGCGAGGAGGAGGAGAGGAGGAGGCGAGGAGGAGGCGAGGAGGACATTAAAGGACGGCCTGATGTTTGTCTAATTGCCTCTCAGACGGATGTAGGTGCTCCCGGAAGGAGGAGCAGGACACAACTTTATCGCAACCAAACACAGGCACTTCGGCTTTCTCTTGGAGGGATGCTGGAGTTTCCTTCTTCTTTTTTTTGAAAGGACGCTAGACTGTGTGTGAAACAGAAAAGTGGGTGGTATGGTCCTCGTGGTTGTGGTGTCCGTGCGGAAGAGCGCCAGCTTTGGGGTGGCCTGTGTCGATGGCTAGAAACTTTTGACTGCGATTTCTAATCATTTTCTTGCTGTCTTGAAAGATAAGAGACTTGGATGGCAACTGTATCACCAAGGCGATGGGCGGGGCAGGGCAGAGCATCGTCCCACAGAAGACAAGCCAAAGTCAAGGCACCACTTCAACTTCTTAACCAAACTCAAAGGCAGTCCGGTGGCTCCCGTAAAACTTTCGAGATTCCGATGACAATGGGCAGCATTTTCTGTGAACAACTTGGTGAGTCTGAGATGTGCCACATTTCCTCTGGAAAACCAAGGGAATCCGGCGACTAGGGCGTATTTGAAACATTTCCTCCGAAAAACCCCACAAATCCGGCGACTAGGGCGTATGTGTAACATTTCCTCTGAGAAACCAAGGGAATCCGGTGACTGGGCAACGTTTTCTTCGCCTAACTTGATAAGACCGCCTCCGATTGATTGAACGTCTTCCTAGGGATCCCAGGGATCCCAGGCCCAATGCTTGACCTCTCGCCCCTCTCGCTTGGCCGGCCTCACTCCTCGGTCGGGACGATAGACCATCTCCCGCCCACCTTCCTTCCAAGTCCTTGCTGAGTTGCAGAATAAGTCCACTGCCCCCTGCCCCGCACGACCAAGTGAAGCTCTAAATCAAAAGTTGAGCCCAACCAACATGCGTTCCTCAGATTTATGGCCCTGCCCTCGAACTCCACGTTTCGGCGGCAATAAAACAAGCCAGTCCACAGTCGGAACATTCATTTAAAATCTATGTACACACAAGCAGTCCACCCAAAGAAGGACATCAGCCGCTCGTCGTCTCAATGTCCAGGCAGTCCGCAAAGAAGCTGTCTATGGTGTTGTACAAGTGCGGCAGGAAGTTGCCGATCGAGTGACTCTCGTCGGTGTACGTCTGCAACGGCATGGAACGCAATTAGTCGCCCGGCTTCGGTTTCAATTTCGAGACTCACCATTTGACTGAAGAGGATGTCCTTGCGCTGCAGGACTCTGGCCAGCATCAGGCTCTGCTGATAGTGCACGTTGTCATCGCCGGACCCATGAATCAGGAGGAAGTCGTGCGTCTTGAAGTTCTCCACGTTCTCCATGATGCTGCTGTAGTGGTAGTTGACCAGGTTGTCCTCCTCCGTCGGCAGGCCCATGTACCGCTCGGTGTAGATGGAATCTGTTGGCGCGGGGGGAGGAAGTGATTAGATGGCGGCATGACGCAGCTCAATGCCTTACCGTAGTAGATCCACGATGTGACAGGGGCCACAGACACGCCGCACTGGAAGACATTCTTGGTGTCGTTGGCCAGGGTCTTCGCGGACACGTAACCGCCGTAGCTCCAGCCCCAGATGGCGCTCCTACGCGCGTCGATGAAGCTGTACGCCTCCTGAAGGTGCTTCGTCACGGCAATCTGGTCCTCCACCTCGTGCTCGCCGAGATTGTTGTTGACCGTGAAGAGGAGGTCCTTGCCCTTGTTTCCCGTGCCACGGCCGTCGATGGTGGCATAGATGATGTTGCGCTTGGTGACCACGTAGGCCTCGTAGCCCACTCTGAAGGCGCTATTGGCTCGCACCGAATTCGGACCGCCGTAGACGTTCACAATCATCGGATACTTGACGGCCTTGTCGGGGTTGTCCCAGTTGAGGCCGGGTGGCAGGGCGAGTCGGGCGTATCCCGTGAAGCCACCGCCCAGCGTGACGTTCAGGTACTTGACCGTCGGCTGAAGCTTCTTCGCGAGGAACTCTCTGAACTCGCTGTTCAGCTGCCATGGCTTGACGGCGCTGTCGAGCTAGGTGGGGGAGGAGGGGAGAGTCTCTAAATACTCTACGGAGTTCAGTCAGACTTACCGCGTTGTACACGCTCGTGTAGCTGGGCCCGGGGCCAGTGCAGGTGATTGTGTAGAACGAGAAATCCTTGCTGAACGTGGCAGACGCCTGACGGCACGTCTCGCCGTCCGCGTCCTTCAAGTTGCAACTCAGACAAGTGCCGCTGCGGTAGATGTGGTACTGTGACGGGTCGCCCTGAAGCGTCGCTTGGTAGTACCTGCAATTGGGGGGAGAGATTGGACTTTTAAGGAACCTGCTCTGGTGGCCTTGGGGTCCTCTGAACTCACACTTCCTGCTTCGCCTCGTCGTAACCGTACAGACCGGTGACGGTGAAGTTTCCCCTCGAGGACCACACGTTTTTGCCGCTGCCGATGTCGACGTTCCAGATTTGATACCAATTTCCGATCCAGTTGAGCAGCAGGCAGTTGTTCTCGTTCGACAGGCACTTGGGCTGACTGATGCTCACCCAGCCGTCGGGCTCTGCGAGTGGTGTGACCTGGAAGAGGGGTTTGCTTGAAAAAAAAAAATTGTCGATCCTGGTCAAGATGGAAGGGGGATGAGCGGTTGAACCTTCTTGCAAGAAGGCGCGTGGAGTGAGCTTCTAGCCATGGCCACGCGGCGGAAGCCTCATCATTCTCGCGCGTCCAGTTTCTAGCCATGGCCACGCGGCGGAAGCCTCATCATTCTCGCGCGTCCAGTTTCTAGCAATGGCCACTCGGCAAATGGCTCATCCATGTACCCTTCCACGCGCCCACCAGGTTTTAAGAGTGATTCGAGGTTCTAGCAATGGCCACGCGGCGGAAGTCTCATCCGTCCTTAAACCATGTGCTCTTCCATCCCCTTCACCAGGTACCTCGCGTGCTTCGAGTTTGCAGCCATGGCCACACGCCAAATGGCTCATCGATGCAACCTTCCACGGCCCCACCAGGTCTCGAGAGTGATTTGAAGTTCCACCAATGGCCACTCGGCAGAAGCCTCAACAGTCCCCAAACCATGAGCACTTCCAAGCTCTCACCAGATACGTCGCGTGGTTCAAGTGTCTACTCATGGCCACGCGCCAGAAGCCTCATCCATGTCCCCTTCCACACCTCCACCAGGTCACCACATGACACAACCCACTCACCTCGCGGCAAACTCCTCTCTTGGTGCACGCCTGAATGGTTCCCATGTTCTGCCTCCGATTCAGCCACGTAACGAGCAGCGCCTCCTTGCCGCTCCACACGACGTTCTGCAGAATGTGATCGGCCGACACGATCTCGGTCGGCGCCGGTATCGTCTCCACCTCCAGACTCGGCGTCGACAAGTCGTACACCTTCAGCGACACAATCGGGTTCGGTGTGCCCGGCTTCGGATACTTGAGCTTCTCCTCCTTCGGGTACTGATACTCGGCGTCCTCACTCTCGCCGTAGATCGTGTACGAGAACGTCTGCACGCCGGTGTCGTTAAACGATGCAACCGCCATCAGGTTCGCATCTGGCGACCACCACATCGCCCGACTGGTGGACAGCACCTCCTCCTCATACACCCAGTCGGCGATGCCGTTGTACACCTGTCCATTCACTCCGTCCGTGGTGATCTGCACCTCCCTGCCATCCTCGAAGCGAACGAACACGTTGTTGTTGTACACGTAAGACAGTCGCTCTCCGACCGTCGCCCAGGTGCACAGCTGAAGCTTCGCGCCGCCATGGATCTGCTTGATTTCACTGAAAATGTACTCGTCAGCGGGGCGGTGGGGAGGGGAATGAGATGCTGAAGGTGGGCATACCTGGTTTCGATGACGTAGATGTCGTACTTCGCGATGTACGAGTGCCGGAAGACCTGCTCCAGTCCGTAGCGGATGAGGATGCGCTTCGTGTCTGGCGACAGGATGAAGGTTCCGCCGCTGTATGCTTCCTATGGAGGGGGGGGGGGGGGGCAGAAATTGAATGAAAGATGAAAGCGGCGCTGCTTACCAAGAGCTCATCGGAGACAAGCACTCTGTCCTTCAGCGTCGCGGCGTTGAAGACGTGTATCGTCCTGTCCGCGGCCGTGTAGTAAAATTCATTTTCTGGAAAAAGAAAAAAAAAAAAACCAAGGATCACTTCACACGTCAATCATTCGCCGCAATAAGCCTTATCGCCCAACGTCAAGATCGATCGATAACACTATCGAGCGGCTATCAGTTGTTAAGGCTCACTAATCGGGCCATAAACCGAACAACAGTTCGGCCTATCGGCCAGATAGCCGCCTCCAACCACGAGATTGCCATAAATCTAGACGACTGGGTCGCGGTTAAGAGCGAAGCGGGAGAAGAGAGCAAAAAACACGAGATAAGATAGACGCTGATAAGAAGATTCACTTCCTGCTCCACACGCATACCTGAGATCCACGACCCATTGAAACCCCTGACCTGTCCGCCAGCACTCAGCGATTCGTCCAGCTCCCAGGGCGTCTTGTCGCCGTCGCTGCTCACCACCACCGCCACCGGAGCGGCAAGCGTCTGTGGCATCAGCCACACACACAAAATCACACCGAACACTGGTAATAGATACATTGCTTGCAATTTCGACGATGCGTAGCTGCCCCGCTTCGACACCTGTGACCGTCGCGAACTCAAAAAGCACACTAAGCGAGCGGTGAACTGCGAATGACCACCTCGCACCCTCGGCGACTCTCTTTCTCTCAGTCGACTGAAGAGAGTCCGCGCGCGCTTGTGTGTGCTCTCTTGAGACACACATTCGGCGATCAATCGTCGCGCTCTCTCGTCGGGGTACGCAGCGGAACTGAAGGTGGCCACATATGTGCTTGGAATCTCAATTTGCATACATTTTCGTGATGATTCGTGATGGCAATCACTCATCGAAGCACGGGCCGGGTGGCGAGATGAACGACAACACCGGGCGGCTTGGAGAAATCATTGAAAAATGTGTTCACATTCAACGCGGCCAAGCGGAGCGAAATCGCCGAGGTAGCAGCGCCAGAAATCGCAATTTTTGTGACTGTGGTCCGAAGACCGTGGCTCATTGAGATGCGACGCACGGACGGGGTGTTACACTTTGTGCGGCATCGATCTTGATGCCGGAACGAGCTCAGGAGGTGACCGGAATTGGCTCGAATGTGTGGGAGACGATATGTGGGCGATTTTGGGCAGACGCGCATCGTTTTGGGAACGTCGTTGTCCTTCTCTGGAGTCGTTGGCGTTCAGGGATTTTCTCTTGATGCCATGCTTACCCTTGAAGGAGGCAATTTCGCGCACATTTTGAGGTCTCGATTCTGGCCCGAGACGTCTTGTGGGTCCTCCACTTCCAGCTGGCGTAGATTTGCTGGAAAAGGAACCAGTTGTTCCTGCTTTTGGGCCGCGACTCCGTGTGGTTGCTTTCTCCTTCTGTTCCAAGACTCGTTGTGGATGCTTCCTACACCTCCAGCGGTCGTCGATTTGATGGAAGACGGACCAGTTCTTCTTATTTTCGGTCCGAGACTACCTGTGGTTGCCTCCTCCTTCTCATTCAAGGGTCCTTGTGGTTGCTCTTGCAGTTCTCATGCATTTTCTAGAGGAAGTCACCTCCCAGCTTGTCACGCAATTCAACCAGTCCATGTCTGGATTCTTGTCTGAGACTCCCAGTGAATGCCTCTAGCTGCCGCAGATTTGATGGAAGACGGACCAGGTCTTCTTATTTTCGGTCCGAGACTGACTGTGGTTGCTGCCTCCTCATGCAGCCGTTGCTCTCGAGACTAGTCCAAGAGGGGTTGCTTCTGCAGATCTTGTCCAAAAGTCCAGAAGGCAGCTCTTAGGTTGTCACGCAAATCAACCAGTCGACCAGTCTGGATTCTAGCCCCAGACTCTTCTGCAGTTCTCGTCCGTGACCTAGAAGAAGTCAGGTCTTAGATAACCAGTCCATCTCTAGATTCAGTCTGATCATCCTGTCTTCACTTGCAGTTGCGATGCAAGCCAACCAGTCGCATCCCACTGTTCTGCGCCTCGTCGTGGTTGCTCCTTCCACTCTCGTCCACAGTTTTCAGGTCGCAACGAAAAACAAACAGTCGCCCTCTGGTTTCTTGTCCAAGACCTCTCCACTCGCTGCTGTCATGCCACTTTCTTGAAGAAGTCAGCTTTGAAAGGGAACCAGTCGCTGCTCTGCTCTCGAACCTCTTGTGGCGCCTTCCTTGTTGAATACCGTCTCTTTGACAGTAAAGAACACAAAATCCACCCCAGATCGCACCCATCTACGATCCATAGCGGCTTTGAGCTGACAAAACGGCCAGATCTCCACTTGGTCGCGTCCCTAAATCCCACCCCCAACTTCCTTAAGACCGCCTGACCTCTCAGTTCTTCGCATTTAATGACTTCCCATTCCCTCCTCGGTCGATCAACGGGCATGAAGCGACTATGACTCGTCCAAAGTTGATGCGCCACAGAGCACAGCGGGATCAATTTTGAATTTTCAACGCTCCGACAACGAAGTTCCTGCTCTGAATGAGCAGAGAAGACTCGATCGGAAGGGCCTTCTTCTTCCTTGCGTGGCGCCTTCTTTGTGAACTCTGCCGACAGGCCTCTTGAGCTCTTCGCTTTGAATTCTTCTTCTGCAAACTTCTTTACGTGGCCCGACGGAGGGAGACCTGCCGACAAGCTCCTGCAGTTCCCACGTCTTCTTGCTGGCCACATCGAGTGGCGCACACCAACACCTCCTGCGCCACTTTGTCCCACAGACTACGAGAGGAGCGCCATGGTACACGATGCGTCACACGCTTCGGACTCTGCGTCCGAGAATAGTGCTTAGCTCCTCCACTCCATTGCTTCCGGAGGCCAGAAAAACAGCGGAATTGGCTAGAGGTACTCTCCGTCTGCTCTCGCTGCGCAACCGGTCAACAACCAAAGCCCCCTTCCTCTTAATTTCAGTCCAAACCTCCTCAATCCAAGCCTAACCCCGTAGCTCCTCGTCTTCACCCACATCTCCACCGCCGCACAGCACTCATTCTCATTCCACACCATAGCCTCCACCGACCACCTGTGACTGAACCCAATCTCGGTCCAAAGTGCCTGTCCACGTTTTGAATCCATAATCACCTCTGACATTGTCCGCGGATCAATAAAACAAAAATACGTCACCGCCTTACACTACTCGTCAACGGCGAGCAAGAGCGAGCCACGTCGAGCGCTCGAGCTCAAGAGACACCATTCTCGGCTCGGAGCCCCGTAATGACATGGAAATTATTCTCAAATTCAAATTCGTGACTCAATCCGCCGCAGAAGCTGGCTTGACTTGTTTTTTTTCTTTCCCCCGTGTCCGTGTGAGGCTGTGCGGCTGTGCGGCTGTGTGGGTTTCCTGAATTGTCGCCGCTGTCGTGACTGTCCGCCCAATTATCTGAGAAGTGATTACCGTCGAAAATTGAGTGGTTTCCCAGTGTGACATGAATACACGGCGAGGAGCCGGCAATTACCGGTCGAGTGGTGTACACTTCAGCGGAACACTTTGGCCGGGCTTCTAGGCTCTGGGGTGGCTCTTGGGAAGTGCTCTTGAACTCGAGACGATTCCATTGTTTCCGCGTTTTTGGGATTCCCCGTGTCTAGCCTCAGATGTGTGGTGTGTGTGCGTGCGTTTGTAGATCAACTTCCGATACAATTTCTTATGTCATCAAGTTGAGTGCGGTGGAGGGGGGGAAGGGGGGAATTTGAGCCGTCAGCCAGAAGATGTGGCTTGTTTTCTTCGAAAATGAAGCGGCGATTCAAGGCATTTGATTCGAATTTCACAAGAGACTGGCTATCTTGTACGACATCTCAATTGGAGTTGATTTTTTCGAGGGAATGGATGGTCTACTTGGCAGTTCACTGCTCCACTTAGACAATGCTGATCAAGTTCACTTGCTAACTTGTCCGGCCCACGATCCATGGAGGGTCTGAGCGTAGGTCATAGCCTTGAGATATAGCTGCCTTCCATCGATGACGATCGTCGTCACGACCGAGCTGATAGAGTTTAGCTTCTCACACATCTTCGTTAGGAGGCGTCAGAAAAGTGCATCCTCTTCTTCAGAGACCACGAAGCACACACGAGTGGCTGCCTATGTCCATGTCCACATCGGACGGTAGAGTCTTCTTCTTTGTGGTGCGCAGCAGTCCGGGGTGGACGTGGGCATCAACCAACACGACTCCCGCAAGCACGATCTCTGGTAACTGGCAAGCTCTCTCCAGTGTCGTACACCATGTTTGATGAGGTCTCCTTGTGTGCGCCTCCTTAGACACAGGCGTCCTCTGTTGCGTTCCACCACAGGTTCATAGTTTAAAATACTCCACGTCGTTGCCTCTTGTCCAGGTTGTCACCAAAATAGCCCCTAAGGCTCTTCAGACAAAGTCAATGGCTTGGCAGATAGGTGATAGGGTGCCCTGTCGGCCTTAGGCCAACTTGTTGGCCTCATTTTTCCAGCTCATCTCCTTCGAGTTGATCATCATCCTTTCGCCCTTGCTTGAAGGAGACGTCAGTTGCAGTTGATGTGCTTATTCCTACCGAGCGAGTGTCGTCGACAGATCATTGCCTTCCGAACTGTGTCTCCAAACAAGGAGGAGCACGATGAGAATGCGCGTCGGTCTCAGTATTGCCTTCGGAGGCTCGAGGGACTTATGACATCCTCTGCTCCGAAACCCAATGATGTCAGAAGACAGCTCCTTTCTATGTCGAAGAGGAGTCCAAGCTTGGGGCGAACCAATTCCACCGTGATCCCAAAAGTCAGCCATCGCATTGAATACTTCTTCAGGACGAGTGCTGTCCCATCTGGCTTGGAAATCGGTAGAAAAAGAGGGCGTGCCGCCTTGGAGGCTCCTACCTTTTTTCGAGGAATTCTCAATGTCTGAATATTTTCTCTATTTTGTGGACGAACGAGCACCAACGACCGCATCTTTGAGGAGGCATGCAAGCCGGAGATGTGGGATCTCCGATTCTTGGATTCCTGGTGGTCCTTCCTTACGATCCATGATACTTCGGTGCCATGATACGAGGTCATGTCTTTGTCTTTGCTAAAGCACCCAATCCGCAGTGGAGGTGCCATGACATAAGGCCATATAGCCTACCTACCTACCATAGCTCGAATGTGGACCCATAGCTTATGTCATGGCACCGCAGTGGTGTAGGGCTTCGACCAAGAAGCCTCTTGAAACAGCTCGATCTTTGATGTGTTAATGATGTCGTTGGTCATGCTTTCGTCTTCCACATGCTGTCTACAAGAGCGCGAGCGGAATGGGAGTGATATGGGAGCGGTATGGCAGCGCTATCGTAGTTGAATGGGAAGAATGATGGAAGTCGGTACTGTGGGCTGTATGGTCACCAGGCTGCGAAGCTGAGTATGGCAGCTGGTAGAGGAGACGATACAAATCAAATTTCCATACAAAATCCCAGCAAAGCTTCAGGCCACCAGAAATCCAGCAGAAGCAGTAGGTATCCGAATTTTCAGCCCGGCGGGTATGCAACGATTTTTGACATGGCCGAGCTGGGCAAAATTTCGTTGCATATCGTCCGGGCTTATTTTTGGGATACCAGCTGCTTCTGTCGGGTTTCTGGTGGCCTGGTGTTGCTGGGGCGATTTTTGTATGAAAACGAGTGATTTCTGATGATTTGGTTGGTTGGACATGGTGGGTGCAAGGTGGTTTGGATTGGAATGGTGAGTGGGGACGGGGGCGGGATGTGGAGCGTGATGGGAAGAGGGATGGGGAGCTGGATGGAGAGCGGTATATGGAGCAGGATGCAGAGCAGCATGTGGAGCTGTACAAGAGACAGTATTGCTAGTCGTTGAATTGAGTTTTTTTGGCGTTTCCAGCTGAAATGTCACACATACTTACCTCGACTTGCTTACCTTGTATTCCCGATCCTGAAAAGGACCTTTTGTGCATGCTTTCACATGTGGGTTGACTTTGAGAAAAATGCTTTTTTTTTTGTTGCTTATTGAATCCCTTTGGATTTCACAAGATGAAGGAGTAAATAAAGAAAGACTAAGAGACTGCAGGCTAGACTGGGCCGCTTGTCTGCTGCGTCTCTGGCGGACTGTGGCGATTCTTCCCTGGGAATTACACAGCTCGTCAGAGGAACGCTGCTATGCACTTGTGACGCCATCTGCAGCGCCTCTACTAAACTGTGGCAGCTCTGCGTTTCAGTTGCACAGCTTGCCAGAGGAAGTGCAAGACACCTCCGCGGCATGGTTTTGGTATAAAACGACGGGCCTCCGCCGGCAAAAACATGGCGTGCTTAGATGCGTCATTAGATGCTCTATCGATGCCCAGAAGCAAGCTCCGACGACAGCCGCACCCTTTTCGAGATATGGCCGATTTTTGGAGACACTTTTTGACATTTTTTTCTATTTTCCATTGGTGGGTAGCGGCATGGTTTTGGTATCAGAGGCGGCGTCTTCGCACAGCGCTGTTGCCTCGTGTGGCGCTACAGTCCGACGTGAACCCCGAGTCCGATCTCTTGCTAGTCTGTCTCAAATTCCGCACCTAGTTGGATGCAGTCCGTCTCCACTATTGTGTGACACTTCAAGACGAAGGCGTCCTCTGCTGCGTAGTCCCAATGGCTTGGAGTAGGGCTTCTTGTAGGAAGCCATCGATGTGTCCGTTTCCCAGAGCTCCCTCATCTTCTTCTTCTCTGAATGACGCTACAGTCCGGGAGACCTGGGCTTCAACCAACAAGCCCCTGCAACTAGCGTGATCTCTGGCTAGCTGTCGCTTTTCCACTTGTGTCCGCCAACTTAGACGCGAGCGTCCTCTCTCCCACAGTTTCGCAGTCGAAGAGAGGTCCCTCATGGACAAATCAAAACCATGGCCGCTTCTTATTTCCAGCAATTCTGTTTGCTGCCAACTTTATTTACGAATATTCTCTACAAAAAAAAAAAAACAAAAGAACTGAACTAAAGAGACGAACAAAGAGATACACAAACAAAATCGCTTAACTAATCTGTTCCGTATTCTGAGATAAGGCCCACCTTAAGCTGTTTACCCGCTGTTCACACGGCTGGCTGCCACGCCGAGAAGCCAATGCAACCCGAGCAAACAGAGCCATCGATTCTCAATTAAATTCTAAACCAAAACAAACCCACCCCTGCCCCGTAGTTGGACTGTGCAGCGTGCAGCCGGGCAGAGCGGAGCAGGATCCAGCGAATCGTTAAATTATTTACAAACAATAATCATTCATTGGTTGTCTGGAGAGAGCGCAGAGAGAGGGGAGAGAAGAGGTTGAAGAGAAGGATACCAAGGGCACATGAGAAACTAGAGAAGATGAACGTGTTTGCGTTTATTGCTGCGATTGACAAGTGTTTTCTTTTCGTCGCGCAGACCATCCAGAAACGAGGCAACGACGGCGGGATGAGGGGGAGAAGGAGGAAAGCGGCGAGCGTGTGTTGGGTGCAGAGGAGGAAATGTGAACAGTTGGGGGGCTGGCTTAGAGGCCGATGTACGAGCACACGACGAACGCACCGATGATCGCCAGAATTATCGCCACAATGGCCACCCAGAAGGGGACGGTGTCTGAAAAGAGAGAGAGAGAGAGAGAAGCAGTGTCAGTGTCAGTGTCAAGAGGGGAGATTGCTGCTGCGCTTCGAAACTCACGTCTGTACTGCAAGCTGTGTATGCAGACCTTATTGTCAACCGAAATCGACAAGACGGCCGCCTCGGTATCACTCGAGATTGGTGGTCCCTGAAGATTGGTGATCGGTAGAAACTCTAGACCGGTTACGAACATCGAATGAGCATTAGGAATGTGAAGGACACGCTGTAACGAAAACGAGAACACACCGAAAATCAGCAAAAGCAACAACAAATTGAATTGGACCCACCTGTAGGCTAAATGCAATGTAAATGGAAACACTGCCCGAGAACATGGTTCCGACGGCGACAAACCGGCCGTCGTCCCGCACCGCCAGTGAAGCGAGACTCTCAGCGATGCCGACGGCCACTTTCAGCTGACCATCGTCGCAGTTCCACTGTTGGAGGTAGCCGCGTTGCTTGCCCACCTTTCCGAGGGGATTTGTGATGGTATACAGGCGATATTTGTCACGATTCGCTTCAATGGTGCCGTAGCGGCAGCGCTTGTAGAGGTACTTCGATCCCTCCGGAGTATTCCAGTCGAGCTTGTGATGCAGACTGCCCTTGTGCGTGTCCCAGACGTTGCCCTGGCCGTCCTTCGAAATGGTCACGATATACTTGCTGTCCGGACTGAAGTCGATGTCGTCGATCTCCTTTGTGTGAGCTCTGGAAAGACGCGTCCGAGTTATTTATCACCTCAGCGGCGTCAAAAATACTCACGTAATATCGCTTCGTTTGACCATCTGGGGGAACGTCCACACACGCAAGTGGCCGTCTGTGCCCCCGGTGGCCATCAGGCTGCCGCTGGGCGATATTCGCACCACCCGCTGCAGCGGTTCCGGGCTGAGGAAGTCGGTCTGCACCGAATCGGCGGCCTTGATGTCGAAACGGATACGCTTTCGAGTCGCGTAGTCCGCATCGCCCGCAGCCCGCCCATTTGGTATGTCCTCCACGCCAGACGGCTGTCCATGTCCCCGCCTCCGGACGCCATTCTCATTTGGTCGCTCCACAGGTCGCTTCTTGGTCTCGGCCGCCTCACCCTCGCCGCCCTCAATCACGATCCTCGGGTTGACCAGATACATTTGACAGTGAGACTCCTGACCGGCCAGCAGATACGACCTTCGCTCGCCATTCTTCACGGCGAAGTTCATCACGACGTTCGCCCCGGTCTCATGGCGAACCACTTCTTCGGCCACGAAATGCTGCCCGTTGTGATAGATCTCGTAGATTTCCTGCGAATTTCACATGAGAACCTGAAGTTTTTCTCGGAATAAATGTTGCACTCACAAATCCATTGGCGACACCAGTCTTGCTGGAGCCCCCACCGCCGGCGACCAAAACATGACGACTGGTCAGCATTTCGACGGCATAGAGGGGGAAATTGACACGAGCCAGCAGTCCATCGCTGGGTCGACGTGTAGGAGCCATCGCGACACTTGAATTTCGATGTGAATTATTGTTGCACAGCCAAAATATTTGCTATTTTCTCTGATTATCTGTGAAAGTTCCACGTATCCATGACCCGCACAGAGAGAGAGATGAAAATTTTTCGTTTTCCTCGTCCCCTCCTGGTTAAATAAAATGATGACAGCTGTCACAGCTTGTATTTGTATTGAGACACTTGTAAATGTCAGTTGCGTTGATGTGGAACGTTGCAATTTCTTCTCAGCGATGTGTGCTGCCATCTAGGCGTGATAAAAGTCTCCCATTGCAGGCAACGTAGTGTCAGTTTATGCACACTCCCCAGCCTGCACTACCATCTGACAGTTGACAATTTATCATGTGTCAGCCAGCAGTAAACGCAACAAATTCTGAATTGTGATTTTTTTGTTTTTAATTTGATCCAGAAAAAAATGAACACAGTTCGTCCATGCGGCTGTAAGGGCTGTCGAACGTGCCTGCTGTGTGAAGCCCAGTTCAAAATCGACAAACCATCATACTACCAAAAATTCAAGGTACGCCCATTCTACACAAAAAATCGCCCCAAACTAACCAACCTCACAACTGCAGGAATGCGCTTCCTTTGTCTACTGCCCGGAGTGCAACAAAATCTACCCCGGATGGGATGTGAAGCAGATCTGTGCAGAGCATCCCGGCCACGGCGCGGCGGAGGGAATCGATTTTCCCGGAGTGCTGGTCATGCCGGGTTTCCTGACGGCCGGCGAGGGCCGGGATGTGATGCGAAATCTTGACGAAATCCCGTGGCAGGGCTCGCAGAGCGGCCGTAGGAAACAGAATTTCGGACCAAAGACGAATTTCAAAAAGAAAAAGATCCAAAATGGTGACTTCAATGGGTTCCCGGCGTTCACGCGGTTCATTCAGGAGCGCTTCGAGGGTGTGCCGCTGCTGAGTGGCTACCAGACCATCGAACAGTGCACCCTTGAGTACAATCCCGACAAGGGCGCCTCCATCGATCCGCACATCGACGACTGCTGGGTCTGGGGCGAGAGGGTTGTGACCGTGAACTGCCTGGGCGACTCGGTGCTGACGCTGTCACCGTACGAGGTGTTGGACGAGCGGAAGTACAACTGCGACCTGGTCAGTGGCTACCGTGGGAGTTTGATATGTGATTTGATGACCAAAGAGGAGCTGCAGCGATTCGCTCGAACTGTGATTCGCATTCCGATGCCAAAGTGAGTTGCTGTTGGCAGGGGGGGGGGATAATGTCCAATGCTCAAGTGTCATCTTCGTTTTAGCTTGTCCCTGATCGTGTTGTACGGACCGCCGAGGTATCAGATGGAGCACTCCGTGCTGCGGGAGGACGTGCAGGAGCGTCGGGTCTGCATCGCGTACAGAGAGTTCACGCCCGGCTACCTTCGGAGCGGCTGTGACGCGGACAAGGGCGAGGAGGTGCGACGGAAGGCGAACAACTTCTGGGATCACAAGAAGCTGGAGGAGCAAATCTCAACGGCGTCCGTGTAGTGTGTTCATTAAAAGCCAAAAAATTCAAGAGTTACGTCGTTTGTCTTATTTTTTCGTGGCGGCGCGGAGCTCAGCTGCTCCCCGTCAGAGTTTCGAAAGGAAAAACACACGCGGCCTACGAAAGATTACAATTTATTTGATCAACCACCAAGTGGACGACATTTGGAACGAGCTTAGCTTAGGTCATCCGCGCGACCCTCGCGTCCATCAGTTCGTCCAGGAAGTACTCGAAGCAGTTGTTCTTTTGTGAGCCGACTTGTGGGCATTTCTGCGAGCCCTCCTCTAACTGATCGAGTCCATCTGCAACGAGAGATCACATAAGGAGTCACTCCACAAAGGAAAGCCTCGGGTCACCTACCTGAGATGGTGCACTTGATCTTCTTCTTCTCGGCGTCCACTTCCTCGCACGTGGCGCATATGAACTCCGTCATGTCGGAGGTGTTCTCGCCCGATAGCCGGAACATCTGGGAAGGAGTCGAAAGTAGAGGGCTTCCCCTTGAGAGGCAGAGACTTACCTTGAAGAGGATGACGTCGCCCGGCTTGGGCAGGCCGACAAGGGGCTGAGAAATTGGCAGGATCTGCTCAACAGTGGCACTTGCAACGGACACGTCGGCTGTGGGAGAATGGAAAGCTGTCACCAAGTGAATGCTGGTCTTCGTGGTGCACCACTTACCATCCGCAGCCTTCGCGAGGACGTCGGGCGCTTTGAGGAAACTGTCCTCGATCTCGATCACACTCGAGTTCTCGCCGTCAAACGAACTGTCCTTCTCCCCCTCGACCAGCAGGATGTTCTCGTGAATCAGAATCTTGGGCTTCTCGCCCTCCACGGCAATCTCCCTCGGCTGCATCGAGTCCTCTTCGATGAGGCGACACCGGAAGACCACGCTGCGCCGTGCAGTCTCTGCGTCGCCTTGCACGAGCGTCACGTCCTCGTCGAAGTGCACGTGCTTGCCGTTCGGCGTGCTCATCGACTTTGACAGCCTCAGAGTCGATGACGAGATCGGCACGGGCACTGAAACAGAATTGTTGTCGTCGTAGAGAATAACAAAGCTCAGTGTTCAAGCTTACCGCACGAAAGCCGGCTGGACTTCTCCGGGTCCTCGCAACTGGGCTGTCCCTTGCCCTTCTTCCGCACTCGCTGCCTCTTTCGGGTCTTCACAGTCTCCTCCACTGACTGCGACAAGTCCGGCGACGATTTATCGTCGTTTGGCGTGCAGTTCGTGCTCGTCACCGGCACAAGGTTGGTGTTGCTTTTCTCATAATCCGGACTCATCTTCAGAGCCTTGGCAGTCATGTCCTCGGAGGTTCTGCGCTTTTTCTTAACCGGCCCGTTGGGTGTCGAGCTCGATATCGAACCGTTCCCATTGAGCTTGCGTTTGTCTCCGGGCTTCCCGTTCTCTGCAGCGGCGGGTGCTTCCTGTTCAGTGGGCCTCTTCTCCCTCAACTCCTGCGCCATAAATGCCCTACAACACACGGAAGGGACAAGGGTAATCGAAATCCAGACTCTTGTCTAGACACTCACTTGAGAAGGCTACACTCCGCGAGTACCTCGATCGATTCCCTCGAGGGCAGGAAGACCCCGTCGTCTGTGGTGAAGTGCACCTTCTGCACCTCGAACATATTCTCGACGTGCTCCTCCAGCTCCGCGACATGACCCCACTTCTTGTTCGTCATCACGTACGCCAGTCGGCGTTTGTCCACAAAAAAATCGGACAAATCAATTTTTAACTTCAGACGAGACATTTTAGACGCGACAACCGATTCAAAACATAAACAGGCACAAACGAGAACCTTTTTTTCATTTTTTTTTCTTTTCTGGCGAAATTTTGACAGCTTGTGGGCTGCATTTTGATTGATCCACATTCCACACGAGAGCGGTGCAGAGGTGTTGCCAGTCCATCGCTTGTGCGGAGGAGGCACAAAACTGTGTCCGTGAATCCTTGGTCGTGCTCCATTGTTCCATGATGCAATTCACCGAACAAAGACGAGAGAAAACCGACTCCGACTGCTGTTCGCACATCACAAAGAAGTGTCAAGTGAAAAGTTGTCGTGACCATTTCTGGGCTGTCGTCACCCAGATCATCGGGTGCAGCACTCTCATGGCTAAAGGTTGTTGCACTGAAATCAGGAAACACACGCAAGTGATTTGTGCAATGACTCCGGCCACAATTGGTGCGATCTGCGAGTGAGTCAGTCCGTGGTGGGCATCGCTTGTGGAAGATGTCACGCCGCGGAGGGGGGTGGATTGCGCGTAGATATGGAGTGCGCGCAAGCGGTGCGTCATCGCTTTGTCTTGTCTGAAATTGCAATGCGACTCTGGCCAGAAATAGCGCGTCGATGGTCGGTTGTGGAGCGGTGGGTGGGTGCATTTCAAGGCGAACTCCAATTGCTTTCCTTGTCTGGGCTGAAGATGAGGAACTGGTGCAAGTCTTCCTCTTCTTTTAGACTTCACCCGATGCCTAGAATAGTGCCCTCAATTCGAAGTAATCTCTTTTGAAGCAGTGGACAAGTGTTGTGGGTAAGGTAGTGCACCACTTTGCCGACACTTGCCTGTTGGGTGATTGCCTGCCACTCCACTCTCATTGACCAGCTGTCACGTGTCGAAATGCACATTCACCAGTCCATCCCCCGCCACCATGTACCCTCTTAATCCGGAGTACGTGATGTACGCTCGTCAAATGAGATACAAATGTGCTCAGAGGCCACGGGGGAATATGAATAGGACAGCCCCCCAGGAAAACAAACATCCTGGCGACTGTGTCCTCTGCCTCGCATTTAAATCCCATAAACAGGTATCAGACAGGCTATGCAGCTCGGGTGTAACCCGCAAATGTTTACGAAGCCCCCCTGCCCCCTTCACAAGCGCTCTGTTGTAGGACTGATTGCAAAAGTTCGCATTGTTGCGTCGCTCTCGTTCGAAGAAGAAGACACTGGGACCATGGGACGACCCCTTGTTGTTCTGCTTGTTCCTCTTTTTTTTCACTTCCACTTGGCTCGTTTTGCTTCTTTTATTTTTATTTACTTTTACTTCACTCCCATCGCTCCTGTCGCTCCTGTTTGTGTGTTTGTCCGCGCAACGAAGGCGGCAGTCAATTCGTATGTGGAACGGTGGCGTCTCCCTTGTTTGTGTGACTGTGGACCGGTGGGGGGCGGCGGGCGGCCACAGTAACAGGAAAGACTATTAGATCGTCTTTTACGACATTCCCTTAAGGAATCGTGTCCTGAATTTTGTTATACGAGCATTCAGTCGAAGGAGCAAGCAACACACTGCGACCGACCGGCCGAGTGGGAGAATTGTGCCAGCAACAGTGGCCCAGAACACACAAAAAACCGTGAATGGCTTGGCAACAACTGAAGCAGGCAGGAACTCACAAATAAGGATCAACGGGGACCATGTCGGAGGATACAGCTTTAAGATCCGCATTTAATGCGACGCGATGTATTACACAGGAGCGGTGGGGTTGGTTGGGGTTGGTTGAGGCTGTATGTCGTGTTGCCGAAGCGGCGGGACCCCTTGCGCCGAGGATTGTGTTTTATTTATTAACTTATCACAAAACTGAATCCCTTCGGCGATGGGGGAGAGAGGAGGCGTCTTCTTCTCTGCGGGGAAGGTTTGGATAGCATGACGAGCGCTGTCCGGGCAGATGGAAGGACGGATTTGCATTTTGGTTGCGCGAGAAGTGCTTCTAGTTCTTTCTGCGGCGCTTGGGGTCTAGCTCTATCGAAGTCACTGGCTGTGGCTCTTGCTCTTGTTCCTAGTTCATCTTCCAACTGGCACAGTGGCCCTACAAGGACTACCAAGGACGTCTTGCGTCTATTAACCGATTCCGAGACATTGTAAGGCATCCGCTGACAAAATAGAATTTTTCGAAGACGGTTCGTTTGTTTTCTGCTGACATCACCGCCGTGAATCACGCGGCTTGACCTACGCCAGGTGAACTAAAAGCGCATCATCACTTTCGCTCAGACCGCAGCCCGAACGTCGCGCATAGACAACGAGCAAGCGAATACTATTGATGTCGAAAAAAAGAAGAAGAACGAAAGCAAACAACAGAGTCTAATCTCAACGCCTCTCTAATCGATGCGAGTGGGGTCAGCTTGTGGGTCTTCAGTGCAAGGTACTCGCTTCTCACTTCAGCGCAGCCATCGTCACCCGCCATCGTGGAGTTGAGTCAATTTGATGTTTATTCCATCGGATGTCGCTATTTGCGTGATGGACAGACAGTGAGGCTTTAATCGTTTAATTGAGTCTCTCTCTCTCGTCTCGTTGTCTTCCTCGTTCGGCGTGTTCTCCTATCGGACACTTTCTTTGGAATGCGTGTGCATGTTGCGGACAACCAGTAGCACACACGATACTGATTGTAGGCGCGTTGCGTCGCCAACTGTTCAACCCGATGCACGGCAACAACTGGCTTTCGCCAGTTCTGGTGCGTAAAAGTGCGTCAACGACGGTGCGCCGGCTGCTAGATCCGGCTGACCGGTGGCACCAGTCTTGATCGATGCCCTCCGGGGGTGATGTCTCTGGAGCACATTCATGCAGTGACATCAGCACGAGTTGGATTTGTTTTCTTTTTTTCTGGAGCTTGTCTGGTGATTTTTTGAATTTTAACGGCCACCATGTGGGCCTTGACATTTGTTGACTTTGATGTCATCGCGAAATTTCGGGTCTCAGGGGAGGGCTTGTGCTTGAATGTGATTCTCTCTTAAGAGGGGAAGAGCAAGATCGTGGCGACCATGTTGCCGTGGTGTCGTCGATGAGTGGAGTGGAATTCGAATGACAGATGGTCGGTGGATTTTGAGCCCCAACCAACAAGACTCCTCAGCAAGCACGATCTGCATGCCATTTGTCCTCTGATCCTCTTCTGGAGCTGATGCTCTCCTCGAAGTGATCCTCTTCTCGAGCTGATCCTCTTCTGATCTTCTTCTCGAGCTGATCCTCCTCCCGAACTGATCCTCTTCCCGAACTGATCCTCTTCTCGAGCTGATCCTCTTCTGGTGTTCTTGTCGAGCTGATCCTCTTCCCGAACTGATCCCCTTTTCGAACAGATCCTCTTCTCGAACTGATCCTCTTCTGATCTTCTGCTCGAGCTGATCCTCCTCTCGAACTGATCCTCTTCCCGAACTGATCCTCTTCTAGAGCTGATCCTCTTCTGGTGTTCTTGTCGAGCTGATCCTCTTCCCGAACTGATCCTCCTCTCGAGCTGATCCTCTTCTGATCTTCTTCTCGAACTGATCCTCTTCTCGAACTGATCCTCTTCTGATCTTCTCGAGCTGATCCTCTTCTGATCTTCTTCTCGAGCTGATCTTCTTCTGATCTTCTTCTCGAACTGATCCTCTTCCTGAACTGATCCTCTTCTCGAACTGATCCTCTTCTGATCTTCTTCTCGAACTGATCCTCTTCTCGAACTGATCCTCTTTTGATCTTCTCGAGCTGATCCTCTTCTGATCTTCTTCTCGAACTGATCCTCTTCTCGAACTGATCCTCTTCTGATCTTCTTCTCGAACTGATCCTCTTCTCGAACTGATCCTCTTCTGATCTTCTCGAGCTGATCCTCTTCTGATCTTCTTCTCGAACTGATCCTCTTCTCGAACTGATCCCCTTTTCGAACAGATCCTCTTCTCGAACTGATCCTCTTCTCGAGCTGATCCTCTTCTGATCTTCTCGAGCTGATCCTCTTCTGATCTTCTTCTCGAACTGATCCTCTTCGCGAACTAATCCTCTTCTGATCTTCTGCTCGAGCTGATCCTCCTCTCGAACTGATCCTCTTCTCGAGCTGATCCTCTTCTGATCTTCTCGAGCTGATCCTCTTCTGATCTTCTGCTCGAGCTGATCCTCCTCTCGAACAGATCCTCTTCCCGAACTGATCCCCTTTTCGAACAGATCCTCTTCCCGAACTGATCCTCTTCTAGAGCTGATCCTCTTCTGGTGTTCTTGTCGAGCTGATCCTCTTCTCGAACTGTTCCACTTCTCGAACTGATCCTCTTCTGATCTTCTTCTCGAGCTGATCCTCTTCTCGAACAGATCCTCTTCTCAATGTGATCCTGCAGCGTCCTCTGTTGCGTTGTCTTGATAGACTCTTCAGACAAACGCTCTTCTTATGCCGCTCTACACGGCCCAGCCACGTTGGATGCTTAGACGCATCCCGTAAAGATCATTGCTGCGACTCCTGCTTCGATCCTCAAGCAAAGAACCTTTCGATCGAAGGGGCTAAATGCTTTAAAATCCGCTTTCAGAGCAGTCCATCTACCTGGCTTCCCTTTCAACGCCGTCGACCGCTTCCATTTGACACAATTCAGTTGTGTTTTAGTCTCATGCTACCTTCCTCGTCCCACATTCTACTCCCCACGGCAACACTGATCGCATGGCTTCCCCACCACATCTCGCACAAAGCACATCTCTCTCTCAAAGAGAACCACATTCGGTTCCAGCGAACGCGGTTCTCTTTCGAAATCCAAAAGCAAGCAAAACAATTGCAGCCGCTTCGCTACCATAAAACCGATCGCCCGCTACGATCCACACTTATTTACACTCGAAGTGTTCTTGCAGTTAGTTCAAACTGTCTTTTAGTAGCGCCTGCGCTTGCACATCTCAGTCTCCCCCTCTGAAAGAAGAGTTTTCATTTGTCGTTTAATTCAGGAAAAAAAACGAGTGTTATTTGTTGAATCCGAAAAAGTGACCGTTGCTGGTTTTTGTTCGAATTATTCGCGAGTGCTTCGAGTGCGATTGTGTTCTGCGCATTTTTTTGTTTTTTTTTTTTGGATTGCCAAACGGGATTTCTGCTCGAATCCGAGGTAAGTGCGAGAGATGGGCCAGGGTTTCGATTTGTTTTTTTTTTTTCTGAATTTTCATTTCAATGGGAACGAAGTAGAAACCGGTTTTGTTGTTGTCCTTGTTCGCGAACAAAGAGTTTCGCTTCGTGGATGTGGCCTCCCTTGTGGGCTGCTGCTGCTGCTGCGTAGTTTCTTCCCATTTTCCATTTGCTTGGGTGAAAATTTGCCGAAGAAGAGATGGGATCGGGCACGGGAAGTGGGAGAGAAGAACACTCGAATCGGTTGCAGCTTTTCATGAAAGTGCGATGTGGAGACTTGTGGGTATTCGTTTCACTCAGAGTTGGATTTTCCTCTGAGCGACTGGTCGGGTTGACGGAGGTTCTGTCTGAGAAGTGTCCAAGAAGTCAATGATCGCATGTGACCCTTTATTTGATTTGCTTTGGCGTTCAATTTTGAATTGATTCATTGCGTGGGATTGGTTGTTAGCTTGTGGGTCACACATTTCTTGACTTAAATTTCCGTATTTTAAAGCTTCGGAGATCCTTTTAGTCTCTAGATCGTTGGACTCACATTTGTCGTCTTTGGAAGGCCTCGGGATCGATCCCTGGAGTCCGTTGGTCACTGCCACAAGTTAGACCTTGATACAGGTCCAAGAAGTGCCTGCATTCGTTACTCACTGTCTTCCAGATCGTCTCAATAATTTGATGATCGTCTGTTCAGATCTTTTGGACTTGATCGAGGCGTTGACGACATTCGAAGTGTCCAAGGTACGTTTCCAGTGATCGTCAATCTGTCAAATTTAAGCCATTGATCGAACTGATCCTCTCCTCGGATAGAACCTGTTCTCGAGCTGATCTTCTTCTCGAACTGATCCTCTTCTGATCGTCTTCTCGAGCTGATCTTCTCCTCGAACTGATCCTCTTCTCGAGCTGATCCTCTTTTCGAGCTGATCCTCTGCTCGAGCTGATCCTCTCCTCGAACTGATCCTCTTCTCGAGCTGATCCTCTTCTCGAACTGATCCCCTTCTCGAACTAATCCTCTTCTGATCTTCTTCTCGAGCTGATCCTCTTCTCGAACATATCCTCTTCTGATCGTCTTCTCGAGCTGATCCTCTCCTCGAACTGATCCCCTTCTCGAACTGATCCCCTTCTCGAACTAATCCTCTTCTGATCTTCTTCTCGATCTGATCCTCTTCTCGAACAGATCCTATTCTTGAACTGCTCTCCTTTTCCTCCATTTTCCGGCTTCGTTGACACTCTCAGAACGTAGGGAGGTAGGTAAGGTAGAACAACGACGGCTCACTTAAGGCTGGACACACTGCCTTCCGCTTGAACCCCATTCAACGTCGATCTAACCACGATGAGGACTCCTTTAGTTTATGGCTTCCCTTCACTCGCTTCGATTGACGCATCCCTTACCAGACGTCTTGTCTTCTTCAAGCGACCTAGTGACTGGTCGTAGCTCGCTCCTGAACGATCAGGGACCACATTCAGCAAGCTACTCTCTTCCCACGGATGTTCGGTCGATTTACCCGCTCCACTCTTGGACCGCTTCGGGTGTCTGCCTTAATTTATGACCTTAATCCGAGCGGTGATCTCAGCCTTTCGTCTTCCGACCCTACAAGGGAACATTTTGCGTCCACAGGCCATTCTGAACGACGCTAGAGAAATGCAAAGTGCCCCTCCCCCCCCTCTCCACCACAACAGACTGAGACCACCACTCAATGCATGGATTTGTCAAACCGCCATCATGACCCTCCTTCGATGTCCAATTTGTCAATCACCCTGTGATAGTCCTCTCCCCCTCTCCCTCCTCCATCAATCACTTGAGAACGAGTCCCAGACAAAGAGCCGTGTAACCGCGAAAGCCGAGAGGGAACAACGCGCAAACAAACAAGGAATTGGAGTAATGTGCGCGTGGAGCAGGAAGAGGGGACGCACACAATGCCATTGTAATTGTAATTCTAATTGGATTCCAGGGAAAAGAAACTCCAATTAAGTGGCAGCCAGCGCCGCGGCCGTTGCACGTCGCCGTCTACGACAGACTCGACTCGCCCACAGCCCACAGTAGTGGTGGTGCAACCGGGGCTGCACTCTTTCCACCGATTCGAGCTGGAAATTGCCACCGTCTGCCCCTCCCTCCACGACAGTTTGACCATTTCTGTCGTACACCTCGATTCGTGCGAATGAAGGGGGTAAACAAAAAACAGATGTTTCTTCTTTTTTTCCCCTCGTCTTGGGGGGGGGGGGGGGGGGGGGGGGTACGTTGTTTGTCAGAAGAACCGGTTGAAGTGGAGAGAGAGAGACACGACGTTTTGGGAACATTCGCGCGAGTGGGCTGAATTTTGTGGAACGCGATGCGATCTGTTGAGTGGATCTTGTTTTCGAATGCGAACGGTTTTTCGATGCTACGTGTGGGTTGGAGACAAGCCTCAAGCGAGCGAGTCTGCGTAGGGGGCCTGATATGGGTCACAGACTTTCAATGATGGTGGTTGTTGTTGTTGTAGACCCCTCCCGTAGGTGGTGAGGCTAATTTGATGCGAAATTAAGCATCTTGAGGCAGTCCACCACGTCGTCGTCGCTGGATTTGGTTAAGAGGCTTGTGTGATGGTAATTGGATTATGCTCTACTTCTGGAGGGTGTTCGATGGAGTTTTCTGGCTCAGCGGGGGAGTGTGGACACTGCTTCAAGTTGTTCCTTGGCGACTGCTGCTTTGAGTTGAAGTGTGGGTCCGACACGAGCACGATCTTTTGGCAGATGTCTCATATTTCGGGGCACCCTTAATAGTGGACAATTGCCTCATTTCAAATCGAAAGCGAAGCTCCTTCGTGATTCTTCTCATTTTCTTGCAGAATGGCCTCCTCCCAGTTGGCTGCGCCCTTCGCAAGTGCCAGGCAATCAATCTAAATTCTCGTCAATAGACATCAATCCATTTTATTCATTAATCATCGTTACTTTCAAAACACCAGCACCGCAGCAGTGATGGCATTTCGCTGCTTCGTAGCCACTGGCAATCTAATGAAAGTCCATTCACATCGCGCTTGGAGAAAGGTTCATCATTGCCTCCCTGCTCCTGCTCCCTGCTCCTCCCTGCTCGTCGGCGGTGGTGGTTCTAGTGGCGGTGGTCACTCCCAATTGTCTCTGTTCAGCGGATAATTAAATCAGTGAATGAATAGATTTCGCGAAATTGCTCTCAATTGGTGAGTGTTCGGTCCCCTTGCGATGGGGCAGGCCACCAGAAAGCATTTAATCATTATTCGGCCGGTAATTGGATGAAATTGACGTGACAGATCTCCCTGCGCGAATCGAAGGTGGTGTCTAATTGAATCTTGTTCTTTTTTTTTCCAGATTCTACGCGATATTGTGAAGGAAGGAAGAAGAATTGCTTGCAAGAGAACATCAATCATGGTCCTTTCAGCTGAGAATCCCATCGTCGAACAGGACGCAACTGTTGAATCAAAAGAAGGTAGGAATCAGTTTTGAATGATTTTTCGGGTGTGTTTGCGTCGTTTTGTGTTTTTGAAGTCTTCTAAGACTGACTTTGGGAACTTTCTGTTGCTTCGTTGTTTAAAGAGAGTTCGTGGGACTCTCCTCAAGTCCTTCTGATCCTGCTCGCGTTCAAAGACTTCGCAGAGGCTTAGCGAGTGGTTCTTGGTTCATAGTGGAACCTTGTGGGACTCCATCGCCAAGCAAACATTCCCAATGCCGGTCGATTTCACTGCCCGGACAAACTTTGGCTGTCTACACACTCATCGCCCAGCCGAAAAGTGAATAAATTGCTCCTCTTCTCATGTGAATTCGGAACAAGCCTGGGTACCCCTTAGGCAGGTGATAGGGTGCCCTGTCGGCCCTTAGACCAACTTGTTGGGTCCATTGTGCCGCTGGGTACCCATTTCTTCTTCTTGTGTACACAGCAATATTCTCACAGTCGGAATTCGTCCCCTAGGAGGAATACTGGAACCCTGTGGTACTTCATGTCGATGCAAACCGTCGAAATTCCTTTTCATATTAGTGGAAGGACTTGTTCGCTCGTAAATGTGGTCCCTCAAGGTTCCACCATGAGTCCATGAGACGCATTTAGCAAGGAAATGTGTCCACAGGCTAGTAACAGGCTTCACTCTCCACAAGGAAGAAAGTTATGGAATTTATTCGCTCCACTTCCGGCTGGATCCGGTCCATGGGTCCATAGTGGAACCTTGTGATACCTCATGTCCAAGCAGTCGAAATTCCGGGTGAGATTACTGCCCGGACCTGTTTGCTTGGAGATGGGGTCCCAAGAGGGTCCGCTATGAGGACTGGAGACGCATTTAGCAAAGAAATGTGGCCACGGGATAGGGTCAAACCACACATTCCACAAGGAAGAGAATTTGAACTACTGGATCTGGTCCCTGGTTTCATAGTTGAACCTTGTGGTACCTCATGTGCAAGCAAAAAGTCGAAATTCCAGCCGAGATTAGTGCCAGCAGCTGTTTGCTTGAAGATGAGGCCCCACAAGGTTCCACTATGAACCCAGGACTCGCATTCCGTAAGCGTGACACGTAAGAAAATGTGTGCACAGGCTAGGAACAGACCAGAGTCTCCACAAGGAAGAGAATGATGGCATTTATTCGCTCTGATTCCGGCTGGATGCGGTCTCTGGGTCATAGTGGAACCCTGTGGTACCTCATGTCCAGGCAAAGAGTCGAAATTCCGGGCGAGATTAGGGCCTGGACCTGTTTGCTTGGAGATGGGGTCCCAAGAGGGTCCCCTGTGAGTCCTAGAGACTCATTTAACAAGGAAATGTGTCCAGAGGCTTGGATCAAGAAAGAGAATGATGGAATTTTGTTCGCTCTGCTTTCGACTGAAACCGGCTCTGGGTCTGACTGGATCCCTGTGGTACCTCATTTCACAATCAAATCAGAATCGCAGCCGCAGTTTTGTGTGCCACTGCCTGAAAAAGGCTGTGATTCTTTAGCAAAGTTCAGGAAAGTCTATGGCTTCCAGTCAAAAAGAAGCCAAACCAGCGCCTAACTTGCCCCTAGTGCCCCTTGCCTTCACTCAATCGACCCAAAACTAACTTCAGACCATTTGTTAGACGCCCGCTCCCACTTCAAGTCACTGTGTCCAACCAACGGAATCTGGTAACAAATTTACGAGCCAAGAATGCAGCCTTCTGGCTTACCAATCAACTTAAACCCAAATCGATAGCTCTCCGTTGCAGGAACTCCCTTCTCTCTCTCTCTCTCCCTCTGGTAATCTATTGGCAAAAGGGGCACATTCATGCCAAGCCAAGGAGTGAATTGCAAGAAAAAAGTTTGTCGTCAGTGACGCTAAACGACTGCCAAAAACGTTGTGTCTTCTGAAGAAGCGCGTGATGGGATGAGCGGAATTTCGTTGATTCTCCAATCTCCCCCCCCCCCCCACTCCGTGGGCAACATCTGGGGATGACGAGGAAGCGAAAACCCACACACATACGCGCACACATGCTCTCGAGACTACCATCGCCCGGACAAGGAAAACATATTAAAAGTTCACCGAGAACGGATGACAAAAGTAGACGTGGCACAGCCATTAGCCTCCACATACTCGATCTGCTGCCGGCTCCTCTGCCAGATTGGGTGGCCTTCTGTGTCTGCCTGCTCTGATAGAGACGAACGACGCTAATGTGAGAAACTATCGATTGGTGACGAGTGGTTGACTGTGTGTATTCGTGGTTGAGTGATTTCATGGGAAATTTTGACAGCTCCTGCCTGCGTTTGAAGCGATGTAAAGGTCACGCGGAAAATCTATAATCGTTTGTTGTTTTTTTCGTTTTTTTTTCTTTCTGCTCCACGTCCGCAGGATGTGACCACTTAGCCGATGAAGGACACACGTGTGTGGCCCAAGGGTGGTGTGCGAATGTGAAAGGAGGGGTGTCCAGCCTCTGAGTCCGATCCACGAGAGGAAAACACCACGTTGATGGTCTTCTCTGTGTTTCCAATGATTTTCAGCAATCACTCCTCTATCGACGCCCTCACTGAATGCCATTCAGTCGCACAAAAGACTAACAACTCGCCAAACAGTGTCAAGTAAGCGAACACTGCGAAAAGGAGTTCCGCAAATGGCAACTTTAAAGCGCACATCCTGTGTCCTGATTTTGTGCTCCGCCAGCACTCCGCCCAACCACACACCAGGACACACAGAGTGCCACTTGACTTCGCAGCGTAATCCGAAAGTGTTCCGAATGCAAACAAATGCGAAGTTTTTCATATTAGAGGCTTTCTTTGGATCCTTTTCTTCGCTCTGTCCTGTCGCCCTCCTTCGCCATCCTCCATCACGTCCTCCGTCTGTGCCTTGGATTGGGGAGCCAACAGTCAGTTATATCACTCAAATCCTTGAGTGCATATGAATATTTACTTTGACGTATCTACGCCGCCGCCGCCGCCGCCGCCGAAGACGACGACGACGCGCCGTGCCGTTACCACGTTCGTCTTTGCATTATTCATGTGCGGGGGGCATACATACCCCACTCATAGACACAAGAATCCTTCGAGCCACCGTTCCACTGCCGGTTCTGGCTGACATTTGGCAGCTGAAAGGCAAACAGATTGTCTAAGGATACCCGTCATTTCTGCTGTCAACGCTGTATTCAAACACTGGGGAATGTTCCCTTGTAAGACGAAGATTAAACTCAGCCAGGTGGTGCGGTGTCGGTTGGGGGCAGGGCCGTCTGGATGTTTGCTCTCAAGTTCTCGTTCGACGATGAAAGGCTTTTAGGCCTCGTAATGGCTCACTAGTTGCACGCTCGCACAGGATGTGGTCTGATTTGTAATCTGTAATTATTCATGCTTTGGGTGGAATTTTGTTACCGTTTCATTTGATGTCCCGCTGTGAGATGCCACAAGTTGATTTCGGAGTCAGCCTCTTTGCGTTCACATCGGCAAGGCAGGGCGGTAAGGTAGGGCGGCTAGCAAACTGTCTTTAAATCAGACTTAATTGGCTTTGACGGAGATCTGTGCTGTTTTCATCTCCCCCTCAATGACTCACAGCTCGTTTCTTGTTCGGAATTCGATTTTATTGTCTCATCAAGAATAAAGCGAAGCCCAATCAACAGACTTCGAAAACAATCACCAATTGCACCCCCGGGACAGCGAAAGCGACCTCATTAGAGGTTGAAATTCATCACGTTATCGCCCAGTAAACACAGACGACACACTATCGATTGGAGGTAACTACTTTTGTGTGTGCTCTCGTGTCACTGTCCACTCGCCGGTCGTCGTCCGTCCGGCGACAAATTCCAATTTCGGCTTTTATTACCCGGCTGCCCTCCCTCCACCCGGACATCCTCTCTGACTGGACAAAAGTTTGTGCGGAGAGAGAGAGAGAGAGAGAGAAAAAGTCATAACTCTAATTTGTAATTATTGCCTATCCGCCCCGCCTCCCATCTGCCTTATCCGGTCATTCGTGCTTCCAGGTCCCCGCCCGCTCCGTCGAATTTCCTTTCTGAATTAATTTTATCCTTCGATCTTGGCCTGGCAGAGAGGAGGACGACGTCGCCACGTATGAGGGTGAGCATAAACAACACAAGACCCACACTCACACAGTCACGCTAAGCAGCATCCTCGTGCGGCGCGGCTGTGTGCGTGTGATATCAGAGATAAAGCTCACCATTCCCCCCAGTCAGACTTGTTGGCAACATAAGTCCTTGTCATCGTCTCGTGAAGGAGTGAGTGTTTCCGCATCCAATGTGTGCGTGGCCGCCTTTATCCTTTTTAAGGAAGTCAACCCACTGTTGCCACTGCCATCGTCGTCGTCGTCGACGTCGTTGTCGATGGCAGGGCGCGCTTGCCATAATTAGAATACATTTCTCATGAGAGACCGAACGGGACATGAGACGAATGGATAATTACACACGATGTGTAGGCGGCGCGGCGGCCATAGACGATGGAGCGACGCGCACTCGGCAGTTATGTAGACAAGGATGAATTTTCCAACTTTCCGGGGATAATACAAATTCAAATAAAATAATGATATGCAATCGTAGTAATTCCAACAAAGAGAGAGCGAGAGAGCCACGCGTGTCAAAGGGGTGGGGGAGGCATACGACACGACACAACAGGACCCGAGAACACACGTGGAACGGGTGGACTCGCTTGTTTTTCCATTTTCCATTTCAATTCCGTGTTAACAGTGATTATGCGAAAGAAATCATGTGCTTGTTGGCTGCCAGGATAATCAAGTGAAAATGGGAATTTATTAAATGAAAGCCCGTGCGAGAGGATGCCATCGCCACAGATGTCCTTTAACACCGGGTGGGTGGAGATAATAAGGCAATTGACGAGCGAGAGCATTGGATAAGGTCGACGATGTGAGGGCAATTTTAAGTTGGAACATTTGAAATCGACGCGACGTCGCGGTTTGTTTTTTGGAATGGGGTGGGGGATGGGACGGGCGGGACTCTTGATGACGGCTTTGGTGGCCTTCAACGTGTTCTGTGCTCCCATGGGGTGTTCGTGTTGTCTAGTTAGGGAGTTTTTTTTTAAAGGTAACGATGATTTCCAGCAAGATTGACAGAATTTCACTAGAAGTCCTTTGAATTCAGCCAGTCTAGAGGAGCAGAGAGTCGGCGAATCAAAGCTTGTAGGACAAAGCAGTCGGTTTTGACTATGAATCTGTGGTAAGGTGACTCTGAAGGTGGTACTGCATGGTCGTGGATGTTGCTAGCTGCAGAGGTTTGTTGAGTAAAGCCTATGCTCGCTGCGGGCTGTAGTGTCACAAGCTTCCCGTGGCGGCGAGGCCACAAGTGGAAAGTCAGGCCAAAGTCAGACTACTACCACTGACCGACAACCCCAGTGATAGGACCACTAATTTGATCCCAACGGCAAATGGTGACTGGACCAGGTTTGAAAACCGAATAAAGCGTATTAGCTTTGCATTCACTGGGACTCGAACCGGGGACGCCTCTAACCAGCGGTAGGCACTCAACTAACTGCGCCATCCAGCTGCTTTGACTGAAGTGAAAAAGGTGTATACAACTGGAGCCAGCTAGCTCAGCCGATTGGGACTTGCCTGTGTCACCACAAAAAAGTAGAAAAAGGACGAAGCAGCAGTTGATGATCTGGTCTACATTGACGACGAGGCTTCTGTCGGAGTGTACCGCCAACTGTCCGACTCTCGACTTTCCCTTGAATGTCACGTAAACACGAGCAGAGGTCCCAATCCGAGCCAGGACAGCTTTGAACACATTCTCCCATGCGACACTGCCGGGCAATCAACCGGGACCCTGTTCAGTTCGTCATCTGACAGCAGACTAGCTTGTGGACATGCCGCCCGATGAGACTTGAGTCTTAGGAGAATTTTTCAGTTCAACACTGCTTAAGTCCTCTTGTCCTTCCTTAGGAACTCGCTCCTTTTCTTAGCTAGGGCTGGACAGTCGAGGGGCATTCTATTTCATCTCTGCAGCTTCTTCAAAAGTCGTTCTGCGGTAGGTTCAGACGCATAGCATGTGCGTGCCTATGGCGCAGTGCACGGTAAGGACTTCCATTAGCAGGCGTACATCCTTGCGATTGCGGCCGATCAACGATATTGATCTCTTTTTGCTCATAGTCGCCCATAGCCCTCGCCCTCGCTGTTGCTCCCGAACTCTGCCGAAGCCATCGGGCTCTGCCTCTTTCTAGGGCTTCGCCCGCTAGTTTCGTTCTTAATGGAAGTTTCTTGGCTGGGCACAGGCTTCCACTATGGATCTGTGTGTAGGTAGATAGGTAATAGGGTGCCCTGTCGGCCCTTTAAGCCGTGGCTCACGCAACAGATCACGTGGGACAACGCAACAGAGTACGGCCGCGTCTAATGTGGCGCCCACAAGTGGCGAAGGACCTCAAACAACTTGGTGGGCGTAACTGGAGGCAAGCCAGACAGAGAAGGAGGAGGCCCAGGCCCACAACAAACTCTGTAGCGTCGCACAAACAAAAAAAAGAGAAGAAAAAGAAGAAGAAAAATCAGACGAAGAGGAAGACGAAGAAGACGAAGAAGACGAAGAAAAAGAAGAAAAAGAAGAAAAAGAAGAAAAAGAAGAATAAGAAGAAAAAGAAGAAAAAGAAGAAAATGAAGAAAAAGAAGAAAAAGAAGAAAAAGAAGAAAAAGAAGAAAAAGAAGAAAAAGAAGAAAAAGAAGAAAAAGAAGAAAAAGAAGAAAAAGAAGAAAAAGTAAAAAAAGGAGAAAAAGTAGAAAAAGAAGAAAAAGAAGAAAAAGAAGAAAAAGAAGAAAAAGAAGAAAATGAAGAAAAAGAAGAAAAAGAAGAAAAAGAAGAAAAAGAAGAAAAAGTAGAAAAAGGAGAAAAAGTAGAAAAAGAAGAAAAAGAAGAAAAAGATGAAAGAAGAAAAAGTAGAAAAAGAAGAAAAAGACGAAGAAGAAGACGAAGAAAAAGACGAAGAAAAAGAAGAAGAAGACGACGGAGAAGGAGAAGTGAGCAGAGAGACACTGTTTTGATCGAACTGTCGCCCAGTTAATCTCTTGTCCAAGTCAAAAGTCCCTCACATCGTGGTCATCTTCTCACCCTTTTCATGTTCCCCTCCTGACACCTCTGTCACTGCTGCGTCCAAACAAATGTCAAAGTCACCCCTTGACCACTCCCGATTTGTGTCACATTAATGGACCTTCGACATCGTTTTTGCGACGACACGCCCCGAACTTGTTGCCGTCGGCGGCAATACTTGTTCATGAGTCTCAATCATGACACATCGCCCATCTCCCCCCCCCTCCCCCCCAAATAATGATAAAATGCTTGCCGCCCACTTTCAACTCTTAACAACCAATTAGCCGGGCTGTACGGACGAGGGAGGCTGCCCCGTTCCACGTGTCTATGGAATTTTGGTGCCATTAAGGCACTGTTACAAGATCCTTAAAAACCCATTAAACCGAACCGCAGATATCCCCCCCCCTCCCCTCCCCCCACGCTTAAGGACTCTCTCTCACACACACAAACACACATAGACGACCATCTCCTGTTCCTCGACCATGAGGGTGTACCGTCGCCGTAGTAAATCACGAAATTTTGCGCACAGATGGTGTGTCGATGTTGGGGTTTCATTTCATTTTTTTTTTCCCATCTCCATTCAGATGCAGATACACCGTGTGTGGGTGTGTGTGTGCGGTCTGATAAAGCAACTGGTTGGCCATCATTTCACCGGCAGAAGTGCTCGTCCGCCTGTCTAAAAACGACAATTAAAGGGTTGGAATTCGATTAATTACGAGAACGTGTATGGAGACAGGCGAGGCGATCCTTATTATGCCGTAACAACCCTTTTTGATGAAGTGTGACAGTAGCGGCCGACAGGGTGGTGGGAGGTGTTTCATTAGATTTGGAATTGGAGGGGTGGGCAGGGGGTGGCAGCGATGAATCCATTTAATGGTCGTCGATAAAAATTTAAAAGGACCTTGACGGGAGTTGGCGTTGGCTGGCTGTTGAAGTCCAGCCGAAAAAGGAAGAATGAAAAATCTCGGATTTCCCTCTGCCCCGGGTGGCATTACTTTCTCTCTCCCCCCTCCCCACAGACACACACACAATTCCTCAGCACATCCAGTCACGGAAAGGTAAACGAACCCTAAATGGGACGACGGATTGTTGTTGGATGTGGTTGCTGTTCGTCTTCCTTTTCTTATCTCTCCCTCCCCCCCCGTTGGAGCGACACTGACTCTCGGAGAGAGAGAGAGAGCGAGAGATGGAAACGTTTGTGTATGATTGCCGAGTTATCGATAAAGCGGAAGAGACGTCTTCCCCCCCTCCCTCGCACGTCGGCAAGGAATCTTTAAGAAAGCTGGGAGGCGTCCTTAGGGACACACTGTGTACTCTCCACGTTTTTATTCTTTTCTTTTTTTTTTGTCTGTCTCTCGTCCGTTCAACAGGAGAAGAAGCAGCGGTAGTTTGAAGTTGAAAACCGCCACAAGGCGAGCTTATTTTTCTCGTCTTACCTCATCGCTCGGCACTGCTTGGGCTGCATTGTTTCCCGTCAGTCTAGCGGCGACCGAGTGGGAATTGTTGTTTTCTTCATTCCATGGAAACACAATTATCCTTCTCAATTTTGTTGGTTTTAAATGCTGATGCTGGTGCGGGGGGAGGGGAGGATGTGTCTTGGAAACGGAAACATATGGTTATGATGAACTTCAGCGACGACTACGACGTGCCAAGGAATGAGGGGTGCTGGTGCTGCCGCCGCCTCTGGTTGATGCTTTTGAAGGGTCAATTATGCAAATTATGAGGGCGGAGTGAGTGAGTGTGCCCGGGGCTGTGTTTGGTGATTAAAATCTACGAAGAGCGTGTGCGGGCGCACTCTGTTCTCATCGAGTTCGACATTTGAAATGGAACCACTTGTGAGGAATTCTTTTGCCTTTCCCCAGCTGTTCGGGGTCGGATTTGTGGAGGCTTCCGGTGTGAATTGCGTCATTTGATTGTTTGCTTGTCGTGTGGGTGTGGGTGTGTGTGCGTGCTTTTGAAGAAGAACGAATTCGAATTGTGGACTGTGTAGAGAGTGGAGGGTTTTTTTTGTTCGAGCTTCGCTCCGACTCAACAAGCTCAATTTGTAACCACTTGAAGGGCTCTTCATCTTCAGTCATCGGTCCTCGGCCCTTGAAGCCCTCAAGGATTTTCTGTGAAAGAAGACCCAGAAGGCTTGAGCCCACACTTTGGTCGAGTTTCGCAGTTGGTTTGTGTACATGATGTGTCTAGGATCAAATTGACGGTTCGTTGAGCCAGTGATCTCGCGGTCCTCGGCACCTCAGCCGTAGCCAGGGCCCCAACAGAGCAAAAGAAGACGCCTCTGATCGAGGCAATGGCCAACGGGGACTGGTGTCTAGGCGACAAACAAGGCCGATCCACTCGTGATCTCTTCGACTTCAAGCTGTTGCTTTGATTCGAAGATGAAGGCCCGTCTGGCGATCGACTTTCTGCCTCAATCTTGTCTGTTGTCCCCCAAGTTGGAAGAAGCAGTGACGTGGAATGGAGTTTGCTTGGACCGGACATGGATTTGTGTGCTTTGGACGTCCATAAACTGCTGTCGTTTCACTGGTTGCTTGGACAGCTCGTGGATCGGTGTTCCTTCGACGGGCGTAAACTGCTGTCGTTTCACTGGTCTCTTGGACAGCACGTGAATCTGTGTGCCTTCGACGTCCATAAACGGCTGTCGTTTCACTGATTGCTTGGACAGCACGTGGGTCAGTGAGTTTTGGACATTCCTGCCGTGGTGTCTGCATCACAAGAGCATCATGCGTGTTCTTTTTTTTTAATTTTTGACTCACCATTCGAGAGACACTTAGCAACAATGCCTCCCTGAAGATGCATTCCCTTCCAGCCTTCCATGGGAACCACGCTTTGCATCACAAAGGGCTCACCTCACTTCGGCCCTTCTCTCAACTTGCTGCAGCCGTCTCTGGTTGAGACACCTTCCCCTCTTCCCACGCATTTGATGACCACAAGTGTTGCCCAACTGCACTCGCAGTGTCCTCCAGCCTCAAGTGACGGAGGCTGCCTCTCGGGCGTCTGAAAGTTCCCGAAACTGTTTCAAATTTGAATAATTTCCCGCAGATTGTTGCCGAGTCCTCTGACTGACTCTGCTGTCCGCTCAACTCCTTCACTCGTCGCACCTGTCAAAGCCGCCACCCGCCACGTCCAGGCCGATGGGTGTTTTTTTTTTTGCGAAATTAAAATTTGTTTCGACACGAAAAGTTTGCTGCCATCGCCGTGTGGGTTCTGTCTCTCGGTCCGTGGGTGAGAGCAAGTGCTATTGACACGGAAAATGTGCGGACGAAGGGCCCGAGAAAAGTTTCGCCGTGAATGCGGAGAAGTGTGAAGCTGTTGACGCCGAGACTGTTGTTGGGCATTCGTAATGAGATGTGTTGACGGCGTGATGGTGACTGGACATTGAATTAATTGGGTTGCATGCTGAATGGGAGGAGGGAGCAATGCGAGAAAGGAGATCATGTGGAACTCGCTTGAAATGTCCTCGATGACGACCTCTGTTTGACGAAATACATCGTCACGTTCCTCATCACAAATATCGATTGAATCTCACTTCAATTCAGTCGTCTTCTACATCCGCCTCTCCCCCCTCCCCTGCGTGTGACATCTAGAGAATTCATCAAAGAATCAGCGTGTACCTTCCGCCGAGACTGTGGTCTAACCAACGAGTCTCTCTCTCTCACTCTCGCTCTGCTCCAACTTCGAAGAGCAGACTTGAATTTCCATATCAATCGTGTTTGCGGTGACAAGCAGTTGGGCCCGACCGTGTTACTTCATGAAATTTGCATGACAGACGACTGCACACTTTCCGTCCGTGTAAGCGTGGGTGGGTGGGTGTTGTGTGTTGCCTCCCCCCCCCCCCCCCCCCCTTTCGGCTTGTTCGCCCACGTGTGTGGGGGGTTGGCTGATGATTAACAAATCCTTCTGCTGTCGCCGTCATGTTGCTCGCATGACAACGTCCTGTGGGACACACAAAGCCGGGCGTACTTTTTGTCCGCGCACTTGGCATGCGGTTCCACACTCTTGCCGAAGTTCCCCAGTTCTCCCCCGGGCGGCTGCGTGTGAGTGCGCGCGGCGTTCCCTCTCTTTAAAGGCGACCCCACTAACGCATGAACGTGTGCTGCACTCTGTGAGGGTTGCACATTAAATTAAAGTGGCTGCTGTGCAATGCACATTCTTTTTTTTTCCTGATTTTTTTTTTGACAAATTACACTTGCAGTGTCGGTGGAGTGAAAGTGACACGTGCTCGAAAACTCGAAATTAATTTAATCGAGGAATTATTTGGAGGGAGGTGGCTGAGTTCTGCGAAAAGGCGAGGGCGTCGGGCGGCCATGAATAAATCAGTGATCGACAGGAATCCAGACCTGCTGCCTGGCGTGAGGAATCACTTAAATTTTTAATTATGACGGATTGGTGTGCCGGTGGTGCTTCAGTCTCTCCCTCTCTCTCTGTCTCTCCTTGGTGATTAATGGATTTGCATGCGTGCACTTGTAAGCAACGGAAGCGAATGGCTGCCATGTGGATGGTGGATAAAATTTTCGTTTTCCGCGTTTCCGAGCAAATCTGTGCTGTTTCGACACAAGAGTGCGGCGGGGATTGGGGGCTCACGTTGCGTGTAAAGTGGTGCTATGCCGCGCCCTTTTTTTTTTTTTGCAAAAATGCATCCTCCTCGAACCCAATTAATGTCGACCTCTCACTTTCCACCTCGCGTCGCTGGGCAAACAATAAATTCATCCCGACTTCCGGTGGTTAACTGTCGCACCCGGATGGGCTAATTCCCAGTGCACACAGCCTCCTCCCCCCCCCCCAATCAGTGCGTGCGTGCTGAAGGTGTAATTACCTTGAAACAACCATTTAATCAAGTAGAGTACATTGGGCGAACCACCCACCCCGCGCCGCCCACAGCCTCATCCTCAGCATCATATTTACTCGTTTCGCAATGCAATCGCTCAGTCAATCCCCTGATCCCCTCTCTAATCCGGCGCGATGGTCCTAATTGGAATTGCAACAAAGTTTCAAGTTGCACAGATCATCATCGTCGCCCCCCATCGCCGCGGCCAGTCGCAGCAGCCACTTCAGCAGTTAATTGAATTTATTAGCCCACATCAGCCGGGATGTATGTAGTTCAGCCAACCCACCACCCACCACTCCCGGACGTCGACGGTGGTGCGTGTTAGCATCTATATGGATTTTCGTCCTGTCACTGTGCGACAAAACATTCTAATTACGTTAACGTTGAACGTGACATTCAAAACCTTCATGTTTCCTATCATCATCCTGTTCCTCTTCTCTCCCGCCACATCCCCCCATCAACATCCACCACGTCTCGTTGGTTATGTAATAAAAATCGTGTCGTAAACTTTTATTTTTGGTGATTCCGTCGCCACCAAGAGGAGCGCGCATTGGTCTCTCTTTCTCTCATAATCCTATATTCTCTTTCCTTCACTCTCTCTCTCGGGCGACCCCCTTCAAATCGCCTCGAAGACGTTCACTTCGGATGCAGGACGCGCGTTTGCTGTGGAAGCACAACATTCAGACGGCGTTTTTATGATTGGCACAAACATAGCTTTTGATGGAATTTCATAGATCCTTGCTGGGGCAGGGCACAACGGACGGGAGACTGTGCAACTGTGTGACTGTGTGACTCGGGGGGGGGGGGGCTGGTTGCATCCATTTGGCGGTGCAATGAACTTCCTTTTCTTATGCGAGGAGTCGGTCTCGTTAGTCTGGAGAGGAGAATGTACATTTTTATGATAGAAATGCACGGCGGAAGGATCCTCTCGGGAGATGATGGTTTAATCGAAATTGAACTGTCAAGGACAGGGACGTCGGCAGACTTTGGTAAACAAGTTTTTTTTTTTTTTTTGTTCCTTTGATAGTGGGCAGGGGGAAGGCGGGGGGATGTACACAATATTGAAGACGAGACTGGTGGCAAAGTGAAGTCCACTTTCGCTGTGCGACTGGCGACTGGCGACATTGAATATTCGTTGAAGGGACTTCCTGTGACTGTGGTAGTCTGTTGGCCTTTCTTTCATTCCCTCTGCTGATCTATTGAGTCTGCGAACTGGCAGTAAAGCTTTTGAAACTAGATGAGTAGGTGCCTCCAGAGATCCACGAATGAGGGGATTCCTTTGGAGGTTACAATTTTAACTGGACATAACCCCTGTATTTTCTCGGTCACTTGTCAAAATTTTGACATGAAATTAAAGAAGAGACATGGCAATTTAACCAAGAAATACCACCTCATTCGAACTGGCACAAAATGGGGGATTTTTGGACACATCTCTTTGCGAGTGTTCTTTTTATGTGTTTCCTCACTTGGCACTTCGAAGATTGTCTCCAAGCTTGCTCTTGTTGGTAGACTGTCGACTGAATCTCTCGTCAGTATCAAAAAGCGCATCATTTTAGCATCATTATTAGTCAAAAAATCAACTGCATTTCTTGAACCAAATGAAAGTGAGCTTAACTCCAAATTGCAACCTCTTAGTGAATCACGTCTTGGAGAGCTGTCCCAGCCGGCTCTGAGGACGCAGTTTCTTTGTGGCGTGTGGCCATAGGGTTCCTTCAAGATTGTCAAATGCCACGCAGATCCAACTGGAAGAAAGCAACATTTATATATGGTTTCTTGGAAAAAATGTGGGGTCCCACAGGGTTCCGGTAGAAGTCCTGGTCTCTTCATAAAATCTAAAGGGGGTGAGAATTCATAATTCATAATTCATAATTGAATCCATATTCAATGTCAGTTAGACACTACCACCAGAAAATAAGTGGGGTTCCACAGGGTTGCCATGGAAGTCCTATTCTTTTCACATAACAAAAATCAGTCTCTCCCATCTGCTCATGGCCTTGACATCTTTGTAAGTTCCCTCCTAGATGTCCACTTCAGCTTTCAAAGAAAAGTGGAGTCCCACAGTGCGGCGTAGCTTGTCCCCTTCATTTCGAAGTCAAAACAATGAGCAGTTTAAAAGGATAAGTGACAACTTCCGTGTCAGTCCTCGTCAAAGTGGGCTAGAGTCTGAGGAGTCTGTACAAGAGTTCTTCATCATATCCTTCGCCACATAAGGTCCACGTCCTTCGCCACCGCGGTCCTCCTGTTTTGCCTTGTCGAGTAACAGGAAATGAGTAGTCTCAACTCGAACTTGTTGACACGTCTCCTCTTGCAAACTAAAACGTAATCGATTCAGAAGCAAAAGCTAAACACCAACATCCACCAACCATCCTGCCCCCAGATCGACAGATCGACAGTCAATCACGCACTTGTCTCACCACGAACTCCGACCACGGCAAGGTCCTCTCTGGGAGCAAATCTCTGTAAGCACACGCCTGTCCAGCCAGCCTCATCGACCAGTCATCCACAATTTCACTTATCACTCGTCCATTAGTGAATCCTAATCGTGCTCTGTCTGTCTGCTTGCCTGTTAGTCGGTCCAGCAGATTTGAGTACCATCGATCCTCCGATTCAATTACTCAGAAGTGGTGCTGTGTGTGTGTGCTCCTTCGCAATCCTTCCCGGTCTAATGACAGACAGCATATCAATTAATTAATCGCTGCCCGGTGTGTATGCACATGTCCAGCTGTCCAATTGTTCCATTATCCCGATAATTGAGTTTAGTTGCCGTCACTTTCTGTGTCTGTGTGCTGAGCACTGCTGCGCATCGGTCCTTAGCGGTGGAGTTATAATCCAATAACCTGCCATCCATCAACCGCTCGGGTCGTCCTCACGGCGAGGAGCATAAAAAGCCACCAATGCCGGCCACTTATCGTCTTAGGACGGCGCAGAGCTTCGAATTGACTGAGAAACCAACAAAAATCACTCGAATTATAAACGATTTACTGTTGCACAGGATTCAATCCTTCTCGCAGAGGAACTAATCGATTTTTCTTCACTTGGCGGTGTCGACCACCCTCACGATCCCCAGGCGAGGATGACAAAAAGGACGAGTCCGGGATGAGACATAGAGAGAGGAAGAGAGAATGAATCCCTTTGTGCTGCCGGATTAAACTCTGTTAACTGTCTGAGCGGACTGTAGAATGAATGTGGGTCGGGCGCCGCACCGCTGTCTGGTCTATTGTTCAAACTGTTGATAGTCTCGGCAATTAATTGGATTAAATGTTGAGGCGAATCGTACGCAGTCGGATGCACACATGCCGCGCCGCTTGGGTGTCCGCAAACGACGTCGATTTGTAAACAAGTTTTAACCCTTGACCTTGCGCGGGGCGCCGCCAAACGATTGCGATTTGTCTGCCGGCTAACTACGCTGACATTTGGACGCGTGTCGTAGGCTTTTCCGTTTAATAGCACAACACCCACCCGTGGTGCGTGGAACAAAATTACCGTAATTACGTCGGGAAATATGAGCCGGGACGCTACGCAGTGCTGGCCATCGGACGCAGTAATTTGGTGCTTGCCGAAAAAACAAAAAAAAAATGAACAACCGGACACTGCGACGCACATTCGCGTGGTAATGAGAGGCTGACGGGCCATTAAGCAGGTTGCCAGTGGACGCGGGTGATGGGATTTCTTGAGAAATGCGATATCATCTGCTTGAGAGGCGCCATCAATTGTTTCTTGATGAGGTGCCTGGTGGGTGTGAAGGTTTGAGTGGTGGGGGTCGGACGTTTAAGTCGACTAGGCAACTGGCTTGTTGTCCAGGCGACATTTGGGCAGCAGGGGATTGACCCTAATTAGGCTGGCGTATATGAGCTTTGTCGTGTTCGGTCGCCTGGGCAACTGACGTGGCTTCCATGTCCATGAGTCTATCCTCATTCTGCTCGACGTCCTGACCTCTTTTTAGGTGCCTTCTCAGATCTCGGCTGAGGTGTGAGGTTTCAGAGAAAAGTGGAGTCCCACAATGCGGCGTTGCTTGTCCCCTTCTTTTCAAAAGTCAAATTAATGAGCAGAGGAAGGGGTTAAATGATCACTTCCGCGTCAGTCCGCGTCAAGGTGGACTAGAGTCTAAAGAGTCTGGGCAGTTTTGAGTTCAATTACCAGTTCTTCATCATCTCCTTCGTCAACTTTTGCCACATAAGGTCCAAGCAGACGTCCTTCTGTACTGCGGTCCTCTTGTTTTGCCGTCAAAACTGCGAACAGAAAAGCAGTCTTCGACTTTTGCCCACTTAGAGGTCCTTCTCCACCGACGTCCTCCGTTGCCAGCGTCCCCCAGTCTTCCAGTCAAAGCGCCAGACAGAGGTGGAGCCTAAGAATGCAGACCATTCCCGAGAGTGTCCTCGTAAAAATTCCCATGAAAACGTAAACAAAAAAAAAAAAAATAGAAATTCCTCACACTTCCGCAACAGTTAATCCTCTCCTCGTGCGCTAGTTAATCCCTTAAAGCAATTCTCCCATCAAAATGGGGAACTTTATTCGCCAGAGACACACCGGATGGGGCGGCGATGAGGACGAAACTCCTTCACTTCTCCTTCTCGACGATCGTCCCCAGGAACTTGTGCGCGCAGAGAGGGGGAAGGGGGTGTGCCTCCAACAGCCTGATTCTCTTCTCTTTTTTTTCCATTTAATTAAAGTTCCTCCACGTGGCCGTTCAGGATGAGGAAACTTTTCCGGCAGCACCTCCACATCCTGACGCGTACATCCTTTAAATTTATTTCGCTCTGCCTGCTGGCTCCTCTGTTTGTCGGATAATGGTAGTCTTGTCACATGCCTACCATTCTTCGAGTTAACACAATCCCCATCCTCCCCACCGCTGTCTAGGGAGGCGCATCAATTCCGTGCGACAAGGAGGAGACATTGATAAAAAGATCGATATCCCTTCGTCGCAGGGAACTTGAACCCTTAAGATGTGCCCGGCACTCTGTTGTTAAGAAGCGACCACCCCACAGGGGGAAGTGCACTGTGTGGCTGACTGGTGCGCACGGCTGTGTGTACATCCTTCTTAAGGACTTTGTCTTAGATAACAACAGAGAGTGGGGACTGACGTCGGTGGTGTGTGTGCTGCACATGCCATCCGAGAAGGACTTATGACAAAAACATGAACCGAAAGGATGAAAACAATATTCTCCCATTGTCCTTTGGCCCCGATGACGTTAGTCTCTCGCACTCTCTTGCTCTCTCTCTTCGCTGGGTGTGTGTCATCATCGTACACAACCAGCCGACAGACATAGAGTGCGGCAGGAGGGGCAGGCGCAGGACTTTATTTGTTCTTGTTGAATTGACTGGACAAGAGGATTGTGTAGCAGCACGTGCGTGGCGAGGGGGGGGTCTAAAGATAACAAAAGCAATGAGATGCGATCTCGACGTGGCAGGTGACGGGCGGGGGGCGACTCAAGGTGCCTCAATTGTTCGACAGGACACAATGTGGCAAATCGCCTTGACATTGTGGACACTTGTGCGAGCGAGGTCGACGAAAATAATTGGACGGCCAATGTGAGCCGGCGTTTTGACGAGGATACGTCGGCTACTAATGGACAAGCGTCTGTCTGTCATTGAGAGAGAGACCGCCAGCACTAGTTCAATTGGAACGGAGATGAGGAGGCGATCGTCGAGGAAGCTCTTTGACGCGAACGAGAGGAGGCGGCGCTAAGGGTTCAAGAAGGAATGTCACAGGAGCCATCAAACTTGTCCTCTTCTTTATTTTTGAACTTTTGCTGCATACTTTTAGGATGACCAGCGGCGTCCAGCACAGTCAGGTTCTTTGACAGACGCCCCATCTCTCGCGACGTCGATTTTGTTCTTCCGTGCCTCAATCTCGGCAAGTCCTTCGCACAGTCAGTGCTTGCCCGTCAGCAGGCAAGCTAAGGCTGAGTCCCTTCCTATCGCTACATCGTTTCTGTTGCACCCCGAGCCTTCTAAGCCACAGTCTCGGCAACCCCGAAAGCGCTTCCTCCTTATCTCTTACGACTGATTCCCTTCCTCTAGCGGCAACGTTTCTTCTAGCTTTCGTCAAGTCCTTCACACACTTCAGAGCCTGATTCCCCAGACTCACCCACTTGCTCCACAATCGCCACGCCGTCCAGTCGCTGGCCACAGTCAGAGTCGTCGTGCCTCACCAACTGCCTATGACTGATGACACTCGAAAATCAATTCCACCGTCACGTCAGTCCTAACGTCCCATTTGTTGTCGTTCATTACTCACCGCACTGCTGCCGCTGGTGAGTGGCTCCGGTGTCCGCTGGTGTCTCCCCCGCCGCGGCACCATTGCCGCCAACACATCTATTATTCATCGCGAAAATTACTTTTTAATTATTTTCTGGCGTCGCCGTCGTCGCGAAAGAGGGCGAGTCAGTCGAACAGTCGCATGCAATCGCAAAACTACGAGTATCACCATGCCCCCCCACCGATTAGGTAGCGACATGCAAGAAGAGCCAAACACAGAGAGCAACCCACCGACGGAGCCTTCTTCCCCTTTTGCCGCCCTGGTACCGGTAATCAGACAATGAGCCGCCGTCTAATAGCGCTCACAGCTTGTGCAAGGATATGCAAGGATACGCCACAGCGAATGGTTGACTGGGAACAATAAACCAGGCTCTACGCTGCCACGGAAGGGGTGGGGCGCTGGGAACACAATTCATACTCGTTTCTCCGTCTGTCCGACGTCCGTTTTGAAACGAAATATGGCGAATCGATATCTTTGCGTTTTTTTTTTTTTTTTTGTTTGCCTGGCACGTACACTGACACACACACACACACACACACACTCATGCATCAATTATTAACGATGCGTTGGCTTCCGCTGGTGGAGGTTGAGTGGGGTTTTCGTCAGCCGCTGGCGTCCTTAAATGCCTCATAAGGACTCCTTGATGAGGGACATTAGGACGGGACGAGTGCTGTTGACTCAACGGCGGCATTACACACTACCTTATGGCGTAGACTGACTTCGTTGCCATCGGCCCCTTCCGCCATCCTTCCCCGTTGCGATGACGGATCGACGGATTCTCTCTTGTGGAAGCGGTGCGTTTGACCAAGGGTCCGTCATCTTGATGGTTTGCCGAGACTCCACAGTCATCGGCGTCGCCGCCAGGCAACAGTTGTTTGTGTGTTCGATGGCTTGTTGCAAGGGCCACTCCCAAAATAACTTTGTCATTGCCTCCCCCAGCCCCAGCCCCAGCGCCAGCGCCAGACAAGCTCCCACATCCTCGGCGTCGTCTTCCAGAGAACAACAGTATCATGAAGTGGGCAAATAAAGGTCGTCAAAAATAGACGACAAACAAGAGCACCACTCGCGCACAAGGCGGCCAATGCCGGTGGTTGAGGTTGTGCGAGGGAGGGGGGGATTAGGGTGGCGAGTGAGGAAAATCAGTCAAGCAAGACCGGCCGGAATGATGGAGCTGTTGGTGGTGCGTTCGTACGGCGTTCCTCGTTTATGGGCAAAGAAAGTGTGAAACGAGCGTATTTGTCCCGAAAATATCCACGAATGAGTCATTCATGGTTGGCGGCGCTCGGCTCGGCTCGGCGGTAATCCTCCCGATTTCATGGACTTTGGCTTTTGTCATGCGAAACATGGTCACTCAAGCGTGCAGAAGGGTTGAAGCTTGAGACTGAGGGAGTGCAGTTGGCAGGGGGCCCGCTCTGGAGTCGAGTTTCCGTTTTCCTTGAGTGTTGTGCCTCGAGGGGAGCGCGCTCGTCGTCTTGGCTAAAGTCCTCCTCAGTTGGCCGTCCTCGTCGCCGTTGTCGTCGTGGCCGTATGTGGTGGGATGGGGGAAGTGAATCAGTTTCGCTGGAAGCCACAGAGTTGTGTGACCCATTGTCGTCGTAGTGGCGACTACTATAATCGTGGGGACGCGTGCATGTTTTGCTGGCACAATGAACTCGTGCACATCGTCGAGGATGTCAACCCCGGAGGCGGAATTGGAACGTAACATCGTTGGCTCGTTTGACTACGCGCGGTTGAAGGGGCAACTAGGAGTCGCCGTGAACTTGATTTCACATTTCTGACGTAATCTACGGTGGGTCTTTGAGGAGGGACGGTGTTAAGCAGTGTTGAACTGAAAAATAGGTGAATCTGGATGTGGACGCTGTTAAGATCACGTTGCGAGGCTTGTAGGATGTAGCTGCGGAATCGTCACGCGGGGTTGATAGTTAAAGACATAAAGGCGCTGTCAGCAAGTCCATGCTTCAATTTAGCCACGATCGAGGGGGACAACTTGTCCAGCGTCCAGTCGGGAGTAGCTGTCGACACGTTCAAGGGTGACAAACTGGCCGTGGTCCAGTTGCCTCCGTGTGAGCTGTCGCCACGCTCAAGAGTACCGCCCTCTTCATCAGTTGTTCGGAGCTTTAAAGCCGAAGAAGTATGTTCAGGATGTCAGGATGTTCAGGATGTCCAGGAAGCGTCAGGTCCTACTTCTTCCCCAGTTGAACCCCATGTTCACTCCCGCACCACTTAACAAGTTTCTCTCCACAACTGACCACCTTCATGAATTCACTGGCATGCCCCAAGGCAGCCAACACAGTCCCATGCTTTTCGCACTACCACGCCATTCCACACGAATGCCGTCCACACCTCTGCTGCGTCTCCCCGGGAGGGTGTTCGACGATGTAAATCTCATCAGAGACACACATTGCAACGGCCACTGAACCTTCAGTGTCGTCCGCAAAAATCAATAACACACACCGAAGCCCCCTTGGTCAACTGCTGCAGCACCAGGGAAGGGGGGGAGAAAGCAAAGCCGAAAGTCCGATCCATCATAAGCGCGCCAGGGAATTATCCGCACCCCAGTTAATTCGATAGAGAGAGAGTCCGCACAATCACGAAGCCACACAACGGCACCCGGAATGCCTCGCAGTGAGTCGACGGAAGTGCGTTGTCCTTCCTCGCAGCAAAGACCAGCCGCGCGGATGCCTTAAAGTTGCGCATCCATCGACTTTAATTGGTTTACTCGGGTAAACTCAGGCGGCGGGTAGACAACCATTCGCGAAATTGCAATTTTACACCACCCCGCATCGGGGGTGAATTCGACACCACAATCGGGGCTCAAATGCAACCAACCCCCACACGACCTGCCACTGGTGCTATCTCGAGCTCGGGTGTGTGCGTGTGTGAGTGTTGCCATCTTGCGTGGGTTTCCGAGAATTCGCTAAATGCGAACGACACACAACCAACCCTCCGTCGCCGTGGGGGTCACAAGCACTGCCACTGGTGACGGTGGTTCGACGGATGATTCGTTTTGCGTCGTGTCCCCTTGGTAACAAGTGCATCGCAAAACACAGAGCTAGCTGCAGGTCCCTTCAGTGGTTGTGGTTGCGGTGGAATGAGACTCAGAGATAGTTGGCGGACGATGATGACGACCACCACCGCCGCCACGGGGTGACGGTGACGATGACGATGGTGGTGGTGGTGGTGGCGGCAGCGGCGAGTTTGAAACAGAAAAAGGAGCCAAGAAGAAATCCTGGCGACATTCGTACGATTTACGAGCTCTCCGCGTGTGCATGCAATGTGTGTACACACTACTGACTACACCAGCAAGTGAGTCATGCGGCTGAGAGACCGAGCAGAGAGACGAGTGCGAGAGAGCGAGCGAGCGAGAGTCGCCCCATTCCATCTCAAATCATTGTCGTCAGCCCTTTGTTGAGAAAATTAAAGGGGCTGCTGCACCCCAACACACCACTGCCACCCCAAAATCGTGGTGAATGTGCTCGAATCGATTTTATAGTTTCGCCTCAGATCCCCCCCCCCGCCCCGCGAATGTGTGTGTTTTCCTTCTTTTTCTCTCGTTTCACTGCGTATACCGGTCGTGGTGGGTTTCGAAGACTTTTCGAACATCGGTAGTGTTTCGGTTTCCCCTCGGATTCGCCCCCCCCCTCCCCCCCCCCCCCCCTTTTCAGTTCGAAATTGTTGGTGAAAGTGTCCCCGTCTCGCTCTCTCTCGCTCGGCCGGTCGGTGTGTGGAAAAAAAAACGTTGAAGGTTCATTACACCAGCAAGGACAACATAGGGTTTTATTTTTCAGCATGTCGTTCCTCAAGTGAAATGCAGTAATTTTTCAAAAAAAAAAAACGGAAAAAAAACCACCCCATCCCCTGATTTCGTTTGGTCATCTCTCCCTGTTCGCTCTGGCCATCCACTCGGGGGATTAAGTGCATGCTGTTCGTTGCTTTTTTTTTGTCTTCTGTTTGTTTTTGGTTGCCAAACACTTTTTCGAAACTAAATTGTTTTTGTTTTTTTTTTTTTCTGTTCTTGCAGGTAAGCCTTAATTGATGGGGTGGTGGTGTGGGGGTGCTTGCGGTGGCGGCGGTGGCGGCGAATGATGCATGCCAGTAAGTAGCGCCATTATTTTTGATAATTCGTGTTTTTTTTCCTGCGGAGGCTTTCACGAGGCTGTGGTCGTGATGAGGGACTGCCTCAATAAGTTCCTCGAACAGCAGGTGGACAAATTCGCACGGAAAGTGTGGTGCTTGGTGACGGTTTTGGGAAGGTTCTTAGGGATTTTGGAACTGTGGCTGATCGTTCTTTTTCTTGACCATCGACTCAGGAGTCTGCTTGTGAATCGTTTCGAAAGGAAGCGTTTAAGCCCGTGGTCTCTTTGTCTGCAAATGAAAGCTGAATAGTCTCTGGATGGACAAGGACTGCAGATGGGCGCGAGTGTAAGTCAGAAAGCAGAGTATCCGCAAAGAGAGCCTATTGCTGGGAATTTCACCAATTTAGAGGCTAGAAGCGCAAAACCATGCCCAAATGGACAACAATCAGATCCTGATCATTGACCGCCGCTCTAATCACTTAAGACACTTGCCGATGCTGGCAATGACACTAGGGAACACGATCAGAGAAGAACTGGGAAGAAATTCAGGGGGTCTTCCTGACTAAAAGGCTGTCTGTTAGGTTATGGTAGAGTGACTGTCTCTCGGCAGGCAGCAGTCACACTTAAGCCAGTGTAGTCCCATTGTCTTACCACGCGGATCAAGTCGATCCTAGGTTGGAGTGGCTGACTGCAGAGAGCTGTCACACTTAGGCCAAAGTAGGCCGCTCACCAGTTGGTGCTGTTGATAAAGCGATGAAGACGACTGACGCCAGGTTGTTGCAAATGTAAACCTTCTCCTTCGGGAGGACAAAGCGCTGGTGTTTCAAAAAAGGTGCAGAATGGTTTCCTCCTCTTCTTTTTTTTTGCAACAGCGGCTTCAGAAGCAAAAGTCGTTGTAAAGCAGGCCCAATGTTGTAGAGTGAGTTCCAACGACGCAGTGCCCATGGCTGAGGCCGATAAGAGTCCTCAAACTCGGCCTACTCATTCTGATCAAGCTGTGTGATCGTTTCGGATCGAGGGCAGGCCATAATAGTGCCAGTAGAGCATCCACAATTTGTCTGAGCATGCGTTTCGAGCTTCAGTAGATGTTTTGCTGTGGCGATGAGGCACGGATGGCAGATCTCCGCCCAGAAAGAGTACTGAATTGGTGCTCTTTCCAGCGAGTTCGCAATTTTCTAGAATGTCGCAGTGTTCCGGCGTACGTCCCACCTCAGTTGGAGGCTAAAGCACTCGGCCATCGTGTTAAGAGGCAGGCAGCAGTTCTCGAAAGAAGTCTTCGAGTTGAAAGCGTCTTCATGCAGAGATTCAATCGCCGAAGAAGTGTCTCGTAGAAAGTTGAGACGAAACGGCAGTCCACGGTGTCCCTTTGAATGTGAGGCTCTCAAGGAACCGCTTGGCGTCTCCTCTAAGGCTTAACATGGACCATATTCAGGAGGGAAAAGGTCTGAAAACAATAATAAGGGCCCATAGAGTGGGTCAGGGCCTAGCTTCTCAGCAACCACTCGTGTTGTGCGTGCTATTGTTCTTTCACGAGTGGAAGGGACCTACAGTATTATGCCGACTCCGAACGGCCATTTATACTCTTTGAGCATTTGTCAGTGACTCGAAAGAGGTGGGGTCGTGAAAATTATTTTTGTCGTCACTTAGATTCGCACCTAGACGTCCAGGTTCAAGTGTGTAGGAGTCGACGCACAGACCCACAATGCCAAGGCCTTACCAGATCCAATTTGAAACACCTTACCCCGTCCATTGGCCAACATGGACCATACCCTGATTCTCGAGAAGAGGTAAGGCCCGTCCGCTTCCATGAGTTTATTTACATCTTTCAGGTGTTACTGGCCAACCATGTCGTTTTCTCATGCGAATTGTTTTTGTTGCAACCATCGGCGGCTCGACATTGGGACAGATTTCGATGGACTTAGTTCGAACTTAGCAGCACATCGCTCGCGACCGCCTTCTCTAGTCCGAGTCGGCCTTAGATTCCCATCTCAAAATGTCTGTGGGCACATTTGCAGACTTTTCTTTTTGAAGTTCCTTTGAACAACCCCCAAATTTCGCTTCGAAGACAGGCTTTCTTTGGCTTTTCCCTTAAGAACTTGATTTGGCGAGAATCAAATTGGATCGCGGAACACTCCAAGGCTGTTAAATGTTCGCGATTTGCCTTATTTTTCTCCAAAAAGTTGTGAAATCGAGCTCTCTAGCTAGCTTCTAGTGATTTGATTCCACCTCAAGGGTGGTCTTTCCATCAGCAGCTTTCTCCACGCGCTCCAACTGCTTCTACATCAAGGCAGGTCAAAACCGTGCCCGCTGATGGATAATATCAGGCGACAAGCGCAATAAACAGAGCACGAGCTGCCCCACGGGACGAGTTTGCCTCGCACAAAGAAGTGAACTCCCTCAGGGGACCAGTGTGAGGCCTACACTTCTTCCCATTAATTTGTGTCTCATTAAACACCTAAAAGAGAATCAAACGCATTCACCTAATGAACTGCAGTTCGTTTTTTAGACGATCCGCAGCTGAGAACAATGGCAAATGCAGGCTTTGTAGGTCACTCATTTCGATCCCCCTGGAGCTTGTCTCCCTCCCCGAACCTCCTCCCACTCCTAATTCGTTTAATCAATCTCATAAAAGCCATCCATCACCAGCCTCCTCGATCGCAGTTCGATTCGGGAAATCTGTGGGTTTCGATAGGAACGACGACCTCACTCTGTCGCCCGCCCGAAGGTAGGTCCTTTGTCAATACGAATCCCAGTTTCACCGGTTTGTCATCATCTCGTCGTCGTTCGTTTCAGAATTGAAAATGGCAAAAAAACAAGCGAAACCGTCGTCGATAACGCTATCTGCGGTGGCGGGGTGGCTGTGTGTATCCTTTAAGGTTTAAATACACCCCAATCCATCCGACATAACGCGTCGTGTATCTCTTTAACTCCGTTTTCTCATTCTCTCCGCACGTTTCCTTCTAATTGCATTCCTGCAGAAGAAAAGGCGAAAAAAAGAAGAAAAAAAAGAAGGAAATGAGTTACCTCCAAGGACTCTCTTTCTCTCTCACTCAGGGGACGGCGGGCGGGCGGGTGGGTCGGATGGGTGGCTTGGAAAAAAAAAACAGCAAAACCTACCCCGATGGTGGTGATGTGAATCATCAGCCGAAGACCGGCGCCGGTCGGTACTAAAAACAAAACGAGAAAAACACACAAAACGGCAAAAAGTTCAATTTACGAACAGTCGGTTCGGTCTCTCGATGTGCCATGACTAATTCTCTGGATTTTCTCCATGGCAGCAGCACAGCAGTCCTCTCCCCCAATGCAGTTTTCCACAAAAATTCTCGTCTCGTCCTTCCTCGTCCTGTGTGTTCCGAATTCCACTTCGCTTCCATACGGCACTGGCTCGTTGGTGAGCATTCACCATCGTTCACCAGCATTCGTCAGAGAAACCACCCCCGCAGAGCGCACGCGCCGGTTGTGATGGAGTTTTTTTGCCACTACGTTCCCCCACAACACATATATCGCACACACAGAGCGCCTGTATTGTATACGGCCATCCTGACTTTCACAGCAAGAGTCTCCTCGATTGTCAAAAGCAGTCAGTAGTCGTATCCCGTAACACGCCTTGTGAAGCCAGCACTCGTCGTCAGTCGTCAGTCGTTAGTCTCGCTCCTTACACAGAGGATAACTCACAAGAAAGGACCCATCATCATTTTTTGTGTGGACACCACCTCATCATCTACACTTGATTATTCCGTCATTCACTCTCTTTCGCTCCCTCAAGGATAACACTGGTGTATCGTCTTGTCCCCGGCGAAACTAAAAAAAAAAAAAACGAAAACGAACATTCGTCCTGTTTATTGTGCATTTGCTGCAATCTACCGCGCGAGTGTGTGTTTCCCTGTGCGAAGTGGATTCTCATCATTTTTTTGTACTCCGCCCCGCCCATCAACATCAACATCAACATCATCTCTCATCGTCTCGTCATCAGTTCATTACCGCTTAGTAGCTTAGATAGTCCTAGTTAAACAAAAAAAAAAAAAGAAAAGAAAACCGCAAAGATCCTCGGCAAAGCACGTGAATTTTTTGATTGTCATACTCACTCACTCACTCTCACCTCGGCGCTCCGCTATATCCGCAGCTAGTGCGTGTGCAAGACGTTGTTAGCCGGCTAACAACCCGTCAAGGATACAAGTGTGTGTTGTGGTGCATTGTGCAAAAAGGATTCTCACCGTCCTCGTCATCGTCATCGTCTCAGGACCAATCCAGAACTCAAATCCAACTCCGCAGCAATCATGATCATTGGATTAGTAAGGGATTCTGTCATGCAGTGCTTCTGCCATACGTGTCGGGCACCAATTCTCCCAGCTGGTAAGGATATTTCCAAAAAAAAAAAAAAAACTGAAAAAGAAAAGTACAACCAACCATCCTTTCTCATTTCTTTTTTGTTCCGTTCTTGTTGGTTCTATTTTAAAATTAATTGCCCGGCGATTTGAAACTTTCCACACGCGATTAGGCGAACGTTGCCGTATCTGGCTCTCTGTCTGGCTGTGTGTGTGCGTGTGTGTATCACTTTTGGTCGTAAAATTTGTGTATAATTTTTATTTTTTTCCTTTTTTTCATTTCATTTCATTTCACTCCGTTCTGTTGTTCCGTTGTCAGCGGCGCAAAGGGGGACTAGGGGAGGGGGAGGGGGGGGCGGTCGGTACGGTGGTTAGAGCCTTGAAGTCGAATCCGACTGGCGCCTAAGGTATGACTCATTCTTGGTCACAAGGACTAATGAAAACCAAAAACTCCGGTGACGGCTATCAATTGTGGTGTGTCGGAAGTCAGGCAGTGGTGGAGTTGGCCTGCCACCCACTCAACCTCCCTCTCTGTCATCACCCCGACGACAAGAAAACAAAAAAAAAAAAAGCAGCTAAAATAAGGACGACATGCAACGACAAGGCGGTTTTCTGTTAGACAGACCCCCATACACCGGCTCGTTTTATTGAGGAAGGGTGGCGCGGTCGTTCTGGATTCCGCGGCGAGTGTCCCTCAAAAATGAGTAATCAGCTTCGATTTTCCATGTGCGAGCGTGGACAGGTCGCGAAATTTTCATCGAAATACCGTCGCATTGGGTTGCAAGAGCAATCGCATTTCATTACGTTGGTTGCAATGATGACCGTGCTTGTGGTGGTGGACCCTCCTCGAATGAATTAATTGTATCGAATTGCATTGAATGACGTTTGAGGGCGCACGCAAGGATTCCGAATGCCGAATTCCATGAAGGCACTTGTGTTTGACTGGTGGGACCTCCCCCGCACCCAACCGCGTGGTGATTCATATTTTTCGCTGTCGCTGGAGGGTGACGCTTGTATGACATGCTTTTGTGCCGTCAATAGGCTTAGGGGAATTACAGACAGAAAGAGAGAGAGCGAGAGTACTGTTGGGTCGTTAAAAAGTTATGGCGGCAGTAAGGAGAGTTTTACTCTGTTATTTGCTGGGGGGGCGGCACTGGCTCGGGTGTGAGGCGGAAAACTGGGTGATGATTCAGTTTGATTTTTTTTTTGTTTGTCTTTTTCATTCGGTCATCCTTGAGTGCCATTGATTTGGGAGCGACGTTTGGGGTACATCCTCACGCCTGCAATTCAATCGCTTCGACAGACAGATCCCTGAAACGAAGAGATCCACTCAATGGACTGATTTGCATAAATTTTCTGGTCCTTGGACCTTGGATGAACGACGAATTAGTCAGCCTGCGTCAAAGAGGGACATTTAACTGCCTCTAGTGAGTCATCTGATTGTGGACAGGTTCAAATGCGTGGTTTTTCTTCCTTGTACCGTGCTGCACTCTGAAGTGGACTTAGACTTCATCCTACACCTCTCCGATTTGTGACTCCCTTCTGTCGGCTGCCACGGCACATCGTCGGACATCAACCAAGCACATGGTGGTCATTGAAATGGAGCCTACCAGGAAAAAACGAACATTTTCTGATTTTGTTCTTAGTTTTTGGTGTCTGTTGTGTGTAGAACTCATAGATAACTAAAGTCTTTAACATAGCATACCGCATTGGCAACTTACTTCCGTCTCATTTCCAGACCATGCCGGTCCATTTTCGAAGTACTACACCCGAGGACCAAAACGATGGGTGCCAGCTACATGCGACACTCGACACAGACTTGAAAATCCTGATTTTGAGCTACAATTTTGACCCAGTCATCATTTGTATCGATTCCACATGATCTGCCACAAGATTCCTTTCAGAGGCTACTACTTTTTTTCAATTTTCATCGATTCCAGATGGCTTGCCACAAGATTCCTTTCAGAGGCCACTACTTTTTTTCAATTTTCATCGATTCCAGATGGTTTGCCACAAGATTCCATTCACGGGCCACTACTTTTTTTCAATGTTCATCGATTCCAGATGGCTGGCCACAAGATTCCTTTCAGAGGCCACTACTTTTTTTCAGTGCTCATCGATTCCAGATGGCTTGCCACAAGATTCCATTCAGAGGCCACTATTTTTTTTCAATTTTCATCGATTCCAGATGGTTTGCCACAAGATTCCATTCACAGACCACTACTTTTTTTCAGTGTTCATCGATTCCAGATGGCTTGCCACAAGATTCCATTCAGAGACCACTACTTTTTTTCAATTTTCATCGATTCCAGATGGTTTGCCACAAGATTCCATTCACGGGCCACTACTTTTTTTCAGTGCTCATCGATTCCAGATAGCTTGCCACAAGATTCCTTTCAGAGGCCACTACTTTTTTTCAGTGCTCATCGATTCCAGATAGCTTGCCACAAGATTCCGTTCAGAGGCCACTACTTTTTTTCAATGTTCATCGATTCCAGATGGCTGGCCACAAGATTCCTTTCAGAGGCCACTACTTTTTTTCAGTGCTCATCGATTCCAGATGGCTTGCCACAAGATTCCATTCACGGGCCACTACTTTTTTTCAATGTTCATCGATTCCAGATGGCTGGCCACAAGATTCCTTTCAGAGGCACCTACCTTTTTCAGTGCTCATCGATTCCAGATGGCTTGCCACAAGATTCCTTTCAGAGGCCACCACTTTTTTTCAATTTTCATCGATTCCAGATGGCTGGCCACAAGATTCCATTCACGGGCCACTACTTTCTTTTTCACAATTTTCTCTGTAGGCGCTTCCGTGTTTCGTTTCTTTTGAGTCACACATATTTACGGGCTCGATTGGATGACGAAATGTGTCTTGTTTCAATTCGACAACAGCGAGATTGAGTGGAATTCATTAAAGCTCCCTTCAGGTCTGACTTAAGTGGGTACACGGCGTGAAGTTTGAAGCTGGTGGCATCCATCCCCAGGCTTAGGTTTCATTCCTTTTTATTTCACACTCCACAGACGGTTTCTGAATCATCGAATGATGGCGTGTGAATCCTCTTCCAAACTTCGTGTCCCACAGGACCTGACAAAGTGAGTCATTCCTCGCACAGAGTGAATCATTCAATTTAGAGCAAGTGTTCCGATGGAGCCAGTTAAACGGACAGAAAAAGGATAAGCCTCTCGAGTCATGTCGGTAGGAATTTGTGGGCTTTTCTGAGATTCCCTCTGCTCTCTAGGGCTTTCCAAAATGTTCAATGTTTGAGCTGATATGAAATTGTTCGTTCAACTTGACATGGAAGAGGCTACTTTTAAGCACCATTAATGCAATCAATTGCCTGCGTTTGGAAGCTTGGGGCCGTATTTCGGTAGCGTGAGTTTTGCAACGTTAACGACAGCCAAAAAAGGAAGTCCGTGGATGGCGCGGCGGTACGCTGGTGGTTACACGGTTCAGCTCTTCGGAGTCCACTCATTCTCTCGCGCAACAAGATCCTTCAGTCTGGACAGCAAAACTCTCGAAATTACAGAATCCAGCGCTTCAATTTTGCATTCGTCAAGCTGGGTGCCAGCAACTTGTCACGACTGTGTACTGAAGGCGAGCAACATGCCGGTCATAGAAGAGCTGTGCCGTTCATTGAATCCTAGAGCGCCTGAAGGATGACAGCACTTCCCCTTCTTCTGTGACACTTACTTACTTTTCAGGCCGACGACCAATGGAGAGTCTGAGCCTGAGCAATAGGTGCCTTTCATCGATGACAGTTATTCAGACCAAGCTGTAACCGCAATGACTCCGTCTCTATACCGGAAGTTCGGTCTTCCTCTCGTTCTCGAACCATGATTTGCTCGGATTCGAAGACCCTCTTTGTTGGAACATATGCAGTTGTCCATGGCCCATGCACTCGGTGTGGACGAGTCAGTGCAGTCGATGGATTTTTGCCTTCCGGACTACAGCTCGTACAGTTCGTGGTTTCGTCTTCTCCTCCACTCAGTTCCTCCTCCCAGACGGGACCATATATCCGACGTAGAATTTTGCTTTCGAAGACTCAGCCGTTTTGCTTAACGTCCAATTTTCGGCTTCATATAGCAGGACAGGCAAAGTAATGACTTTGTAGAGCCAGATTTTGGTCCTTCGAGTCGGGAGTTTTGAGCCCAGTTGCTTCGACAGATCGAAGTAGCATCGATTGCCAAGGGCGATTCCACGTCGGATCTCCACAAAGACGTCATTCGTGGACTGCTTCTGTGACAGACTCTTTAAAACCCACGCAACTCTGTGTGATTCTCTGGGAAGTCTCATGACGTCCTGCATTTTTGGGCAAGAACCTTCAGTGTCTCGGTCAAAATGAGCTTGTCAGCTGACAGATTTCTGGTTCTACATGCTCACCTTCGAAGGCTACTCGAGCTAATCGTCCTTTCTCTACTTGTCGTGGCTGATTTTTGAAGGATAACGACTCCAAAAGTCAAAGGAGAAGTCAAGAAGTCGAAGCGGCTGACGCTGATGTTGTCGATCAGCCGAAAGAAAGTTGGTTGGACGAGGGTTCAGTCACTTGCCATCGTGATTCATTGACACGGACACCGGTCCGAAGTTGTCACTGGAAATCGATGGAGTGCCTCTTTGAAAGCGGCCCTACATCGTCACTCGAAATCCATGAAATCACATCCTTTACCAGACGAAGTCTTCACGTTTAAAATAACGAAAGGCACTTCGACGCTTAAGACAACGAAACGCCGCTGCACAGTAAGACCTCCTCGCCCAACTACTCTTCCCAGCATTAATTGTCGTATCTGCCGACTTTGACTGGAAAAAAATGACCAATTCCAGTCGTCCTTGTCCCCCTTTGGGCGGCAACTTCATTCTCACGTCGTCCTCTTCGGCCCCTGTGACATCTCATTCCTGCGATTTTCATTTAATTCACCATCGACCTGGCGTTATGCCCAAATAGTCAAAAGGTTAGTGTGACCCTTCCAACAAAACCGAAGTTCGTTGTTTTTTTCCAAGCAATCCCTTGAAGGGACTGAAATATTCATGAAGGAAGTGATTAAAAACATCCTCCGCGCCACACACCACCCACCGAACAAGAAAAAGGACATCACCGCTCTCGACTCTCTCTCTCTCTCTCTCTGGCTCTGTGCATTATTAATTTTGTTCTTTATCCCTTTTTTTTTTTGCTTGTTGTCTTCCCTTGCGGTTCAATGACAGTCGGAGCAGTTCCGTTCGCCTTTGACGAGAATCCTTTTTCTTGAATTTCTCTTCTCATTGGTCGGCGGCGCGGCAGTTGGTCTTTTGCTAGCCCACCCCCTCGCTGGCCAGTCAGGCATTTAGCGGCTTGTGCCAAATTGCTGTCGATACTGCCAACGACGATGACGATGATGATGGCGCGATGACTGCCAGCGCTCACCAAGAGGGGGAGAGGGGAAGAAAAAAAAGAAGAAATACCGCCTCATCCGTGACCGAAGCGTGGAGGCAAAAGTTTCCGGTTTTTTTTCCCCCATCTGCTGTAATCCCTTGTAGTTACAGTTTTAGGATCATCGTGCCCCCACGTCTTGTAACTACTTTGCTGGCCGCCTCCGACTCCTCGAAGACAAAACCGTCGTTTGGCAGTTCGTCAAGGGAAACTTTTCATCATCATTCGACCGCTCGGTAAGGGTCGAAAGTTTTCCTTGTTTCCCCTCTCGCCCGCGCGAAAGTTTGATGAGTCTCCCGTCCGATTAAAGCGTTTAGAAAGGGGATGGGCACTCCTCATAATTTTATGGGTTATTTTCCCGCAATTAGATTTTGAGAGCGGCTGGGGGTTAGTTGCGACGGACTTGTCGGTTGCAATTCACTTTTATCGTCTCTCCCCTCCTGACAGGAAAACAGAAAAAAAAAGAAACGAAACGAGAGCAACTCCCAAGCAACTCCAGTTGGCAACAACTTAACTTAGTCCGCTTTTATGAGTATCATTTGACACCCTGTGTGTGGACCGCAATAAAAGTTCGCAACGCCCTCGTCTTCAGCTTGGTGGGGGAGGGGGAGGGGGAGGGTCGGCGGCGGTCGTCTGACGAGCGACATCAGGAAGTAATCGTCGGCAGCACCGAGGAGAAGACTTGTGGATTTAATTTGACCGGGAGTTGCCTTTAAAAATTAACGATCCTGCGGATGACTTAATTTTATCGCACAACGTGTGTCCCAGGATCGCGGCGACGCAAGTACATGGTGTTGTGGGGGGAGCCACGGTGGGGGGGGGGGGGACAGGATAATCCGAAGCAATTTTGATTGGATGTCAGAATTTTCAAGTTGGTCGCTACGAGTTATTTTTATTTTTATTCTTTTCGATGAATTATTTCTAAATACACTTGAGGGGGTGGGTGGGGCGGTGTTATGGGGGGTAGCGATTTTCGAAATTGTTCAAGTAATGAATTGAATGGTCCCTGGAGGATGTTTAAAGCGATTACAAGGGATTATTGCTTGTCCTTTATGCTTTGCCTTTCGTGTGTGGGGGTCTGTCGAATTGGGAGGGGATCGTTAAGCTGGTGAAACTAAATCTGTCCTCAAACTTTAATCATCCTTTTTTTCCACAACTGTCGAATCTGTTGACTCCGACTGGCAAAAATTAACGATTTTCAGTCTCCCTTGTGGGTTTTAGTGGACGCTGGGGGTGGGTTTCTGTTGTTCTGACGCCTTGTGGGTGACAGGTCGTTCGAGAGGGTGAATGAAGCTTCAGAAGAACAAGGCTGTGGCAAGTTATTTCAAGAAAAGGAAGCAAATTCGTCGCCCACAACGTTCGTTTATCCTTCGGAAAAGGCTCGCATCGTGCTGTGGCTGTTGGAAACGAGAAGACTGATGAGACTGTGTGGACGGGTCTAAAATCGAGTTTCTTGAGCAAAAACAGACCTTTTTGAGCAAATTTTGAGCTCCTTTTTTTTTTACTGAATCCATGTTTTAGACCGGAATTCGATCATCCTGTGTCTGTCCAAGGGGTCCTAGTGCATTCTACCGCAACATCGATCTTACCCTCTCTTCCCCGTGGAGGAGACGACCATCAAACTGTCGCCAAACCGATAAGCAAAGACTCCCGAATGGTGCCCCATTTGTTGTCCCAACAATCCGAACTTTGGTTAGTTTTAAAGTACCTCAGAGGACTTGTCGTAGGCCCACTCTTTGTTTTTCTTCTTTGTTACAAGCAATAGAGGACGCCTGCGATGGCGCACATGAGTGAAGAAGGACCTCATCCAACTCGGCGTGCGAAAATGGAGGCAGCTGGCTAAATACTCGTGTCATCTGGAGAGGCCTGTTGTTTGGTTAGTTTTGAAATACCTCAGGGAACTTGGCTTAGGCCCACTCTTTGTTTTTTTGCTCGTAACAAGTCTTCAACGCAATAGAGGACGCCCTCGATGGCGCACATGAGTGCGGACGGACCTCATCTAACTCGGCGTGCGAAATTGGAAGCAGCCTTCCAAAGATCATGTCATCTGGAGAGTCTTGTTGGCTGAGACTCAGGGAGCGCCAGTCGAAGAAGAACAAGTCTCAAACTTCTTGTGGGCATTTTCTGACTCTTGACACGGTGCTTCTTGATTGGCAGCTTAGTCATTTCTGCATCTCAGACGGGTTTCTTCTTCATTTTGAAGTACCTCAGGGATCCAGGTTGTGGCCCACAGTTCTTACAAGTCTCAGATTTGGTGTGATCCTTGCTAGTCCTCTTCAATTTGTGACTCTTGCTGACCTTACCGTGCCTTGACTTGTCATTTCGTTTTCAAATTGCGACTTTTGCAGACCTTCCCTTAGCATTTCTGACCCATTTCAATGAGATGTGATCCAATAGGAGGTTTCATTTTGGGTTCCAAAGAATCGAGGCAGTTTTCAATCGACTCCTTGTATTTTGCATTTGTGTTGTTGCTAGGAAGCGTGACGTTTTTTCAAAGAGCTATCGTTTATTTTACAGAATTTTGAATGAAGGAAAGGGTGGACCAGTCGACTAGTCCAGCCCAGGTCGCTGTAATCAGCGATGGAATTCGTGTAAAGAATCATTGTTAACTTCTTATTTCCCAGCTCCACGGATGTGCACCCCATTGCTCCTGCTCACAGCAATCGAAGTCCTTAGAAATTGCAACCTCCAAATGAGTCATCACTCGAGCAGCACCAGTGGAGGGTTCCAAAGTTCCCCATGAAAGCCAAGCCTTTTGCGTAAAAATCACATCATATCGTGTTGGCTCCTTAAAGCCGACTAAAAGTCGAATGAAATTTGCTGGTATCGCTCCAATCAGCGAAACTCTTCCTCTTCCCGCAAATAACCCTCTCTCACTCGCTTCGGGGTGCATAGCAAAAGAATACAATTTACAAACAACCACCGCCACTTCCAGCGGCTTTCTCCGTTTGGTTGTCCTCATTAACTTGCTGCCTTGTCGGGTTCACAAGAATTTATGTCCTTCGGGGTGAATTCACTCAAAATTCAGTACGCGAACGGCAAACCAATCGCACTCGCATTCTCGCGCTCTCTCTCTCTCTCTCTCTCGCTTGTCGTGTGTATGCAAATAATTTATGACTTCCGCTTCAAGTTCTTCATGGAATTTCGAAATACACAAATTTTCACCAAAAACATAAAAACTGCTGTTTGTCCTCCAACCACCCACTTTGCTCCCTTATCACCCCTTCCCCCGACCTGCTGGTGGTGCTCCAAATATTTTGCGTCTATAAATGTTTGTAGTTAAGGGCCGTTGTCCTGCTGGCGTTCGTTGCTGCCCAATAAATCATCGAACACCCTCTCACTGTGGCCCCCCCCCACTTTGGGTGTGTCCCTTATGCATTCGACGAAGGGGAGCGGGAGTTGGCGGGGTGGGGGGGCGATATGAATTTGTGTCACCAGAAGTCTACTCAGATGCGTTCCATTAATTCAATTCCAAATCAAATGCCATATCTTTCCCCCTTCCCTCGAGTGTGCGTCACTGTGTGGATATCAAGGACACATCAATTCGATACCAATTTCCAGCTCAGGTCCCAATCTAAAACGAGCAAACATCGCAAAGCAAACTCGTGTGACAGCAGGACAATCCGATCGAAAGCCGCCTGCCTGGCGGCAGTCTTCAACCTTGGCCAACGGCACACACTCGATGCTGGCGTCCCCCTGAACCCTCCCACCACCCCATGTGATGGTTCCACGAAAAAATATAATCCTCCGCCAAGGACGTTGTATGGTGGTTAATGAATCATCAAAAGGCGTCACACGAGCAGGTCTCCACTTTGGGCGGCCCCCTCTTACAGGACGACACACCGGCGGCGCACACTGTATTTCGGGCGGTGATTGGCGTTTTTTATTTACTTTCTTCATTTTGTTGTTACGTACGAGTTCTATATTTCTTTACGACGAGGGAGAGGGAGAGACGGGTTTTAATTAGACCCTGGAGGGGGGGCATTTGGCCTGGCCGCACGGTAGTGATGATGATTGAAACTTTGGTGGAATCATTGGAGGCATGCGGTCCAATTATTTGGCAATAAAAGGTTCCGGCTGCGCTCGTTGAATGATGACTTGTGGTGGGCTCCTGACGAACGGACTTAATGGCGCGGAAGGATTGTGCAGGGCTTGCCGGAGACGACCTCATTAAATCGGGGAGCCCTTAAGTCGGTAGCAGTCGCGTCTGAGATTGACTTGTGTGGCGGTGGTGGTTTGATGGTTTCTCCTCTAAATCCCAGAATCGTTAAGAGGCGACAGACGAGACTGTGCCGAGAGTGGGTCTGGGTTGGCGCCTCGGCGGGCTCAAAAGTTTACGACGTTCTTTTGGTCAATTTGACTTCAGAATCGGGGGCTCTTGTCTGTCGTCGTCTTCGTCGTTTAAGGAGGCACTCGGTACTCGACTGTTTCAAGTGAAAATGACGGAATTAAGGGGACTTAGACTCCGACTGGGACGAAGAGTCTTGGATTCCATTCGAATGACGGCGGTATGTGGGGTCATCAGTCAATTTTCCTCATGTTCTTCGAGCAGTGCAGACTGCTCCCAAGACTTGGAAGGGATTGCTTCATCAATCAGTTCTTCGAGGAGAATGCTTCTAGAATCCACGGTTGACACGACAATTTCAAGCGACATTTGCGTGCAAGGAGCTCTAGAAACTCGTTGTCCGACAGTCTTGTGTCTCCAGCTGGACAACGGGGGCCTAAGTCCGAGAATCATGTGGCATCCATGAGCACGGGGTGCTAGGTCCGACAAGGTTCTTGTTTCTTAGGTGAACACGTCCATTCCAAGACGCATTGGCGCGCAGGAAGCGTTAGAAATGTCCGCGTTCTTTGTTGTTTCCGAGTTGCGCACGTTGACTCCAAGTTGACGTCCAACAGGCTTCTTGTTTCCTCGGTTGGCACGTCCATTCGGAGCCGCATTTTGGTGTAGGAGGCGTTAGAAATTTCGGGGCCCCATCCATGCGTGTTGTTTCCGAGTTACGCACGTTGACTCCAAGCGACATTTCTGTCCACCCTCCATCCTGTGGCATCCATTGGACACAGAGGGCGCAGTTTAACAGACTTTTCCTTTCCTACGTCGTTTCCCAGCGGATTTGCCGTCCAGTGAGTGCTAGAAATGCATAGTCTCGACTACGTCCGACAGGCTTCTTGTTGCCTCGGTTGGCACGTCCATTCCAAGCCGCATTGGCCTGCAGGAAGCCTTAGAAATGTCCAGACTTGTTGCTTCCGAGTTACGCACGTCGATTCCAAGCCCCTGTCCACCAGACATGGTTCATCCCTCCGTCCATTAGCATCCCTTGGACACAGAGGACTAATTCGGACAAACTTCTTGTTCCTTAGATCGCCAGGTCGTTTCCTAGCGACATTGCCGTCGAACGATGCATCAGAGCACGCCGTTTAAGTTATCACACAAGGACTTCCACAATCGGGATCATTCAACAAATTCGCCAGCCAGCTCCCCCTCTCCATCGCTCCCCCTCTCCGAGATTGCTTCACCAACTTGACGCTCAGTTTGAAGCAACAACGATGTCGATCCAATTAACATCTGTCCCTGCACTAGTCGTCGTTCCCTGAGAACGTCTCGTCTTCCTTCGAAATTGCTGCCAAACGCCGTCATTCTCGCTCACAGCAGGACCGGGGCGTGCTTCCATCGCTCCAGCCATCGTCAATCGAATGAGTCACCGCTGCCGGTCCCGAGCACAGAGACAAAGAAGAACACCAAAGCGTTTGGCATTCGTCTTTATGCGATGATCTCATGTATGCCGGGTCCTCCCTCTGGACTGCTTTGCATCCACAACCGATTCGAGCACCGAGCCAGAAAATAGCTCAAAGGAGTCGTTCAACCCCGAACGACCGACCGTGCACCGACTTCACCCAGTGTCCCCCATTCAGAGCTGTGTACGCGATGGGATGCGCTGTGCATCTCGGTTGCAAGTGAATAAATGATTCGCAAATCAAATTCGGAACCGACCCCGACCACCGTCTGTACATGCAGCAGCCCACGTGATGTGCAGATGGAAACCTTGAAGTTGGCAGCCGTGTCTTGTCTCGTGCACTGGGACCGATATTAAAGTGGGCTGCAGCGTGTGACGACTGCACATGTGGCGCACTGTCGATGTCACGGATGTGGAGGCGGGAGAGCGTACAACTTTTCTTGTTTTTTTCCCAAGGAGTCCTCCTCCTTGGCTCTTGCGAAATTCTTTCTCGGTCCTCGACAGATTGCTAACAAGCCACCAAATGGGAGAAGCATGTTGGCGGTCTGGTTTGGAATACACGCTGTTGTCTATCCCCCCCTCCGTCCCCTCATTCCATCAGACGGACCAAGTTATCCGCGGGTGCTGGGGATAGTGGCTTCCTTTCTCGTTCTTGTTGCATTAGTGCCTGCAACAGCATCCGTTCGTTGTCAGCCATTGTTGCTTGAGTGATGGTGTCTGGCGGGCGTGTGTGTGTGTGTCTGTGGGGCGGAGGGACTGAGGAACAAGAAGATGTAGGGCGTTGTCCCGAGCTGCTGCCGCCGTTCACTGGTTGCGGTGAATGTTCCATTTATTGTCGTCCTCTCTGCTGTGCGTGCGAGTGATGGACTCTGGCGAACGCGGAGGTGTCGTTCGAGGTGACTGCAGCTCCCCGAGAAAATGGAGTCATCTGTTGGGAGGGCTGGATGGCTGGTTTGCTGGTTTGCGAGCATCACCACCATCGTCGTCGTCGTCAGAATTGAGTTAATGACGGCGAACTTGTGATGGAATTGATGAGAGGATGTTGCTGCAGCCAAAAGGGGTGAGGAAGAGGAGGAGGAGGAGGAGGGGATGCCATTTCAAGTTTCGCAAATAGAAGCCATTATTTGCAGGCGAACGACTGCTGGGTGGTGAGTCATCCGGGGGAATAGTGAAAAGTTATGAAGCACGACGCGGGAAATGACACAGGAAACGCCCAAGTGGCCCAAGTTTTTCTACGAAAGGTGCAGGAACTTCTTGTCGGAGCACGGTGTCTTTGTGTTCACGGCAAACGACTTGACATTGAGCTCCTTTGAAGGTGCAGGGGTCTCGAAATGATGTCGTCATCGTTGTCGTCGTTAGAGGCAGTCACAAGGCCGTGGAAAAAGGGCTCATTGTCAGTGGATGGGAAGATAGACGTCTTCCTCGATTCATGGCAAAATAGACGTCTGCCTCGATTCATGGCAAAAGAGGACGTCATCCTCGATCGGCCGAAATAGACAATCGCCTCTATCCACTACAAGAGACGACGTCTTTCCCGATCCCTGACAAGAGGAGACACTCCAGAAAACTTCGTCGATCGGCGGAAATAGACGCCTTCCTCGGGCCATGGCGCGAGAGGACGTCCTCGTCGATCGGCTGAAATAGACAATCGCCTCGATCCATGACGAGAGTCGACGTCTTTCCCGATCCATGACAAGAGGAGACATTCGAGGAGACTTCGCCGATCGGCGGAAATAGACGCCTTCCTCGTGCCATGGCGCGAGAGGACGTCCTCGTCGATCGGCTGAAATAGACGATCGCCTCCGTCCATGAGGAGAGACGACGTCTTTCCCGATCCCTGACAAGAGGAGACATACGAAGAGGCTTCGTCGAATCACCGGTCGTTGAAATAGACATCCACCTCGACGTTGTCGAAGAAAAAGAAGACAGGACACGTCCTCGCTAACGTCCTCGTCCATGACAAGAGGCAATTTGAATTTCGCCTCGACTGACGTTCAAAATAAACGATCGCGCCAATGCCGATGTCGATCAAGGACAGCCGTCCGAACGGCAGACAAATGCCTCCCGCGCGTTGCATCTGTCACGACGCGCCTTTCTCTCCTCTGCCCAAAAAACTTCAGCACACACGTAAGACGACAATAAATTTCGATTAACATTCATCCAGTCGAACAGTCAGTCTGGGAGATGAGCTGACTCGCGGAGGAGAGCCGCAACCGACGTCGTTTGTCGAACAAGGAAATCGGCAATATTCTCATTTTCGAGTTCAATTCGATTCTGGCGCCCTGCATACCTCATTGCCTTCTGTGCCGAAGATAAATGCTCACCAGGCACCTACCGAATAAAGACAAATGTCCCCTCGTGCGCGCCACACCATCATTCACACAAGCCGTCCGCAACGAACTGCGAAATAATAAGGAGAAATTCCTTTTCTACGTGACAACGTGAATTCCCATTTCCCACACTCCTCTCCTGTCTCTCACACACACACACACATCCACTATGTCCTCCTCGGCCCGGCACGAGGATATGAAGTGCTGGCTCCTTGTGTGCAGGAGTACATCACGAAATTCCAGCACAGATGGTGGGTGGGTGGGTTATCTGTGACCCTCTTTGTAGTAGTTTTTTTTTTTTTTTTGCTTGCCTCCATTTTTATTAATACATGGAGCATTCCAGGAGCGACTCGACCGCCTCTCCCCGTTGTCCGTTCAGCCATCAGGTCGCCATCAGGGCCCCCTTGCTATTTGGTCGAAATAAAAGTCACCGGCAATGAGTCTGGTCGGCAAGATGAATGATGTGTCTTCATCCTCGTCCTCGTCCTCGTCCGAAGGACCTGGGTTGAATATCAAAATCTGAGTATTACGACGACGAAGCCGAAAGCATCCCGTTGGATGGCTTACACGAAGGAGGGAATTTTCACACTATCGTCGCGCACACAGAGGGGGGGCGCGGAAATGAGGGATTAAGCAGAGCTGCTTTATGACTTTGAAGTTGGCTCGCGGGTTGACGTCTCTCTTTTCTTGTGACAAATTAATTCCGCTGCCGTTTGTGTGTGCGCGCGAGCACGCCATGCTGCTGCAGATGGCTGCGGTAAATATTTGGGCAAGTGGGGGTGGCGGACATCAGTCTGGCAGCTTGGTTGACAGTCTTTTGATCTCTTTGTCCATTTTGCTGGACGGTATTCGAAGTGTGGTGGTGGTGGTGTCGTGACTTGGGAGCTTCATTAAGCAGATCTTTGGAGAGTGGTTGGGACGTGGATTACAAGCGACATCCTTGTCGTGCGCCAGTCTTTGACAACGGGGGGCTAAGTTTGAGAATCCTGTGGAATTCAATGAGTCCGGAGGTCTAAGTCCGACAAGCTTCTTGATTTTTAGGTGAGCTCGTCATATTCCAGCCGCATTGGCGTGCAGGAAGCGTTAGAAATGTCTGGTCTCCGTCCGGGCTTGTTCCTTTCGAGTCACGCACGTTGATTCCAATCGAAATTTCTGTTCACCCTCCGTCTCGTGGCATCCATTGGACACAGATGACTGAGTTCAACAGACTTTTTCTTGCCTTGGTTGATTCCAAGCGAAATTGGTGTCCAGTGAGCCAATAGTCTGGGCTACTTCCGACACGCTGCATGATGTTTCCTAGGTTGACGCGTCAGCGATACGTAGTTCGACTCTCCGCGCTCCAATTGCACGCTGAGAACTGAGTCCTGTGACCTCAGTTGCGCATAAGGGGCTAAGTCAGACTGTCCCTTGCTCCAATTGCACGCAGTCGGCTAATTCAGACAGTCCCGTGGCATCAGCTCCGCAGGGTAGGCCATGTTTTTCACACATTCCTCGAGCGAAAGGGCACAGCTTCCATCGACTTTGTGGTGACATCAAACCCACCAGAGTCTTCATTTATCACCCCAGCAGAGCCCTCGACGTTCAGTTCACATTTCAGGTCTCCCCCCCCCGCCACATAAGCAACGCGACATGAGATGGATTGAAGCACCATTTCCGGTGCTCAAGAACTCACGAGGCCACTTTCAACCAAGTCCACTGCCTTCATTGACTCTCAAGTATTTTCGCAAATTTCCTAAGAGACACCATGGCTGTCCTCCACTCCACTTCACTCTCCGCCGACACAAGACAGATTTCTGTCAATTTTCGACGCCGAAAACCATCCCATTTCGAGGAAAACTTCGACAACTCCCACTTAACCCATGTGATGACCTGCCAAAAGTCATTTGTTCTCCTTCAGCCTTTGATCTCTAGCTGCTGCCGGCTCTCCTCCTTCGACATGGACGTTGACCCCACTCCTCCCCCCCGTCGCAACACGAGGCCGAGGATAACAAGAAAGCTACGAAAGCGAAGAAGGAAGAGGAGAACAGAAAATGATATCCTTCCATTACTTGGGGGATTTGGGAAAAGGATCGCAGGATATATGTGTGTTGATTCCTCTTGGCTTATTCCCCAATCTGTGAAATCCTTTTTTTTTGCCTCCTGCTCACCCCCTCCCCACCACAGGCCCCTCCGATCGGCGCAGTAATGAAGTGTAGTCGTTGTATAATTTTTCCCTTCGAATATACGTACATTATAGTTTCCGTCTCCTTGTCCTCGGATTTTACATAAATTTCACAATTCGAACCTTTGCCCAACGCCCCCCCCGCCCACACCCTTGTAACCCCTCATCTTGTGGGATACTGTAGCCAGATGTCGTCGTCTCAGTGACGCGTCCCGGCATTTACATATCTGGCATCGATTTGTGTGGGCTTTTTTTTTCATTAACCAACCCCTCCCCCCCACACTTACCGTTGGATGTCTGTCGACCCCAGAAAATGGGTCAAAAATTTAAAGAATAACAAATTCAGAAATTCCACGACGGTCCATGGAACAGGTGTCTTTCATGTGCTCCCCGGCCTCGTCTGCAGTTCAGAGGGGGCTGGGATACACACGCGGCTCGGCCTTCTTTATTCCGGCGGAAGATTTCCCAAAAGATTTCCTCTGCGCCTCATCATGATTTTCAACGAGTTCTCCGCTGCTACCGCTGCTGGTTGAGGATGATGTGTGCATTCAACGAACCGAAAGGGTACCATCTTCCTGCCACCTCCTTGACGGATTCGGTTCAGCTCTACCCCCGGTGGGTGGCTAATAAAATTTATGTTTTCCCACTCTGCAAGGATGCGATGGATGGCCGAATGAATTTGCTGCTGCTGCTGTTGTTCCTCCTGTTGGTGTTGGCGAGGGTACATGGCTGCTTGTGAATTTTGCAAGACAAGACACAACACACAGCGCAGCGTGATATTTTAGTGATGCCCGTTGGCGGGCATAAATTACGGGTATTATGTGCTTTTAATGGGACTTCCGGTGGTTTACGATTCACAATTTTCCCCGAGAATTGAATTGTTCCGTGCTGCTGGTGCTGGTGTGTTGTTCTCCTTTTTTTTTTGTGACGCCTTGCTCGGGGGAACTGGATATTTGAGCGCGTTGATCTGACATTAACGGGGCTGTGTTCGTTAATTAGCCGACGTTTGAGTTGATCGATGGGTGTTCTGTGTGTCTCTCGGGTTAACGGGGAGAGCTTGAAGTTTGCTTAAAGTTGGACGACTCTGCACCTTCCAACCGGCTGCAGTGTGTTGCCGGCATGTCCATCTTCTGCAGACGCCTCCTCCTTGGTTAAAGACTTGCGCTGGAAAGCCGCAGACGGAGCTTCATCCATTTAGGAAGGCATTTTCGGAGTTTCTTCATGGCGGGCTGCATGTACTTGTGCCAAGGGGGACACCTGGATCGGGTCCTTGTGAATTTTCAAATCACAGTCGTACCGCTAGTCGGCCAAAAAAAGCACGGGCCAAACCTGTCTCAGTTGCTGCTCTTCGGCGCAGCGAGGCGTTTGGGAATTTTGTTGGCCCGGATTAAAGTGATTCTGGTCCTGAGCATTGTCGTGCTAATGTTCGATGCCTAAGAGGACGTGCGAATCTTGGAAATGAGGCAGTTTTCGGCGCATTTTCCAAACCTCCGACCAAACAACAGGCAACCTCTTGAGGGCATCTTCAAATTTCGTCATAATCTGGGGCCACGCCTTCCCTTCCCCCCCCCCCCCCCCTCCTCTCCCTCTTCACCTCTAATTCACCCACCAATCACTGATGAGCCCACTACATCCCATCACCAAGCACCCGCCACTCACATACTCACGCACGTCCTTGTTGAACCAGAAACCTCTTACTTCCGAATTGAGCTCAAATTTAGCGTGAATCACAAATTCAATCATCTGCCGTTTATGAAAAGAACACACGCCAGCCATCAGTGCTGCGCCGCCCCCAAACCAACCTCCCCCTCTCAGGGTGTAGTGTGTCCTTGTGAATCCTTCAAATGTCAAATGGATACAAAATCTGATCCGTATCCTCGTTCATTCTCTTTCACTAATCTCACACCCCTCCCCTCCCCTCCCGTCACATCATCAGATCAAATCAATCCTGTTGCTATGGCATATCCTTGCTCGAGGAGCCTTCACCGTGCATACAATCCGCCGCGCCGTTGATTGAAACTTTAAGTAACGAAGATTGCCCTTAAATTTTCAAATTCATTTGGTTGGCATGGAGGCGGTATCGGTATCGGTGTCGGCGTCGACATCGTCGTCGTCGGCAGAGATAGAGACAGAGGGACAAGTTCAGCTTGTAATTGACATAATGAGGCAACAAGTTTGAAACAAGCTGCTTCGGTGACGGCGGGGTTGGATGGTGGTTTACTTGGTGGCCTGGTAATGTCTCGGGAGGAAAATGAATTGATGTTTACCCCCATGGTGTGCGGGGCGGGGAGGTGGAACATAACCATCAATCATACTTAACAAGCAATTTCTTAAGCCAAATGGTTGCAATTTTTCACTCTTAACGGCGGTGAACTACCAGTCTGGGCGGGTGTGGGCGATGAGACACCGGCTCAGGTGGATGTGGAAGTTGTGAAGATGAAATGAAGAGCACTCTCGCGGTCCATTAGGAGTTCAAGTGGACTGCTTCGTTGTGAATGTCTGATGAAGGCTTTGAGGGAAGTCGAAGGACTTCAGAGGATCGAGAGGATTAATTCGATGAAAGGGTGACGGGTGAGGATTTTAATTGGTTTGAAGAGGTGTGCGGTGTGACATGGGGGTAGACACTAGACAAGAAGGAATTTTCTTGAAGGCCATGGAATGGAGCCTGTTTCAAGTGCATTCCATCGACGATCTCAAACTACGCGCCTTCGAATGCGTCGTTCAGTTACGAATCAAAATCATCAAATTGCCTTCTTTAAGTCCTGACCAAGTTTGAGGATCTCCGCCGGCCCTCTAGACAAACTCTGCCGAACCGTGACTGATGAACCCAAGCCATCCACTCAATCAGCCTAAGAATATGCTTCATTTTATTTGTTCGATAACACTCTGGGGCGTTGATCAGTAAGAGGTGACATTTTAAACTTGCCACCAATGCCCTGCATTTTCAATTCATTGTGTGATTTCTTATGCGAATGCGTAGCCCAGATGATGACTTTACATCCTGGGTATCATTTGAGGAAATAGTTGATGCACAGGTAGGCTTGTGGACTCCCATTCAATGCGAGTGTACTGTGACTCATGAATAATGCCTCAAATCATGTCGCTAGGCACTTTAAAGGGCTCCGGTGTCTCGAAAACGACTAGTCTCCATCATTTGTTGTGGAATGAACCATGCCAGTTGATCAAACATGATGAATTTGACGAGATTTTTAGATGCCGAAGCGGGGAATGATGCCACTGGAGGGAGTTTATGGATGAAATGTGAAGAAATTCTCTCATGATGTGCGGCAGAAAGCTCAGTTTCCCTCGAAACTACCTCAAGGGTTCGAAGGATCATGCTTATCATCGAATTTTTGACATCATTTGACATCTATTTGCCAGCCTAAACGCCTCAGTACTTCGATAATGATGACTGCCTCTCATCGAAAGTGTCTCCACGCCAACAAATGTCAAGGTTGGATGTACACTAGGGACTTCGCCATTGTCTCCTACTGAATCAGTGTCGAGTTTCAACCTCCCTCCTCCTTTGCGTCACCAGGCTTCACCTTAAATCCCCAGTTAAAGCATTGCTGCCCTCCATCAACAGCACATGTACGTCATGCTGCCTCGTCTTCCCATTTATTGGGCGTATCTCGGTTCAATTATCTCAAATACCAGGCAATTTGTATCCATGAAGCATGAAATACTACCGCTGTCTTGCATTACTTCGGTGCCATGCCAAAGAAATCACTGAAATCCATCGCGTAGAGAAACACGCCGAACCCCGGCCACGCAAAAAAAAAAAACCGAAGAAAGACCAACAACAGCACTTCACACACATCTGGTAGGGGAATCGTGTCTGCTTCTGCATCTCAGATACTCTTAATAGAATAAGATATCTGCCACTTACATCACTAACACGTTCCTTCGCCGACGATAATGGTTTGCAACAATAGCGCCCTGTCACTCTCGCCGGATTCCTTCGCGCACTTCCAAATTCACCTCAACGGTGATGCCTTATCATTGCGCCCACCCCACTGGACCCACCGCCACCCTTAGTGTGCACTCTTCAGTTCCACATTGTTACGCATCTGGCATTCAGAGAGCCCGAGACAGAGAGAGAGAGAGAGAGCGAGAGTGTACGCAGTGGAATTTTATTAACAAAACAACACGCTAAATGGGGGTACCTTAAACCGAATCACCCTCTAAGTAGGTATTTTCGTTTTCTGTTCACTCCTCCCCCCTCCCTCCCACTCAGCGCTGTCTCCTCTCAGCTGGGAGAAACCAAAAGAATACCTGCGAACGTGATCCACATAAATCTATTGCCACATCCTTATTACCGCCGCCAGGAGGGTGGGATGCTGAACCACAGTGGTGAGCACTTGAATGGGGGGTACTTCCTTAAAAAAGGAAAAAAAACAACCACTCACACAAACACAGAAGTCCTTTTGAAGCTTACACCTGGCTTACGCGAGCGGGGGAGGGCTGCCTGATGGCAGACTAACCAGCCAGTCAGCCAACGTGCTCCTTTGTTCGGATAGATTCATCACATATCACTGGGTTTTCGGCAGAGAGACAGAGAGAGAGAGGGCGAGCGAATGACTGTGGCTAAGGCTGCCATTTTAAACCACCCCTCGGCTGCCGCAGACGCCACTACCACCACCTAGTCTTATCTGAAAATTACAAAAACCGATCTAAAACAATGGAGATGGAATTCATGAAAGGAGCGCTTCCCTCGATGAGCCTGCAAGGCTGGCAAAAAGACAGAGAAAATGACGGGCGGTAAGGAGGCGGCAACACAGACAGTTGGGGGAGGGGGTTCCCCCCCCCCCCCCCCCCCCCTCCCCCTGCTCTCTCATGTCGGATTGAAATGCCTTTCACTTCGGTGCTCATAGATTGCTTGTTTGTTCGGTCGGTTGCTACTTTGGTTGTGAATCCCACCGACGACGAGGGGATATTCATTTTCGAGTGTAATACCCAAGTTGGTGGTTGTAATCAGTTTTTTTTCCCCAGTTCTTCCTCCCCCTCGCCACCTCGTCCACCCCTCCGTCTATTACAAGGCGCATGTTTATGTGCGGCAGCGCCAGGTGAGTGCTGGCTGCTGGGTTGTGGAGGTAATTTAGACTCACTCAGAGAAGTCATCCTGCAGCGGAGCAGTGCTGGTTTCGGTTTCAAAATGAATTCCAATCTGCCGACAGGGTCTCCGTGCCGATGCTTGATTAAACTTTAATCAAGGTTGAATTATTTGTTTGCTGCCATCTAGCAGCGCTGTGGAAGCCGCCTCACATTCCTCTCTCTCTGTCCTTCTGCAACCCTTCCGCGCACGGCTAAATGGTTGAAGATTTACGGATTAAATAATTTGTAAGGTGCTTCCCAGGAGCGATTGAGGCGCGAGCGAGACCCTTGCCTAGTCTTTTCGTTGTTCTGTCGGCTGATGTACGAGGTGTGTGCTGCTGAAGACGAAGTGATTTAATTGAAACCCACGGACCGGGTATTCTCATGGAATTCCACTTTGAGGTGGTGAATGATGGCACTTGCCGGTGTGGTGCCCTCAGTGGAGTGGTGGGGGGCAGGGAAAACCTTCAGACAGTTTTAGAGTAAGATGGAATTTGAGGAAGGGGATTAGAATTTAATTTAATTCGTCTTTAGTGTGGTCGGAGTGAGAAGTCAGGTCGCTTAAAAGTGTGAGAATCAACAAGGACGACGGTTCAATGTGGCCAAAGCAGTCTATTTTGCATATTTTGACGCAGCTTGCTGCTAGAATGTAATCATGTCGTTGTCCTGTGGTCGTTAACAGCTGGCAATCGGGAACAGCGCGAACGTGTTAAACTTTGTCAAAGTGACTGCGGCATGCGACAGTCGTACTGACAGCTACAGCCAATGATTGTGTTCAAGCAGAAGGTAGCGACATTGGAAGGATGATGTCCGTAGTTGAGGACATGTTTCTGTTGGAATGAATGCAAGGAACTCCTTAAGGCAATGGACGTCCGAGAAATTGGCTTAGATCTCGACTTGGGTGGTCCGGGTCCTGTTCGAAGTCTCAGACATCATGTCGCTTCTACGTCGAGAGCTGTCCTTGCCTAGATGTTTGCAATTCTATGCATGCAGCTGCACCAAGTGTGGCTCGTCGTCAGCTGCGCAACCTCAGACAAGGTTCTCCGTACCTCCCAGGGTTCGAATCGAAGTCTGCCCTAGGCGTCCATTCGCCTAAAAATGACTAGTCATCGCAGACGATTGACACGAAGGCCGAAGCCGAAGACTTGGACCATGAAGCAAGCGGAGAGACAATTTCAGACATCTTCCAAGTGTCCCACGACGGCATTAGCTTCTGAAGCAACCAAGGATCAGCTCTGTCGCTAGCTAGCTGCTCCTCAAAGCAAGACTGCCGGTGTAAGGGGCTTGATTGCACTTGGTTGTGTTTCTTCCCGTGAAAAGCTGGGACAGCTGCAAATTTCGCAGTCAGTTCTACGTCAGATCTCCGCTGTGGCGCCTTTTGTGAAGTTCACGTTTACCTCGAAGTTGGTAAACTCTTCGACCTCGGCTGTCCAGAGTGATGAGAGCTCGCTTCGGCTTCTTGAATTTTGTGTATGAACTGGGGACAGTCAGGAAAAGATGGTGCTGGCTGGAGAGGCTTGTCGGCGATAGCACCCCTGACCGACACGCCTCTCGAGCCCCGTTTGAAGGCTGTCTTCTCAGTTTCGTGCAGCAAATTGGTTGAGGTCCTTCTCCAAATGCGTGCAGCTTCGTTAAACGCAAGCGTCTCCTGTTGCGCTGTCCCACAGGCTTGTAGACAAAGTCTCTTCGGAGTGATCCGTTGTCGATGACTTCGCCACTTTATTCGTTGAACCCGTGGACGCTGTCCCAAAAATCGCAACTCAGTCCCATTCTACCGAACCACCAAGAGCTTCTTAATCCGCTTTTGAGCATGTCTCCTCGATTCCTCAGGTTCCATTGAATGTGTCATGAGGATCAACGTTTTTTCGAGTTTACGCAGGATTCCCCCACAAGTCATCTTACATCATTCAAGAGCAGAAAAAATCCCTCCCACACACATGTGTGTCACAACTCGATAACATCCTCTCCAGTGACCACAAGAAGCTCATCACATTCACATTCTCGACATGGGCAAGACCCTCCAGACCCTTCCTCACCCCCTCTCCAGACGCAAGCCGAAAGCATCAACATTATTCTTCTGCCGGCTTATGCTCGCTCGTGGGCCGCTGCACACACAAGGAATTCCAAGTAATGCCTCCTCGACCAAGAGTTAGAACGCAAATAATGTGTTTGTGTAACGAGAAAGCACCCATCTAGCCCCCCCAGCCCCCAGCCACCTGACATGTGAGAATTTATGAATTCCTATGCAAAGGACCTCGACATTTGAGACTGTCCGAATGAAGTGACTTTAAAAGGTGTCCTTACATTTTTTTTTTGCTGCCCTGGGTGGAGGGAGGGCAGGCATAGTGTGTGCCTCATATCTGCTCCACCGTGTGCCCTTATTTCTGTCCTTTATTCGCTCGTCCGCCCACAACATTCATTCTCATCTCATTCATCGCCACTATCAATGTTCAACTCGTAGACCGTCGACCGTCGACCGTAGACCAGCGTTGCGTTCCTGATTCTTCGTCTTTTTTTTTTCCCAACTGCCCCCCTCCCCCCTTGGGCATCTGTGTTGTAATCCACTGAATCGTCGGTCGGTCCTCGTGAATTGCGCTACGGCCATTTGAATGCATTTCACTGGAAAATTTCTCGTTACTACTCGTATCTTGTTCTCTTTTCCTCGCTCTTTTTTTCCTGTTTGGGTAAACGATTGGATGGAAATCAGTATCTAGGACATGGATACACTACTCGTACTCGTACTCGTACTATCGCATTGTGGAAAGTTTCATCTCGATTGAGGTTTAATGACATTTTCAGTGTTTTTTTTTTGTTTTTTATTTTTCTGATTTCTAGTTTTTGAATGGCGTTCTCTAACATTTCTCTTTTGTATCTCTTTTTCCATTTGTTCTTCTCGTTGTTTGGTTTGGTTCGTTATGTTTTGTTTTTCGTTTGTTTGTTTGGTTATTTTTGAAAATTGTTCCGATTGCTGGACTCTTGCGGGAACAGTTTCAAGGAGATCAGCACCAATCAAGAAGGCGACCAAAATTCGTTCCAAGCAGCCAAGGGCATCGAAGAAAGTTAAATTTATCAGTAAGTTATTCATTGTTGTTGTTGCTTAAAATGTTTGTGTTTTCTTTTCTTGTATATTTAGTGTTAAGTTTATCATGTACACAAACCAGGGAGTTCATTGCATTCGTCGAGAGATGGCGGCACAAACGTTTTATTTATTGCATGCGTGGTGTTTGTTTTATTGTGAAAATGTTTGACACTATTTCTTAAATACAGTAAATTCGGAATGGTTGAGAGAAGGTCGTTCCAAATAAACGAATTTTCTGGATCAAAGAGCTCCGAATTAAATCTAGAAGAGTGACAAACAGAGCCGCAATAGAGGCGCAGCGTATAAAGGCATATTTTGCGTCTGATTTCCGCAGCAGAACTCGTCGCGAGAGATGATGGCTCTGATTCTTAAGGTTTTCCCCGACAAAATCCTCGGAGACGTATGATCTTCCTTTTTGAAGAACGACGCTACTGTCCGAGGTTAACCCCGCCACTTCTGACAACACGCCTTTACATCGAGTGCAGTGCTCGTACGTCTCCAGCTGCATGGCAAACTGCTACTGGACAACCAGCTTCCTTCCGTGATGCCTCACCAGCTCCAAGGCTAAGTGCTTCTGGACAACCAGCTGCCTCAGGTGACCGTCTCCAGCTGCGTGGCTTAGTGCATCTACACAGCCAGCTGCCAAAAATGATGATGGCTCGCCAGCTCCAAAGCTAAGCGCTTCTGAACAACCAGCTGCCTAAGGTGAAGCATCGCCAGTTGCATGCCTTAGCGCTTCTAACCGTCAGCCAGCTGCTTAAAGTTGTTCCTCTCCAGCTGCGTGTCTTCTGTTGAGGTCTGCTATGATCTCATTGTCTCCCACGGTTCGAGAGGAAGTCTGGCCAGGCCGGAGTGTTAGCTTCCAGTCACCCTGCGTGTTCTAGCCGACGAATGACTGGACGAATGACTGGAGGGAGTTTCCTCTTGGAGCGACTATGACTCAGTCCACAGTTGATGCGGCATAGAGCAGTGCGGGATCAGTTTAAAATTTCCAACAGTCCGACGACGAAATTCTTCTTCTGAAGGAACCGAAGAGCGTCCTCTTCCCTTGCCTTGTGGCGCTGTTGTCTACTTTTTGGCCTCTGCCGACAAGCTGGGACGTTTTGAATCCTTTTCTCTGCAACTTGTTTACTTGGCGCTACGGAGAGAGACTTAGGCCTCGACCAACAACCAGCGTGCTTCTCCAGCTAGTACATTTGTTGCTGACTATGCCGAGTGGCTCACACTAAAGCCTAGACGAGGAATACTGTTCGGGCGGACGCCAACTTTCTCATTCGGCTACCAAGGGGTCTTCATCCGCTTCTGGCACTGCCCATGCCTCTGAGCCCGTAGAATAGTGCCTTGTACTAAGCCTGAGACTCTGCAACTCAATTGCTTTCGGAGACTAAAGAATCAGCGTTCTGCAAGAGGTGGGCATTTGCTACCGACGTGCAACCGGTTTTAGGACATTGAAGGTCTCGGTGAGTTCCTTTCGCCTTTTTGATGTAGTAGCGCGAGTTCTCCATCGTCAATCGTCTAGTCTTCCCTCACAGACACATCCTGACAGGAGAGACTAGATGAATATCTCATTTCTGTGCACTCCCCCCTGAAATGGACCTCCTCTTCTCGTTTTCGATAAGATGTCTCCAAATTCAAAGAAACCCTGCGAAGACTATTGGTCTTCCCATTGATGTTTCAATTTCCTCGCTTCCCCCCACCCTCCCCCCTCCTCGTCGCATCAACACAATTGTTGTCCAGAATCATCTTAAAAAACCCCGTCTCCCTTGACAGACATCCCCGCGAAAATTCATTTCAATTTCGAACATCAAACATCTCGGCGAACAATTGTTCGTTTATTCATCAACAACATCCTGCGGGGAGGGGCTTTCTCTCTGGCGACACATCACCCGAGAGAGGCCATCAAAACAAGCCCCAAATCGTTGCTTGTTTACTGTCGGCCCCCCGAGCAAGAATCACAAGTTTCCCCGTGCCGCCACCGCCTCCGATGAAGAAATCTTAATGCTCGATCATTTCCCGAGAAATGTGTTTTCTTCGAAATAAAAATGCACCCCATCGGCAAACAAGAAGCCGCCCGGCCCGGCCCAACTCATCGTCATCGAGTCACAGTCACAGGCCCCGGACCCTTGACAAAATATGATTTTTTATGCCTCGCACTCGTCGTGACTCATTGCGGCGGCAGCAGAGGCCGACTGAAGTGAATTGCCTTGGCAGTGCGATTGACGGACAAAGGATGGGTGCCTCAAGGCGCCAGTTATCCTGCCGCCATCGGGGGGCTTAAATTGTCAAAAAAAATGAGCCACAAACCACCGGCCACCCATCTAGCCGAGGTCACGAGCGTCAGGACGTCAGTTATTTGTTCGTGTTTATGATTTTCTATATCGCCGCGGGGCTTAGGTGTCCTGTGCACACACGCACACAGGCATCCGCACGCGTGCAGAGAGCGAAATTGCTTCGAGTCACGAACGTCCTCAGCTGGGGGGGGGGGGGGTATTAAAATTATTCACCGATAGAGACTGATTGCCGCTTGACAACGGAGTTGGGGACTACAGCGGGCGGCGGCAGACGTCAGGCAACCAAAATGGACAAGGATCCTTGCGTTGTTTGTCATGAATTTCAATTGATTTTTGATTCGATTTTTTTGTTTTGTTTCGCTGTTTGCCTCGTTACGAGTCGGTGCACTGTCAATGGAGCGGTTCGAAATAGATTGCGAAGCGGCGGTTTCGAAATAGAATTTGTCACTGCATTGTGCTCGTCTGCGGTCTCTGACGAGTAATTAGTGCACTCATTCGATCCGACAAACAGGCCGCGAAGTTGAGCGAATTATTTAATTGAGCTGCCAATTGCTTATGAATTGCCATTTGCGTCTGCTGGTGGCCACCACTTGTGCTAACCTAATTGATGAGGTTTTGAAAACGTGACCATTCAGCGGAGGGTGATGCTTTATTTTGTCATTTGGTCCCATTTGGCCGTGGAGCTGTGCGACGACTCATACCTCTGCGGTTCGAGGTTTCATTCTGGACACAACGATGTTCATCTTGACGTCACCACCTCTTTGGAGTCACTAACGAGGACGAGGTTAGGACTGGGGAAAGAGCGTAGGATCCACTGCAGTCACGTGAGGAAAAATCCAGGCTCCACTGCAGTCTCTTGCGGTCGTTCAGTGCGAGAAAGAGCTCGGGATCCACTGCAGTCACCCGAGAAAGAGCTCGGGATCCACTGCAGTCACCCGAGAAAGAGCTCGGGATCCACTGCAGTCACCTGCGGTCGTTCAGAGCGAGAAAGAGCTCGGGATCCACTGCAGTCTCTTGCGGTCGTTCAGTGCGAGAAAGAGCTCGGGATCCACTGCAGTCACCCGAGAAAGAGCTCGGGATCCACTGCAGTCACCTGCGGTCGTTCAGAGCGAGAAAGAGCTCGGGATCAACTGCAGTCACCCGAGAAAGAGGTCAGGATCCACTGCAGTCACCCGAGAAAGAGCTCGGGATCCACTGCAGTCACCTGCGGTCGTTCAGAGCGAGATAGAGCTCGGGATCCACTGCAGTCACCCGAGAAAGAGCTCAGGGTCCACTGCAGTCACCTGCGGTCGTTCAGTGCGAGAATGAGCTCAGGGTCCACTGCAGTCACCTGCGGTCGTTCAGTGCGAGAATGAGCTCAGGGTCCACTGCAGTCACCTGCGGTCGTTCAGTGCGAGAATGAGCTCAGGGTCCACTGCAGTCACCTGCGGTCGTTCAGTGCGAGAATGAGCTCAGGGTCCACTGCAGTCACCTGCGGTCGTTCAGAGCGAGAAAGAGCTCGGGATCAACTGCAGTCACCCGAGAAAGAGGTCAGGATCCACTGCAGTCACCCGAGAAAGAGCTCGGGATCCACTGCAGTCACCTGCGGTCGTTCAGAGCGAGATAGAGCTCGGGATCCACTGCAGTCACCCGAGAAAGAGCTCAGGGTCCACTGCAGTCACCTGCGGTCGTTCAGTGCGAGAAAGAGCTCAGGATCACTTGTGGCTCTTCTTCTATTGAACTTGTGGCTTATTTAAGAACTGGCTGGAAAACTGTTCAGGACCGAGTATAGGCCCACTATCGACAGACCTCACCGATCAGCCAGTCTTTGTCCAAAACACAGACTAGCTTCTTGGCTTTCCAGACTGTCCTCCTCTAGTTCCTCCCCTTCACTCCACCCGCACACCTTCCGTTGTGCTGGCCAAAACCATCGCATCACAATCGAATGCAGTACACTCCTCCAGCAACCCCATCGACACCCCCAAGCACTCTGCCCTAGGCCGTCGCCTTTGTCGCCCTTAATGAGGTTACCATTAGCGAGCGTCTTACTCAAACTATTACCCCCGGGTCTTTTGTCGGCGCTGTGTGTACGTGCTGGAATCTTGCCTTACATCAGGCGGCCAACACGGGACACCCGACAGAATCCAATTTGGAATTCTTCTCCCTCCCCTCCCCCGCTGAAAACACTATTTCCGTCTCCCGCACACCCCTTCATTGCTAGCGTCCTTCGCGCTGTGCTGAGAATGACGCGTCGGGTGAGCAGTTCTTGCTCGCATGTCTATTTTGCCGAAATTAAATTCATTAATTTAATTTCATTTTCAGCTTTCAGACAGGCGGCCCCCTGCAATGGGTGGGGGGGACACACGACGCAAAACTGTCGGTCGACGGCTGAGTGTTTTAGCAACCCAAAGCAATGCCATTATTCTCCGCATTTGCACTCCCACTCGCGCTCAGCCATGGCAGGGCAGCGGAGCAAACACAACAACACAGCAGCGCAAGCAGAGAAAAAAAAAACGGGAAAAAGTCAAAGAAAACCCTCAGCAATTTGTATTTTCAAATGAAAATTCGTTATTGTTTTCGGATGGCTGGGTCTGGCTGGCTGAAGAGGGCGCGCGGGGGCAGCCGCTGACTGGCGCGTTGAAAGGATTTCCACTCTCACACTCTCCTCGAGGACGAGTGTCAATGAAAAGTGGTGTTTTCCAGTGTGCCTGCCTGGTGTTGGCACATCATCGTCGTCGCCACCGTCTCCGTCTCTCGGTTATCCCTACGAAACAAATTAAATTTCCCATCCATCGTCTGAGGTGCGGGAAGGGGGTGTGATGCAGGGCGACTAGAACCAACCGAGGGATTATTGAAAACGAATTTTCATCGCCCGCTTAGTCTTCTCTCTCTCTCTCTAGTTCGCTCCGCTGCCTCAGTTTGTCATTGATAACCCATTTGCTGGTTTTTTTTTCCATTTTCCATTTTGCCCATTTCAAGTCGCTGTTGCTTGGGGAAAGTTTAAGCAGCAGTTTAGTGCCACGAGATAACTGTGTTTGTGTCCTTTTATGACTACGAGGACGACGACGACGATGCCTCCTCCGCCGGCGGAGAGTTTAAGATTAATAGCGTTGCAATGTCGTCGTCGTCGCGAGGAGGAATTGAAATGCCTCGGCTGGGAGGATGAACCAAGTCACCAGTTGATTGCATAATGAACCGAAGAATGACTTAATGATCGGTCTTTGTTTCTGTGAGACACTGTGGCAGTTCCTTAAGAAGAGGAGCTTGCTTCTTCGTCTGGGCGGTTTCACGAGTGTTTTGATTCATTACTTGGGACGCGTCGTGGGTGTCAGTTACTTGGGGTTGGACATGCTGCGGTGTGGAATGGCGTTAAGGATATTTTTCGAGTATTGTCAGTTCACTTGTAGCGGCGACGGTGCATGTCTTAAATTTCGCTAAGGATCCACTGTAGTCATTGGCGGTCGTTCAGTGAAAGAGCTCAGGAACCACTGTAGTCACCTGTGGTCGTTCAGTGCGAGAAATAGCTCAGGAACGCAGTCACTTGCGGTCTTTTTTTTCCAGAAAAAGCTCACGATGCACTGCAGTCACTGGCGGCCGTTCAGTGCGAGAAGGAGCTCAGGAAACACAGCAGTCACCGGCGGTCTTTCCTTTCCAGAAAAAATCTCAGGATCCACTGCAGTCACTTGTGGCTCTTCTTCTGTTGAAGATGTTGCTTTCTCCAGAACTGGCTTGGAAACTGTTCAGCACTTAGTATGCTCCCTTGTTGACTGCCACTGCAGTCTGCATGAATGGATAGGCAGCAGTGTCGTCTTGAAGGAGTAGCTTACATCCTGGATCAGAGTCTCACCCGTTCACAGGGTATTCTCTGGATGTCCCAGACACCAGTCACCATTCACCAGTCACCAGCCATCAGTCACCAGCACCAGTCACCAGCCACCAGCCACTTTCCTGCTCATCCCTGCTGACATATCTTCCTTTTTTGTCCCCATTCTTCTCACAAGACCAATCGGAGGCACAAACGTCCATTTATTCAACTGATGGCTGAGTCCCCGTTCCTCTCAAAAAGGGAGTCACAGGCACGAACGTCCGTCAATTCAATTGACAGCCGTCCAGGCTATGTACCCACATCAGTTTGGGCTCTTGTCTTTTATGGGGAGACCTCAAAACTACGCTTTTTATCTTGGCGCTGAAGTGCCAAACCACTGCTTCTTTCGAGGCCTCCGAGACTTCACAGCGTTGGCCACCCTTCGAAGCCTTTCGCAACCAAATGTCGTCAAGATTCCGCTTCGGTCTCGTAGCTATAAGCCACCCCGAAGGACTGTAGCCTAAATCACGACCCGGTCGACAGCTCAACAGGCTACCGAATCGAAGACTGCGCTCACCACCGCCAACAAGACCGCTCGTTGCAGCACTGTCACATGATTTTGATGCATTTTCCGCGCCTCTGCCTATCCTCCCCCAAACCACATCTGCTTCAGTTCACCAGACTCTCTCATTGTCTGGCCACAACGCAACACAATGCCTTCCCGTCGACCCCAGACTCGCATTTATCACAACCACCGCCCGACTATTCAGTGAGGCGTCGTCAAATCGAAATTGACAATGCGACCACTAAACTGTGCATAAAATTCCCGAAGCACACAATACACTGGGCTCCTCCTGGAACAGAGGATAATCCATTATCCCCAGCGCTGGGGTGCATCTGCACCGTCGATCGCTAAATGAATGGAAACTTTATCTACCTCCGGCCGCCGCAGTTGGCCATCGTCTCGACGTCATCCTGGCTGTATGTCGTCTGTATGTGTACGCACTCTATCACTGCATCGTTTAATGATTCCCCGTCACTGTGCGCCACCAGCAAACCCAAATCCAAACCCCCTGCGCTGGCAACAAACAAAAGAATACGCTTTCGAGCAGTAATTCTAAACCTTAATCCGTCGCCACTGACGGAGTATTATGCCCGGCTTACGCCATAAAGAGAGCGGGGAAGTTAGAGGAAACCTCCTAAATCCTCGAAATGTGCTGCCAACGGAAGTTGGGTCTTTCTGGAAACCCCCTTCGGTTTTTTTCCCTCTCTCTCCGCTATGCAGTTTATTGCAGTAGCAAATCAGTACGAACGTCGTGCTAATCCCATTCAGGCTCGACAGTGGCGACAGGACTCCGAAGTCTGCCGGAGTGAGCCCAGAGCGGGACAGACAGCGTCGCTTTCATTTAATTTGAGCGGTCTGTCTGAGTTACAGTTCATTACATTTGCCGTACTAGCTCTGTCGTCGGTGTCGTCGCCCAGCTAAAGCGGTTCTCGTGCCAAGCGGACATTAATAAGGTATTCCTGACCGGGGGGCTACCCACGGAGAGAGAGAGAGCTGCAGCTAATAAATTTCCCGTCCACTGCTGTGTGCCCTCGGGGTGTGCTTTTCTTCCTCCTCCTCCTCCTCGTCCTCCTGTGCCCCTCTGCACAGTGAGCTAAATAAAAGTTTCACTGCAAAATGAAATGTATATACCCCGTCGCAGCGTGTTTAAGGATCAAACGTGTGCGAGTGTATGCAGAAGTGCTTGCAGGGCAGGGCACAAAATGTGTAAATGGGTTCACCAAAGAGAGAGAGAGGACATAAATCGGAATTTACGATGTGAAGTAATTTTTTTTTGTCAGAATGATAATGCAGTGTCCTGCTGCCGCTACTGCTGCCTCTGTCCTCAAACAGGCCACGCACACACATGTGCAGCGGGGGCAATTGACTTAAAGAGGGCATCGTTAAAACGTCAGCAGAAATGTCAGACCACAAAAAGAGTCGAAATGTGCCATGAACGCGATGCCGCAGTGGGGTTAGTCTGTTTTATTTTAGTAAAATCAGCGTGATAGGGGGTCGAATGTGAACGGTTTTCGTATGTGGCGCCATCTAAAAAGTGCGGACAAGAACCATGAGGTTGTGACACACGCTTTTATGAGCATTTACAGCAAATGTGAGCATTTGAGAGTGAGACATCACTTCTAAGGGAGTCCCTTGTCTGGCTCAGTTATCTGTTGTCTCAAATCCACTCGTCCTCTTGGTGTTCCTGTCGTAACCTCGTTTGCCAGTCGTTGCCCAGTTTCTGAAAGAAACCGCCTCCGCCGCCTTGTCGTACCGAATTCAGTGCCTTTGACAAGTGCCCTTTAGTGCTGCACAATAGAACCAAAATCCTGTGAGCAGTTAACCACTTCAGCGTCCGACCATGTGAAGAGGGGCCACCCGAGCGCACCCATCACTCGCACATCCCCTCCACCACCGAGTCCGTCAAGGATTCTCCCATTCTGAGATCTATTCTGCAGAAAGCGTTTCTCTCTAATTAGCACACAAATTGCCACTGAAAAGCCCATGGATGTCTGCCTGCTTGAGCGCGTGTTGCTTTCAGAGACGACGATGGGGGGCGCGCTCGGAAGAGATCTGTTGCCAAGCGAGACGGGGCCGGAGAGCGGTGGACTCATGAACAAAAAAGAAAACCGCTCCAACCTAATTAAAATCCTTTTCACGACGCGAGTCTTCATCGCAGCAAAACGTAGCCTATTCAGAGAAATCAAATTATTTTCTGAAGCCCTCCCTTGTGCGGCCTTGTTCAAACAGGGGGCAACCCCCCATTCGCCATTTGTACCGTGGTTACATGAAAATGTCACTTTTTGTGTGACGTCGCTATCTCGACCGCCGCACCTCCACCCTCTGCACTGATTATGTTGTCCTCTAGTCTCTGGCGCTGTTTATGTGGATAACACACTAAAAGCCAACCCATTTGTGTGCACAACCCGCTTGTTCTCTGTGTTTTCCGGGGCACACATGGCTGTCGCGTACTTCTTTTTACACGTGTTGCCCGCCTTCGAGGATAAACAGCCACACCGCAACCCGATCATCCAACCTCGGAAGCACCCCCCAAACGGCATAATTATAAAGTGGGCTCCCGTCTAACAAGCCATCCGACCATCCGTGCGTCGGACAACTTACCCCGCTCGCCGGGCAGGTCGGCGGAGCTGTTACAAAAAAGGGACACACAGAAGGCTGTAGGCCCACCTGGTGCTCTGGCTTCGGTATCGCACATTAGTAATCCCCTTTGTTACGTTTCGGTGATACTGCGGGCGACGGCGGGTACACCAACTACGGGGGGCGCTCTCTGATGTACACACGAACGCACAAAGCGACTTTGAAATTAAGAACGTATCCTTTGCGTACCGTACCGCCACCGAGCGCCGTTTCATGTTTCACAACAGAGCACAATTGTGAGAGCAAAAAAAAAACAGACTCACAATCCCATCACGACGACAAGGAGTTGGGGAGGGTAACTATTACGTAAATCATCCTTTTTATGAGAATCGGAACCGGAGATGCCAGGTGGCGGTACACCGCAAACTGCACCGCAAAACTAGCGCGCAATTATATTCAGATGTGGGCGAGGAACGGACGAGACAGGAGACGAGGATGCGATTGTTTGTGTGGATGGGTGGGCGGTGGGGGTGGATGATTGTCTCATTCCCGGTCGAAGTCGCCGAAACGATGGCACAATTCTTAATGTGCGAAGCAAAAGTCGATTCGAAGTTTATTAAGACCGAAGCAGGAGCCAGGATGGACGTAAAGTTAATTAAGTTATTCGGAAATAAATTATTTATTATGAAGTCGAAAGGGGGGCGACCGGTGGGCGGGTGCGTCCCCCCAATTAACGCCACGAAAAGGAGAGAAAGAGTACTCGTAAATCATGGAATTGAAATAAGTCCTGTTTTATAGAAGTTTAAGTTCGGGTTGCGGTTTTGTCAGGCGATACAAATGAAAGGGGGGTCGTAAAGTCTGACTTTTGCGCGAAAATGTGGCGAATGACTTGCCACAGTTTGGCAATGAAAACTTTTGATAGCGAACATTTGGGCAAATCGGATGAAAACAAATGCTTTAACAAGCAAAAGTTGAGATTTTGTGGGTGGGGAGTAGTGAACTGAGGAAGGCCTAGTGATTTCCGAAAGAACGGTGAGCGAGGTGGACGATATCGATGAATTAGCTTGGGCGAATGTTTTATTAGCTTCGGAAAGAGTGGTCTGGGGAGCTCGATTTCGAGGAGAAGCACTGGAATTGAATGTTTGTGAAGCGAATTCGAAGAGATTTAGGAAGCTTTTCAAAGAAATTGATGAGCTAGAGCTAGCGAATGCTTTGTTAGCATCGGGCAAAGCTGTGCACAGGCAGAGTTTTAGAAGGTCAGCAGTAGAATGAAGTGTTTGCTAAGCAATTTGGGACAAAAAGGGATGTTTCCTTGGTGATATCGATGAATTAGCACGAGCGAATGTTTTACTAGCTTCGGAAAGAGTGGTGTTAACACCCCGTTTTCAAAGGTTAGCAGTAGAATTGAATGTCTGTGAAGCGAACTTGAAGAGATTTCGGAAGCTTTTCAACGAAATTGATGGGCTAGAGCGAGCGAATGTTTTGTTAGCATCGGCAAAAGTGGTCCACAGAAGGAATTTTAGAAGGTCAGCAGTAGAACAGAATGCTAGATACGCGATTTTGCACAAAAAGTGATGTTTTCTCATTGATATCGATGAATTAAAGCGAGCGAATGATTTATTAGCAACCGAAAAAGCTGTCGATGCAACTATTTTTCAAGGGTAGTCAGTAGAAGTGACAAAATTGATGTCTTCGGTGAATGAAATCGGTGACTTAGCTCGAGCGAATGTCGTTAGCAACCCAAAGTCAAGTGTTAGCTTCCCAAAATGAAGCCCAGGCAATACTTATTTCAGTTCGAAGACAGCAACTCAATGTTGGCATACCAAATCAGAAGAAACGCCTATTCACGAAATCATAATTGAATTATCAAACATTCGTTAGCGGACAATAATTACGTCTTGTCCGCAAAAAAAAAAAAATCCACTCATTAGCGGAGCTAAATTTACCCGAAACACTCCCAAAACACCGCCTCTGACAGCGGGGAGCCCAAAGAAGCACCCGCCAAGGAGAGAAAACCAAAAATAAAATGACTCGCAAAACGATAACCAAGTCAGCCGGCAACAATGCACCACTAAACAAAATTCCTTCCGCCCGAAACGAAGTCACGTCATGCCGGCGATTCGATTAAAAATTCTTATCTCATTCAACCTTCATCCATCCATCCATACGTCAAATTTTGAATATTTACCCCCGACTCATCGGCGTAAGCAGAAAATATTGAATCAATAAACAAGAAAATTGGATGCTTCCGCCCGCATAATTCGGTTTGCTTCAAAGGATACGCCTTCCCCTCCCCCCCGTATCCAGTTCAATCCAGCGGAAAGGGGGGGGGGGGATGAGAGATATCCTCCGTGCACAGGGAACTTTGTCAAACGTATCGGCGTTTCATTGGGACCCGTAACCATCCACCTCCCCAGCATTAGCTGCAATCAATAAAATCCAAACGGCGACACATACCATCTGTCGAACGGCTTCGCCGGCGCACAGCTCCCCATCGTCGGCCTGCACGAGACCTTCTCTCATGTGCAATATGTCAATCAATAGCCGGCAGAGAACATTGCCCTCTTCGGCTGATGGCGGAGTTCTTCTTTCTCCTTGTTTGTGTGGCAAATTCGTACTTTTCGCCGCATTATTAGTCAGCTTGTGCCGTACGAGAGCGAGAAAGGGTGGAGTCTCGAGGTGTGCACCACGAACGGGCGAATGACTTAGAGACGAACGAAAGGACGAAGAAGAAAAGCCCGCTAATGCGGCAGAAAATGGTGAACAACTTCTGCTGCCGCCCCTCGTCACTCACAAGCAGCACAACAGTTGCTTACAGCACCTTGTGCTTACGTAAGTAACTCATGGCAACAATGTAAACAGCTCCAAGCGAGACTCACTTCACTGACGGTGAGGGGGGTGGAGGGTGGGTGCACGGGGTCGCCTTGCTGCATATTGGTTTGCTAAAGGAGCTGAAGGAGCACCGTCCGACGGAAAGTGATTTCTTTTTATTTTGAATTTATTCGCAAAAGCCAACGCGAAGGGTAACCATGAGAGACACACTGTCCTGGTGCCGGTGACTGTGTGGTGGGGTGGCAGGGAGTTATGGCATGGGTTGCAGAAGGACAAACAACTCGGTGCCATGGCGGCGAAAAGCCAATAAAAACGAAGAAAAACAAAGTATCGCGCTCGTGGAGGGAGCGAGGGAACTCTGAAGAGTTATTACATGGGCCCGTCGTCGTCTGCATGGGCAAACGTAAAACGCTTCTCCCCCTCGAAGCCGGTGACAAAGGGAAGGGTAATGAGTGTCGGTTCGGTTTCGGCTTTGCTTTTTTCACGAAATTTTATCGCCACTCGGTATCTTCCGGAAAGCGACAACCAGGCAAAGTGGTGTGTGCAAAGCAAGCAGCACCACCACCACCACTTTGTCGGCGTTGGCATTAAAGCATTTTACAGTCCTTCGGGGGGGGTGGATGGGAGGGGGGAGGACGTTTTAGCGCGGCTCTGTGGGGGTACGTGTGTCTAGCCTGAACGTCTGGTCACGCAAGTGTAGCACGCCACACAGAAACCGTAGTCATTCCTAGGAATGATCAAATATTTTATTCTGGAACTATGTGCGAGTGGGGCCCGACTGTCATTATGGGCGGATGAAGGGGTTGCAGGCAGCTGGAGGGCTCTGGTGATGATGGATGGGGATGGCGCCCAATTGATTTTGAGGCAATTAAGCGACTTGAAACGAGCCGCAATTTGAAATTGGTGGATTCGTGGGGGAATTCTTGATGATTTTGGTACTGCAGCTGGCTTAGGTGAAGTAGGTGGTTATGGCTGACGCCCTTACGGCCGTGGCTCACTTAGATCAACGTGCTGTGGCCATTCCCTGCTTCAAAGGAGAGGCTTTACTACCGTGAGGCCTGAGAAAAGCCGTGGAAATTGGCAGATGATCGTCCGTTGTGTGACTGTTAGGCTTCCCATCTAATCTGGACGGAATCAGTGTTGTTTTTTGTTTGGTTTTCTGTTTGTGCGCCGAGGGTTACGCCTGTGGTCACGGCACACAGCGGGCTAAAGATATCGAGGGGCAGAGGGAAGTGTCAGGCGATCAGTGTCGCTGCCCAGGAGTGGCCGATACTGAGTTTCAACCGCAGTCGCCTCCAATTCTGTCGTTTCTTTGGATGCCAGTATGACCCGGTACACCTATCCCAGGCTCAGCGTATTCGTCGAGGACATCTCACAGTCGGCTTACGCCAATGTGTGTACTTACTGAGATAACTTTTCTTCTGCTGACACCACAGACTACAGCTGGAGCTGGTCCTCAACCAATAAGACTCTCCAGATGGCACGATCCGAAGCCAGTTACCTTCGATTGCCCACGCCAAGTTGGCTGATGTCCTTCTCCTCTTGTGTGCGCCATCGGTTTCGTGGGCATCCTCTATTGCGTTCCCCTGATGTGGAGTCGAAGAATCGTCCGCTTGAAGCAGTTAGTGTCGTCGACGCATACGACGTTGATTCCGTGGATGCCTGGCTAGACTCTTGTCGCTGTACAGCCCAAACAGTTCTCCGTCTTCCTCTCCACATGCCATCAGCGCAGGTAGGACTAGAGATTGACTCTCGAAGAGACTAAGGGCGTCTTCATTTGCTCTTCGTATTGTCCATGTCTCTACATTTGAGAGCAGAAGGAGTTTTATAAAGTCAGCTCTGTCCTTCGAGGGAGCTACTCAATTGCCGCCCCGCCCGCTTGGGACTCTTAGTAAGGCCAGTCGTTTTGACAACCAAATGAAATCCAGAACCAAGATGGAACATGTCCCGGACTAGGGGACATTTCGAGTCGCTTCTAGTTCGGCTCTCTTCGGACTGTAGCGCCATCAGAAAAAGTGTCTGCTCTCCGATTGCGGTCACAACTCGTTGGTCTGAGCCTCCCTGCCCAGCCATCGACCCATTCCCAGCAAACAGCTGAAAAACACTCATGTCCCCTCAGAATGAATAGTCAATCACCCGACGAATCTGATCATGGACACCCCTCGCCCACGTCCAGCCCATTGACCGTGGGCTGCAGTTGAACGTCTTCCCTCCAGCAGCAGTTCCCCTCGTATTTCAGCCCCCTTCGCGCAAAGTTCAACGAACTGCTGTTTTGCGAACCACATTTCTGGTGAATTTTTCTATCGCATCGTTTTATTTCCATTAACATCCGTCCCCCTTTTTGGAAACGGGTCATAGACCACAGCACTGCCCGCTCTAAATTCTCCCGGTCAGTCTGAACCGAACATTGCTTCCAATAGCCCCCCAGGGGGTGCCCACTGCCCTCTCCTCAGTGGAATGGGTTTCGAATTGAAATTGAACCCAAAAAAAAGGAACCCCTCGTTCAAGCAAAACGCCAAACCTCCCCTCTGACCGCTCAAGAAAACTGCGGTCCTTCACTCTCTCTCTCTCAAACGACCCTGCGTGCCCGCTTGGCTTACATGACTCAGGCTCTTGGTCAATCCCCTGCCTTTTGGAACGACCACCAGATAGTAATTTATATCCACGAGGCCCCCTTCGAGGGTGTCTTTGTAGTTCCAGCTCAACCCTCTTGGCTTGTGCAAAAAAAAAAAATGGAAAAAAAACAAAAAAAAATAGCTGGAATTTGATGCAATTAGAAGAAGAATCGATTTTTATTTCCTTCTCTCTCTCCCGAGGGGGTCGTGGGCAGATGGTGCTTCCTCGTACGACGGATTAAATGTGCAGCAATGCAGTCCGAGGGGGTGTTCTCTCCGTCGTTGTCAATTAATTGAGGATAATTAACGTGGTAACTGGGGAGGAAGGTTCAACCGTTGACCGGTGTCAGGTGATGGACGTCCGCGTCGCCGTGTTGACGAAGTTTCCCTGGAATTCGTTAAGAAATGATTCTGTCGAGGTTCCTGTGGAAATGGATTAAGTCATTAGGCTAAGAAGAAAGTTCGAAAGATGAGAGAATTGAGGAACATTTTCTCGATGTTCCAGGAGAACTTAATGAATGGAGTCTTTATTGGATTGTGACTGTGGGCGGCTCTCTGTGGATTGGGTCAAGGGTGTATGATTAGCTAACTGTGCTAACTTTTCTGCTTTCATAAATGACAATGGAGATTTAAAGTTGAAACGGAAGAAGATGTTGATGATGGGATCCAGTAGATGACAGCAGAGAATCATGGCACGTGTGTTGGAGAGCTTCTACTCCTGTATCCAGGTGGTACTTACGAGGCGGTTGAGTTTGAGTGAAGGCCGTAGACTGACGAGGGTGCAGAGCGGCAGAACAAATGTAGTGGATGCTATTTCGGATTCCACGTACAGACATGGCTTGATAGTGACGATAGTTTCGACTTCATTCGGAAATATGTCTCCTAACTTCCATCGTTGTAGCGCAGTCTCAGTTGAGGCTGAATTAAGTGCGTCTTGTGAAAACCTCTCAGGTACATACTTACATACTTCTTAGGCCGACTTGAGCAGTAGCTGGCTTCCGCCACGGTCCTAAGCACGCTGCTTCCAGTAATTCACGTCCGCTATGTCGTCTTGGTCTTCAAGCCTCTCAGGCAGTCGTCCATCAATTGAAACACAGGCCTTTTCTTTCCGACTTGGGTGGAGTGTGTCATGTTTCTTTAAAACTCCATCCAATCCCCTCTCCGGATATGTTGACTCCTGAATGTTCGCTATGCTTCCTCAAACACCACCTCTGAACATAGCATTTCTTTCGCAACGATCTGCAGCTGCTTATGGTTGGACTGCGCCATGTTCATCTTCAAAACTGTCGCCTATTGTCACATCATTTGCCTCTTTTTGGCAAGGACCTTGTTCCTCTTGGATGGAGCAGTGCTCCGTGTTTCTTTAGAGACCACCTTTGAAAGCCGCATTACACCGATCTAGTTGCTCTTGAATGAGCTGCGTTCCTTTAGACATGTCGCCTTTGAAAGACGCACACATTCCTTTGCTCACGACCTAGTTGCTCTTCATAGCTGCGGCCTTCGAAAGCCACATCTCCGCTTCAATAAGCACAGCAGCCTTGCAGACGCGTTACACACCCAATAGGACACGGAGCGGCGGTCATTTCGGTATTCCAATTTTCAACTCCTTGTCGTTTCGCTGTTGTAGACCATTAATTAGGCTTTTTAAAGAAACTGGACGAAATGCCGATGTAGATGAATGATCCTTAGAGTTCCCTTAGAGCCCTTTTTCCTCGTTTTCTTAAACCAACGACTCTGGCTGATCACATGCAGACCATTAGTTGGGCATTTTTAACGAAACTTAACGAAGAACAGACACAAGATCTGCTGCCTTCGAGTCCATTTCCCTCGTCCTAGTCTATTCCCTGTTGTAGACCATTAGTCGGGCTTTCTTAACGTAACTCAACGAAGTGCAGTTGCAATATCTATTCTCTTTTTCTCAAGCCAGCGCATCTGGCTGGTCACATGCAGACCATTACTCGGACTTTTTAATGCACCTTAACGAAGAGCAGGCGCAAGATCTATCACCTTCGAGCCCATTTCTCTCGTCCTAATCGATTCCCTGCTGTAGACCATTAGTCGGGCTTTTTTAACGAAACTTAACGAAATACATATAATACAGATGCGGGATCTATACCCTTGGAGCCCGTTTTCCTCATTCTCTCCAACGAACGCATCTCTTCTGATCATATGCAGATTATCAGGCTTTTTTAACGAAACTTAACGAAACCCATACATATATAGGATCTTCTTCCTTCGACCCCCCGTCCCTCATTTTCTCAAACCAACACCTCTAGCTACTGCCATTCCCTCCAACTATTCACTGAAATGAAACGTCTGAAGTCACAACTGAAGTGTGTCATAAATCAAACAACTCCGGCTCTGCTGCAATCGTTAACCGAGCCCCGCTCTCGCCTACCCCCTCTCAACAGTCGGAGATCACGGATTTCCTAGACCTCAAGGCGACGACGGCAACTGGAAATTAATAAATTTCGCCCAAAAGTCAACTCATTTGTCTCATCCTCTGAACAGGCGACATCCTCTCTCTCACTTGGCGCGGCTCCAAGAAAGTTACTCTCGACTGCTGCAGTGGTGGACTTCGGAAGAGCTACTTATGAGTGATTCATTAGATGACAACGCATGATACCATCGCCAAAGGAGAGGACGACGACGACGACGACGACAGCGGGTCTAGACCATTTAACCGAAAATGTTGTTGACGATGTTTGCAATCGTCGCTGGTACTCTGATAGCCCTCTCTCGCTGTATGTGCCCTTCTCGGGGTTTGTCTCATTTGCTGTGCTTAGTCAAGGGTCTCATTATTTTCAAATTTGAAGGTTGAGTTGATTGGAACGACGAAGGTAGGGCGTCACAAATGCCTGATGCGTGAGAAATTTGTGCAATTCTAAATCTTTTGGGTGATGCCCAGGTCCACCTCGCACTGTGGCGCCCTAAGAAGAAGACAACCATTAAACTTCTTACACAACTTTGCTGATCTTAACGATAACGTTGCAAGTGGACTGTAAATGCAAGGAATCACAGGACGCAACCAAGTCTGGGAGTCAGTCTGAGGGAAGATTACAGGGATGTCGAACAGGGGGTTACTAAAACACTACAGAAACCCCATGTTGAATACGATGCAGTTTTTGTGACTGAGAAGAAAGCACTGCCATGATGTGGATTTCTAGGATCGGTCGGCAGGGAATCGTCAGACACTTCGACTAATAACAAGTTCTTTACACTGGCTCCTTGCGAGTAAATCGGTTCTCCTCCTTCGACTGCCATAAGATCACAACTAAGACAGGGACCAGGACCACGACAAAAGACTAAGACCAAGCCCAAGACCAGGAGCAAGACCAGGACTAAGACCAGGACCACGACCAAGACCAGGACCACGACCAAGACCAGGATCACGACCAAGTCCAGGACCACGACCAAGACCAGGACCACGACCAAGACCAGGACCACGACCAAGACCAGGACCACGACCAAGACCAGGACCACGACCACGACCAGGACTAAGACCAGGACCACGACCAAGACCAGGACCACGACCACGACCAAGACCAGGATCACGACTAAGACCAGGACCACGACCACGACCAGGACTAAGACCAGGACCACGACCAAGACCAGGACCACGACCAAGACCAGGACCACGACCAAGACCAGGACCACGACCAAGACCAGGACCACGACCAAGACCAGGACCACGACCAAGACCAGGACCACGACCAAGACCAGGATCACGACTAAGACCAGGACCACGACCAAGACCAGGACTAAGACCAGGACTAAGACCAGGGCCACGACCAAGACCAGGACCACGACCACGACCAAGACCAGGACCACGACCAAGACCAGGAGCACGACCAAGACCAGGACCACGACCAAGACCAGGACCACGACCAAGACCAGGACCACGACCAAGACCAGGATCACGACTAAGACCAGGACCACGACCACGACCAGGACTAAGACCAGGACCACGACCAAGACCAGGACCACGACCAAGACCAGGACCACGACCAAGACCAGGACCACGACCAAGACCAGGACCACGACCAAGACCAGGACCACGACCAAGAACCTAGCCAGCAGGCTGCAAGAAATAAATCAGATCTCTCATCGCATCACACAATATTGAAGCTATAACTTAGGATTTCTAAACTGTATCCTGTTGGCTTCATTTAGGCATTTTTTAGTGCTTCTGTAGGAGCTGCTGCAGAGACAAGGAAGCGAAGGAAAGCATTATGCACCATCTCTGTAATTGCAGCCACCTCTCCTCCTGATGGACAAGTTATCCCCTAAATGTAGGCAACATTAGCCTTGTCATCCTGGTTCGAAGTAAGTCTTCGATTGTTTTTATTAGCAATTGTGATGACAGAGCAGCCTGTCAAGCATATGTAGGCTGTCTCTTTCCCTTGTGACCTGGGGCACGTCATAGGGTGCGCCAGTTTGGCCGGTATCTCCTGCAGAGACCTACGGCACTGTTCGACCGTCTGGGATTTTACACGTGCGCTTGCAGAGGCAGGACGATGTCAAACATTTCTTCCGAGTTGCATTTTTCTTGTTTCCATCAACTTCCATGCATCAAATTACTCCCTCGTCATCACCGTGTACGTGGGCCAAACAGTGCCTGCGAATAGTAACTCAACCGCCAAGCCATACCACCCACCCTCCTCATCAATTAAGCGCAAAGAACACAAGCAAACCGCGTGCCTTCTAGCAAGACCCACCTCAAAGCTTACCGCCATCACGCCTCCCCTTCATTCATTCGACTCAATTTTCTTTCAGTAATGCATCTACTCGAATTTTACTAACTCACTTTTGTACTCTCTCTCTTTTCTTTTCAGGTAAGTGTTCTTAAAAAAAAAACAGAGTGAAACAAGTTCGCCTGCCAAGTGCTTGTCATCGATTACGTAAGTGGAATACCGTTGCATAACTGTTAAGGGCTCTTCATCGTCTCACACCTGATCGCTATTATTTCTGCCTTCACACACATGGCCATGCACGCCACGACGAGCGAATCATAAAGGATAATCCAGCAAATTGCATTTATTGCCTTCCTCAGCTCTCACCTCTAACCACCATCGCCATGGCCACCGGCACCAGCTCTAGCCCTAGTCTTAAGCTCAGAGCCGCGCCGCGTATCCCCACATGCATGTGTACATGCCCCCTACCACACACATCCGTTGCGCGTCCTTCTGCATAGCTCGGGCCTTTGTAGGTCGATGAATCATTCCATTCAGTCCTCTCCCCCCCCCACTCAACATGACGTTGTTTCTTTTCTGTTGTGCACAAGGAGCTTGACTACGACGACGATGATGATGATGTTGCCTGGCTAGTAGCGATGGCGATGACGATTATTTGTCTGTCCCTATATGCGACTTCTTCGTTGCGGCATCAGCGTTTTGCGGTCGTCACGTAGGGACACCAGCCAAAAGGGGAGGGGAGGGGGGAGCAACAGCAACAACAACAGCACCGCCGCCGTCGACTGCAGGAATCATTATAAAATTGAAAATCCATTTCGAGTGTCCTGCTGGTCGTGTTGTTGCAATTTTTTTTTTTATTTTTTGGCTCACAGCTTCACTCGGGCATTCCTCAGTCAGTGAGCAGTCAGTCGGTGAAAGGCCGAAGTCGTCGAGAGTACATTTCGGTGGTTTAATTTGAGTTTTGAATTTCGATACACTTGTGCGGCCACACATTCGGTTCGGTGTTGGATCTTAGTGAGTTCTCAGCAGTCCTTCGGTGTTCAGTTCAAAGGGATACCCGGTCACCAGCAGTCAGTTGCAGCACAGCAGCAGCGCCAGTCAACAGCCAGTCGAATTTAACCGAAGTCGTCCCACGTCAACAATGGTCGCGGTAACAGCATGTGAGAATCGAATCCTTTTTTTTTTTAATTCAAATTCAAATTCAAATTCTATTAAGCTTGTGCCTGTGTGGTGGTGCTTCAGTGAGTGTCCTTTTTTGAAACACGTGACAAAGTGTGCGTGTGGTGCTAATCGAATTGATATGTGTTTCGTCGCAGAATTAAACGAATTCAATCAGATTCCCTTTGATTGGTGCTGGTCCTCCGACAGGGAATTCAATTCTGTCGCATTTTTTTGAGAAGGGCTCGCCCCGATATGAGAAAAAAATCGATTTCGTCTGGGAACACGTGGCGGCGAGAACGAAAGAAAGAATCAGCTTTTTCCAAGTTATTCTCGCTGCCCCTCTCTGCCTCGGTGCCGGGTGAGGGCTGAGTGGGTAGCGCTTTACTGGATAAGGATTATGTAATCCATCGCATCACTCATTCTCTCGCTCTCTTTCCAGTTTGCACAGGGTTCCTGGTGAATTTGCTTTCGCTTCCACAAGAAAAAATGCTCTCTAATCAAGTTTGTTGTTCCTTCTCGATTAATTTTCATTTTGTTCGGCTTGTATTAACGTCGCACGTCCACGTGGCGACAACATGGTGACACATTGCGTGTGGGTGCGAGCGAATTCGTGAGAAAAATCGAAGAATTTGTGCAAAAATTCACCAGCCGACGGAGAGGGAACCCTGAATTCACATCCGTGACACGTGCTTTGAAGTTGATTTGGGGAAATTGTTAATTTTTTTGATGTTGGGCTTTGAAGGGAGAGCCTTGTTGGATTTGGTGGTGGGTTTCAATGCAACATCAGGAAAATTCGTTTAAATCTCTAAATGATTCCAGAAGTGTCGACATTAGACGACTCTGGCGACGACATGATGGACAACCACCCAACCGAGCGAGCATATCATGTACCTTGTCGTTACTGGGTTCCTTCTCGGATCCTTCTCGGGAAGCAGACCCCGTCAAGCAGCTAAAACGAAGTCTTTATGTGGTTTAAACACACGCGCCGAGCGATCAACCATCGGGCAGCGCAAGGTCAAGCTCAGTTTGAAACCAGAAGGAGGAGATATCCAACTTTGGCCAGAACTACCCTGGTCCACGCCAACGAGAGAATAGTCGAATTTCCTTGTATTTAACATTCTTTTCGGTTGGAGAAGGGTTTCAGCTGTTCACAACGGCTCACACGTATTCACAGACACGTCGTTTAAAAAAAACGCTGTCAGATGAAATCCTCTGATTTCTGTTTGAAGCTCAGTCTGAGGCCCTGCTGCTTGTCGCTTCTTCGAGTTTCCCTTGGCAACGTGCATAGAGACCCGGCGAGGCGCATTGCTCCCCCGAGACAGTTGAAGCGAAGTGTTGTGCCACATTCTTCCTCGGCATTATTCAGAAGTCGAAGATGGCCGATGGCTCTGCCTAAACGCGGCTCAGTAGTCGTGTTTCGCCGCCTCCTGCTACGTATCAGGCGTCAATCGTCGTCAATCGTCGCCAATCGTCGTCAATCGTTGTCAGTCGTCGTCAATCGTCGTCAATCGTCATCAATCGTCGTCAATCGTCGTCAAACGTCGTCAATCGTCGTCAATCGTCGTCAATCGTCGTCAATCGTCGTCAATCGTCGTCAATCGTCGTCAATCGTCGTCAATCGTCGTCAATCGTCGTCAATCGTCGTCAATCGTCGTCACCAAATTGGCTGACGAAGCTGCCTAAATGCGACAACTGGTGTTTGTTTCTTCCTGCTTCGTATCAGGGGTCAATCGTCGTCACCAATTCGTCTAAATATAAAATCCTGTCCATTTTCTGTTCACAGTGTGTGCTCCTACAGTCGAGAATGGACTCGGGGCAACCAACAATTTTCTCCAGAGAGCATGATCTCTTCTCAGTTCCAAAGACCAAAGTGGTCCAAGGACCTTTTCCAGTCGTATCATGGACGTTCTCTAGATCAGAGCTTCTCTGAGCTGTCCACGCGATCGATTTGATGGATGTACCCTAGGCCACCACTGCACTATACTTGGTACACGTCCTCGTCGAAGGTTTTACGAGCTGGCCATTGGTCGATATACTTGTTCTATCCACTTTAGGCGTGCTCTAGACGCTGCTTGATGTCGAAAAAGCGACAAATCTCCTCCCACGTGTCGTCATCCGTCAAAACATGAAGAGGCCAACTCAAAAGTCATTTCAGTTGTTCAGATCTTTCCCAGCTGCCTCTGTAGACACACTCGTGGCGACAGGACGAATTCGAGGCGAAAACCACCATGTCCTCTCGAGTAAAAATCGATCCCCGATGGCCCCAACGCCACAGCCAACCATTCCTGACAAAACGCGACTATTAGTCATTTTCGCCTCCTCTTGCTTCTTATTTAGGCGTCAACCGTCCGAGAATGTCCTCCAGACTCCCATCTCACCACCGACTTACACCCATCGACCACCAAAAACACAGATCTTCAGAACAATCTCCTCCTCCCTCCAACATTTCCCGACGCACCCGAACAAAATTTCACCGAAAAACGACCAAAAATCCAGTCGAAGTACTAGTCGCCCAGGAATCTTCAAAAACCAGTAGGTATCCCTCCCCATACCCCTTAAAAGCGTATATGAGACAAGTAGGCATCTTGTCTAGGAATTTCTTGCGCAGTACGCAGCTGGACTGAGATACAATTTTGTGTCGCATATCTGGTTTTTCATACAAATGTCCGAAAGCTCTATCTCCAAAACGGTGCGTCGTAGATCGATGATTCAAAGGACAAGTATTAAGAGAATGACATGAACTTGCTAGTGGCATCTTTGATCTGGACTGTAAACATCAGTTTAGGACGTCGTTTTAAGGTTTTCATGAATGAGAGGAGATTTGTTGCAAGTTTTGTGCTTGTCTGGTGACATTCGAGCAGGAACGTGTCTTTAAAAAAATGTCGAGCACTGTCGTTAATCTGTTTTAATAGCGTTTCTTCTTCCGTATCCCTCAACGTCGATTGAATCCCTTCATTAATCCCCTGTTTTAGAGGCCAAGACCCATTCTCCAACTGAATTAGATGGATTCCCTTCCGGCATCCCTTCATATATTCGAATATTCGAAAGAGAAAATGCAAGTTTTTGACTTCATGAAACCGAAACGCTATGCTGAGACGCTACCAAGAGATTCCAAGCTCACACCAAGCCTCGTCTGCACTCGTTCCAACTCGACAGCTGCCCTAAAAATCCATTTCTTCCCTACTCGTCCTCCCAATTGCCATATTGCCATCCCATCGTGAACACCTCTTCCCATTTCCCCACACTCTCGGTCAAGCTAAAAACCGCACAAAGAAGAAAAACCCGACACAAAAACATCCCCACACACCAACTTTCTTCGGATCTTCCGTGTCACCCTGTGGAAGCACCTACGTGCTTGTACATATTTTTTTCCCAGAGAAAAGCTTCCGCCGATAGCTTCCAAGTTCTGCCGAGTTGGAATTTCGCTTCGGCAGCAAGCGCTTATCGATTTGCCGTTCAGTGTAATCGCAGAAACCTAAGCAAAGGACGACGCGGAGAGCACCTCTCAGATCCTATTTTTTTTTAGTTTTTCCTTTTTTTTTATCCCTTTTTTGCTTTTATTTTTTCCCATTCCCGTACAGCTTCCCAAGTGAGTCCCTTTCCAAAATTCCAGTGTTTTCTTTTCACAAATATCCTGGAGAACCTTTGAATTATCCCTAAAACTATAAATTATCGATTTTTCGTTCGTCCCCCACCCGCCCCGGCTCCTCTTTCCTGCTTTCCGTGTGTCGCATAAGTGAGTTATTACGCGTTATTTTTTCCTGGTGCATTTTGTCCAGTGACGTGTGCTATTTTTGGTAATTGCCAGGAGTGGCAAGCACCATGCAGCACTTCTAGGGAGTCGAACTCCAGCCGTTGTTGCAGTTGTTGTACTGCAGGCGACAATTATTTTCAGTCGATCCAGTGTGTGTGCGTGTTTTTAAATTTTGTTCGTCCTTTTTTTTTTTGATCGCCTTGACGTGTGAAAGTTCTCGATTGTCGGCTCTCGGAGCTGTGGAGCAAGCGAAGGAGGGGGCCGATGCGAAAAAGTTGAAGGCTGTTACCCTCAATCGATTTTTCTCCAGCACCGAAGCAAAGGTAATTCAGTGAATTGCAGGGATTTTCTTCCATTTTTTTTTTCTTTTTCAGCTTATTTCCTCTTCTCTCTTGTGCATGCCAGTGGGGGGAGGGGAACCGAGAAAAGGGGTTAAGTTTTGTCGTCAGGATGACGTGGACTGCTTAAATGCAGGCGCTGGGTTCTCCAGCTCAAAATGGTGACATCGAGCGCTTATTGAGGACACGACTAATGTCTGGTCGTTAGCTGGGTTGGGTTGGCTCTGTGTGTGTGTGTGTGCTTTAACGATGATGGCATTTTCTGAGGAAGAAAAAAACCGTGTGTTACGTGTTCGGGACATTCAACGACTTTCAAATGTCATTGAGGACAGCACGAAGGGACGATGGGGTTTTTATTTCTAGGAAAATTACGTCACAGTGCTCTGGAAGGGAGGTGAGTAGGCAATTTTTACATTTTATCCTCTCATCATGGCTTGCAACTTAGAAATTCGAAGAAATGAAAAGAAGGGGGTTTTGTGCTGATAAACGTTTTATTGATTATCTAAAAATACATCGGGAAGCTTAAGCTGCGAGGCCACCCCATAAGCTTTCTTTTAAAAGCTTTTTTCTTATTAAATTTTCATTCGCCCATCTATGGTTTCTCTGAGTGCTTTTGCTGGATTCGTTCGATATTGGGTGGTAGGTGACAACAATTTAAGACTGCCCTGCCCTGACTAAGTCTGTTCAAGACGGTTTGAGACTCCCCGAGTCTGTGTACGAATTTCCAACGCTGCCTAGGATTGTCCGAGGCGGTTTAAGACACCCAGCGACTGTCCAATGCTGTCTAAAATTGTCCGAGGCGGTTTAAGACTCCCTGAGACTACGTACTACTTTCCAACGCTGTCTAAGACTGTCCGAGGTGGTTTAAGACTCCCCAACTGCCCAAGACGGTGTAAGACTCCTTGCGTCTGTGTAAGACTGTCCAAACCTACTCAAGGAGTGTTTAAAACTTCCCGAGACTGTGTAAGACTGTACAAGAGTGTGCAAGAGTGTCCAAGATTTCAGCAACAAGGCAAACATGAGCACAGTCCAAGACTCCAACAGACCAATTCAGCAGTTGTTTGTGCTAATTACCGTGATCAAACGTCTCGCATGCTTAGTACGACGGAGTCCATACATTCAGAGTCACAAAAACGACGACTAAAGCCTTCAGTTTGAACATAAGTTCACGCCTTAATGGACAATCTCTTTCTTTTACGTCGTCAAACTCCTCTGCTGCTCTACGGGTTTCGGCACCTGGTTGCAATGCCAAATTCTTGGCCATCTCACGATCACTCACGACTCGACTAGTAGTCGCGGTGACCTCTATGGTCTGGTGGTGGTGTTTATTTCCACTCTCTGTGCGAATCGAAACCGCACGGTCAGACTGGAAGTGGGATTCAAGAGGCCTCAGCTCCGGGGGTACCAGAATATAACCTCCTCGTCTCTAGAGGCCTCCAAAATCGAGCTTCGTCTCTAGAAAGGAACTCAGTTGGGTAGCTTTTAAGACACGTTACTGGTGGCGGCACTACTGAATCGCGTGAGCAGTCATCTCTTCAATCTTGATGACCACCTTGAGCGGTTGGTCCGATTTTAGATGACTCGCGGCGTTATTCTTGCGTGCTAGCGTCTCGAATGTTTTCTTCCAGCTCCTCTAAAGTGATTGGCTCGCACTAGAAAATATTCGAGTGGTGTCAAGTCGCAGGCCAATTGCTGAACGCTTGCCTTGAGATGACCTCCAAGTTGTCTCCAATCTCCAGTCGATGATCACTCGCCTTGAGATCCAAGTTGCTGCCAAGTTGCCTCTAATCTCCAGTCATTCTCCATCGCTGCCAACAATCGTCATCCTTGTCCCCAATGTTCAGTTTTCCCTAGTCTCACTTGTGAAACCAAGCATTTATCTTGCGCCTGAGCTCCTGGATCTAGTCAAAGCTGCCTTCAAACGAACTTGATCTCGCAGCTGAGGCCTTTGATTCCACACCCTTTTGAGAAGTTTCCTTCTAGGAAAGGTGGCGATGCAGACAGAGACTTTTTCTATCCACGACAGTTTGCCAATAGAGTGCTTTCTTTTCCCCCTCAGCCATAACCCCTCGAACACAAGTGAAAACAAGTATCCAACGCCTCGAGGAGAAACAAAATCTTGTCCGGAGTCCATTAGGCCCAAACTATCCACTCAAGTGTCACCCGGTCGCAAACAAATCTCCGCAGTCCTTCAAAGCCATCTTCTCATCGTCGCTCGTCCTCTCCACGGGACCTTATCGCTTAACGAACGATGTTCATCGATTTAAATTCGGATTGACATCGCCTGCAGCAAAAAAGTTCCAATAAATCTCGTCTTCTCTATCCAGCGTCCCATGCGTCCACAAAAGGGCCACACCCTCCTCTCTTCAGCTGCCATTCCAAGCGCCACGGGACAACAACGATACTATTGTTGTGTCAATATATTTTGCAAATAAACTCGAAGCACTCTCGCTCGCATCACACTTTTCGAAAAGTTCCCTCGCAATACAAGCAAAACCAATTTACTCCATTTCAGCTGTGTAAATAGAGAGAAAAAATCCCTGCGGAACTTCTGCCTGCCGACCGTCCACTGAGACGTGTGTCCTGTGCGCGCAGAGTAAGAGCGTTGGGTAACAGAAAAAAAGTCAGGCGTTGATTTTCCCACCGGATCCTCACATGTTTCCCTGGTTCCTTTAGAGCGTCGGACAGGGAGCGTCTTTAATTGAATTTATGCGATGTAAAGTCCTGCGAAACAGACGACGTGTAAGAAAGATACCACCCTCCCTCTCTCCGTGTTAATTAAGTGAATTAAGGAGCCTCTCTAATGTCGTCCGTCCCTCTGGGCGAACGAAGGTGGCTTGTGCATTCGAATCGTCGCCATTCGGGGAAACTTTGAAGAGGTGTACACTGTAGGTGCATCTCCTGTGAGCAAGAAGGACTTAATGAAACGTCAGCATCCATCATCCTTCTCCACTTTCGGGGGTTAATTGCGAAAGTTTTTCATTCCCCGTTGAAATGGCCCCAAAAACACAGCGAAATGAATGATTTTCAACGGAAATAAACTGAAGATGAATCAAAAAGTTGTAGAATGCCGTCGCAGCACAACGTTTCATTTCCAACTTCGTCCTTCTCTCGAACGATGCCAAAGCATGGAGAGAAGAAGGGCTGCGATGGTGGTTTGGTTTGCGTCTAATTACGAAGCAGTGCCAGAATTAATTTCCATTTTCTTTCAATTACTCGTGCCATTTTCTTGGCATAACATTGAGTTCCACTTCGTGGAGAAGAAGGAGGGGAAGGAGGATAGGAGTGCGTGACGTGTGCTCACAACGATGTGAGTGCCGAGTGGTTGCGACTCTTGCTGCGAAATGAGTTTAGACTGCAAATTTTCTCTCTGGGATGCATAATCTTGGGAGTTGATCCTTTTAGTTAAATGTTGACAATTCTAAGTGTGGCTGTGTGTTGGATTACCATCCCTCCATCCCCCCATCACCCCACCCATGAGAGCAACGACTGAAGGCGTACTTGAGAGAGCTTAATGAGAACCATGATGTCGTCGTCATCATCGTTGGTACTGAGGATGGATTGAAAATTAAGTGCAAACTTAGCATGTCATTGTTAAGGGGTTCTTAATGCGTTCCTCTTTGTAGATCCAAATGATGGATTCTTCACTGGATTTTGTGGCTTTCGATGGGAGCGGGTTCTCGTTTATTTTTTCGTAGCTTGTGGCAAGTTTTAAGTGCAGTCTTAAGGGCGGGGTGACTACAAGTGGAACGCTGTTTGAGGAGTTGCCTTTGAAAATCAAATGCAACTTAATTGCGTCTTATCTTCTGCTCTAATTGTGCAAGTGCTCGGCTACTTTTCAAGGCTTCATGTGGCTTTACTCATCGTTTGTAGATTGCCTTCCATGGGTGTGATTCATCTAGAGGTTGCAATTTGATTTTAACGTATTTTACATTGATTTTCAAAGATATGCCAATGTTTTTATACCACTTTGAGGGTAGAATGTTGCCATTTTCAAAAGTGTATAACGAGAACGCCTAGGATCGTGGTTTGCAGACTTCAGCTTCCTTGAACCAAAGACCAGCCATTCGCCGATCAACCACAGCCTCATCTTCCACCCATCCGCTGTTCCCTTCACCGACACTCCCTACCCACAACTCCCCCCACACTGATGGACTTTCAATCCTCATTCATCTTCAAAGGTCCCTCCGCCCTTCAAGGGAACAAAGAAAACGAAAAAAATCAAGTAACTTGTGATTTTCACCCCACAATCACTCTTCTTGTTGATTCTCATTGTTTCAATGTAGCACGCGTGGACTCCCTCCACTCATGTTTCGCTTTTTTGTGTTCTTTTCTTCCACTTCACTTGCAAAGAAACAGAGGGAATAAGACAAACGAAATCTTTGATGACAGATCTGACAGATTATCTCGCTCTGCTTAGACGGCGAACTCTGACAAGCGATTCAACAGTCGTAATCCGACTTTTGCTGGCGATAAGCAGGAAAAAAGAGGAAACTCTCTGTCTTTCGCCTGCAATTTGATGGAGCAGAAAAAAGTTCCCCCTTTTCGTACGTTTATCCTGCTCGTGGGCACCCTAATGCTCCGCCGCGGCCGTAAAGACCCCGCCTCGCAATACATTTACATTTCAATTCTCTGTTTTATGAGAGTCCGGGTGAAGGTGGGTGGGGATTGTATGTCTTTTTTTGTGCTTCCCCTAGAGATGTGGTACATTTGGAGAGCTGAAAAATATATGTGGTTCGCAGCAGCCTGCAGATCGATTCATTTGTCCTGCAAATTGAAGACGTGATGCATGGGAAATGGACTCATTCTCCGGTGGGACGACGTGGTGTTGCTCATGTGCACACGAAACGTCCTTCCACTTTGAAGAGCGCATCGAATAAATAATTCAATTCCATCTCTGAGTCCAATTACTCTCTCGGAATAGGCACACACCGCGCACATGTTGCACATTCATTTGCGAAATGAGGGTGCCACGAAATGGCTTTTGTTTCTCCGACAGATGCTGACGGTGGCTGATACGGGCGTGATGATAATGATGACAAAGGATGTTGGATTTTGTATCGTATTCGTTGTTTTCCTGTGGATTTGTTAACATTTAGATGGATATCGGAAATTCGATGTGGGGGAGGCATTGTTTGGTCTTTGAGAGGTGGGGAGGGCGTATTGAGGTGATGGGATGTGGGTAGAAAGTGGAGATAATCAATATGCCTTGAAACGACTGGATTTTGCTTACTTTGTGATCTCGAACGAGAATGCCACGTTGAAGAGAAGACAACGAGGTTGAGGTTTGAGCTGGCTTGAGCACTGGCTGTGAGGAAGATCCTTAGAAAGGTTTCGCTTTCGTGATCGGTGCACGGAGGGTTTGCAGAGAAAATATCGTTCGAACGTTGGTCCCTTGAAGTTACGTTTATTTCGCTAAGAAACGACATATTCTTTATTGTCGCAGCATTGGAGCCTTGATTTATCCCGTTCTGATCCAAACTGATCAAATTTTCTGACGATGCTCCTACCATTCTGTCGTAAAATGGTCGATTGACAGAAGCACAGTCCAAATAAGGGTGACCAGCCAAAAACGATAGCAAAAGAACTTAAAATAAAACAACAACGGTGTGAGATCAAAAATTGATTCTGGCTTTATTTTGAAGCCACGTTCATGTCATTAAAGTGCAGACGTAGTTAGCCGCCCTTTTTAACTTGTTTGGTATCGTCATGATGCATCATCAAAGGTGTAGACAAGATCTATCCATACAGTCACCAGAGAAGAAATTCACTTGAAATGTCCACCATTTTGAATCCATCCTGTGCTGGTTTTCCTTCCAGTCAGAAGACAAACATCAATAATTTCCACTTCACCGACAAAACACACTCTTTCCGCTCTCCTAACTTTTGCTCCCCACTCAGCAGATTAACACCCCGAGTCGGATGCATCTCTCGAAACCTCATCCATTTGCAATCGTTGCCACCCGTCGCCCATTATCCGGTTAACCCAACTCAGACGGACACGGATGAAATGTGCATCTGGAGAGAGATAGAGAGTGCCTGCCTGTTCCTCTTGTGGTCCAGCGTCGCATGGCAATCTTTCCGTCCATATGGTCAACCTAAACGACAATCGTCATCGTCAACATCATCGTCGTTGTCTAAACAAAAACCCGGTCCAGAGGTGGGACGAAAAGGATGGGTCCTGGATGTGTGCTGCTGTCACACGTCCAATGTCCTTTTTCGAATTGAATCCGGCTCCCTGTCCCCAGAGCCGGAGTGAGGAGCTCCTTCAATGGTCCTCGTTTGGCGGAAGTTTAAGCTGTCATAAAAGTGGGGAAATTAAAATGAATGTCTGCGGGGCAATAAGTGAACCGAGCAGAGAACCGGAAAAGGATGTTGCCAGGGAGTGGGTGGGTGTGTACTTCTGCTGATGCTTCCTAATGATATCTCATGAATTGTTAAGCGAAACATGTACAGACTCTTAGCAAGTGCCACCGCCCCGTCGCCGACACCAGTCGAGAGGTACGAATTCAGATATTAATTTCATATCGCTGTCAAATTATTTGCCAGTCTCTCTGGGGATGCGTCCCACCGGGGGGGTGGGTGTTGGCTGGGGGATGATCTCAACCCTTCAGCAGCAGCCGCAGCAGCTCATGTGTGATTGAAATAATTGTGCCGCCACTCGTGCACACATTTGTTTAGGACGTTACTGCAAGGGTGGAGGGGGAGGGGGGGGGGGGGGGGGGGTGCGCTTAAAAGCCGTTTCGTTCGTCATTATTTGAATGACAAAACCGGGCGATGTGGAGGGGGTGAGAAGACTTCTGGCACTCTGATGGTGTGCGATGGCAGAGGACCCTTCAGATGGCTCGTGATTCGGTTGAGATTTTTGATGGCAAAGGATTAGGAATAATTTACGAGAATGATTTGTGGTTTTTTCCGTTTTGACACCTCGCTTGTGCGGGCGTTGGCGTGGCAGAAATACAACTTGAAGCGACACACACCGCGGAACAATGGCAGATGATGTGTGTGCTCTAGACGTCGCCATTGTTTGTGAGGTGTTAAGTGATAAAAGCGAACAATAGATGGCTTTTTAATGACTTGGCGTCAACAGCAACGGTTTTCGGTGATGATGGAATACATTAGGGAGAGCACGAGCGAGCTAGCGAGCGAGCGATGAGTGCGTGATTTGTGTGCGAAAAGTCATTTCGTGAGTGATTGCTTAAAGGAAGGTGGTGTGGCGTGGGGCGCGGTGGTGGTTGGATGTTTTTAATTAAGGATATCTATCGCGAATACACTTTAGATAATGAGAACTGGGAATTTGATGGAGGAAGAAGGCTCTGTGAAGATGTGGGACATTGATTTTGTTTGATTGCTTTTGGCGACATTGTTGAGGAGTTGTGTTTAAACTCAAGCGAGTCCTTCCATGAGACATCATCATGTTAGGAAATGTACCCTATTTTGAACCTCGAGCAGTCGATATTCCGAAAAAAAAAATGGATAAAAAGGGGGGACATTTCCTCGATTTCATTTGAAAATCATCATTATGAGTGAAGCTCAAATGTAATCCAAGTGAGATCTTCATCTTATCTCACGACAGCAGCGTTCAGGGATTATTTTCTTCACGATTTTGGAGTATTTTTTCCATTAATTATTCTCAAGCCACCTCTTCCCATTCTATGTTTACTGATTCTTCTTCGTTTTCTTCTTATCCGTCCTCCTATTCTTCATCTTCTTCTTCTTCGTTTCCGTCTTTTTCTTCTTCGTCTCCGTCTTCTTCTTCTTTTCATTCATCTACGTCCTCTTCTTCATCTTCTTCTTCTTCGTCTCCGTCTTCTTCTTCTTCTTTTCATTCATCTACATCCTCTTCTCCGTCTTTTACTTCTTTGGCTGGCTCTACAGTCCGGGGTGAACCTAGGCCTCAGCCAAAATGCCTCTTCATCCAGCACTGTCTTGTGATAGTTGCTTCCAGCTACGCACATTCAACTGATTGAGGTCCCTTTCTAGCTGTGTACGCCAGCAGAGGCGCGGTCTTCAATCACCGCGTCGTCCCTAGCCATTGGGCCGTAGCATTGGTGTCCATTCGCTCTACATGACCGACCTAGTCATCTGAGCTCGTCTCAGATTCGATCTCGTTTGATCAGATTCATGTCGCTGTACAGCCCATACAGTTCGTCATTCAGTCGCCTCCTCCACACCACCAACGGCCAAAGATAATACGAAGGACTTTCCTCTCGAATCGACGAAGCATTTCTTCGTCCGCTTTAGTTAGTGTCCTTGCTTCTGCAGGCCTGCAACCATCAAGGTCTTGTGTAGGCATATCTAGGTCCTTCGAGAGAGGGTTTTATTCCTCAATTGGCTCCCAAGCCCAAAAACACAGCGACTGGCACGAGTGATCCTTCGTTTTTGTCTCGACGGTAGTGTCATTGCTTTTCAGCTTTTCAGCAGCCACTCTTGTGCTATCACGAGTGGAAGGCACCTACAGCTTTATCCCGACTCCGAACGGCTGGAAGTTTGAGAAGCTTTTTGTAGCCATTTATACTCGTTGAGCATTGTCGGTGATTCGAATGAGGTTGGGCCGTGAAATGAATTTCTTTTTGTAGCAGGAATCGAACCTAGACAGGTAGGTTCAAGTGCGTAGGAGTCGACGCACATACCCACAACGTTACGGGCCACCCGCCTAGACTAGCTGCCGCCTATATTGACGCTTTTTTGGTTTTTTTTTGTTTTTGAGGTTTTTGTTAAAACATGCTAAAAGGTCATAAGTGTAGTAAAAGGAAATCCAATATTTTTTTCCAAGAGATGACTTTAGTAATCCATATCTCTAACCATCAGCCAAATTCCTGTTGACATTGGCCACTGTTAGTTCCTATTTTCTTTTTGAAAATTACACTGACGATGTTTTTGTGGTAAAAATCCAACGATTTCACTTGTCGGTCATCCACTGAGGTGCCTACTTTATGAAGAGCGACAGACATCCCACTCATCGACCTCTTGCTACGAATTTGATATACATCCTGCTCTAACTAAATTCGGAGTCTTGAGCCGTGATGTGGTTCTTCTGCTTCTGTGAAGTCCTACATCTCGTTTCGATTGTCGACTTTTTGAATTGCCATTCGCTTGTACATTTTTATATGCATCCACTGTACTTTTCTCGATCGCCTCCGATGGCTCAGACTATCCCTTAGACGGCTGCGGTGGTGATAGAATTTGGATTGCGTAGGGGAGTGGCAGCTGTATGGCGCAGTTAGATTGATCCCCGACTCCCAGTGAAAGCTAAGTTAATACGCTTTATCCGGTTTTCAAATCTGGTCCAGTCACCATTTGCCGATTATACTTCTGAATCGTGCATTCGGGCTGTGTCCATTTAAGGGATCTGTTCGATTGACAGAGCTGTCTTCTCTAAACCTCGATTAAAAGGAGGTTACATCGTAGCGCCATCTCTGAGTATCCGCTTCCGGCTTGGGTTCCCCTTTACTTACCTCTAGACAGCTGCCGAACTTATGTAGACCAATTTAGGCCCCTACCTTTAGTATCATTGGATTCTAGCCCTGACAAGGACTTTTTGAGTGTAGTTTAAATTAAGGATTGACTTTGAATGTTGGAGGTTTCTAGGACCAGCTGAGACTAGCAGAATTAGCTGCTAACTCAGGCAGGTCGACCTTCATTTAGTGAGAACAGAGCCTCTGTTGTGTCTGTCTTAAGGTTTAAAGAAACGAAAAAAAACAGCCTAAACTGTGTGCGTGTGATAGCTGTCCCTAATTTAATCTCCTGTGATCTTGGAATGCCTGTAGGCGCTGGTAAAGAAATGACGAATTGGCTTTTGGACAGACTTTGGTGCGCGAATTGATGCGTCAATCTCTGAGTGATGCCTGCAAGCGTTTAAAGGTTTAGTTCGCTAGGGCTCAACATGCTCCTCTTCGACTTGTGTAACAATGTGCAGCACTTTAACAAGTGAAAGAGTCGAGGTCAGATTTGCACTGCATTTTGGACAACATTTTAGCAAACCTGTGGTGGTGCGACTTTATGGCTCGCAAGCCCTTAGACTGGCCGTCACTTCTCGTCTCAGATGGCTAGGTAATGTAGAGCGAATGGGCACCAGAGCTCCGACCCGGAAAGTCTTAATCTACAACCGAGAGGGACCCCTCCTGGCGTACAAAGGGACATGGGTGCGATACAAACCCAGCCGAGCCTTAAAATGAACGACATGTCGTCTTAAGTTTTAAATTTCCCATAAATTCGGTGGAATTGGATGTGTAGTCTACTCTATTTTGAAGCAAGTTCACCAAATGTCTTCTTCTCCTCCTTTCTGTGGCGTTTCAGTCCCATCCCGAGTCTCACTAAATTTACGATCCGAATTCTCACATCACATCCGCCGCAGTGTATCATCATTCTGTCGCAAATAGCAGACCGAAAAAGTCGTCTACGACGAGACAACAACAACAACAATCATTTGAAGCGCAGTTTACGACCCAATTTCGTTCAGTAAAGCGAACAGCACACCACCACATACCATTGCCTCGACTGTGAAATGAAATGAAATGAAATGAAATGAAATTAATTTCATCAACGTCCTGTCACTCGGATTTTAGTACTTTCATTTTATGGAACCACACCTCTCCGGCATGTCAATCACATCATCATGACAAATGACTGCTTCCACACACACACACACAGACTCCGGCCAACCCGGTCGAACAGTCAATAATGGGAATCTGTGGCAAAGAGAAAAAAAAAAGATATCCCACCAATAACCATCAATCCCAGGACGAATCAAAATTCATCCGACGAGGATAAAAACGAATCGCCTCCTTTGCCGCCCATCAAATTGTCATCACGGCGCGTCGCAATACCGACTGTAGTCGGCTCACACCTTCAGCTGCGTCCTCCGTGTGGACACGGAGTCTCTGTTTGGAGTCCATCTCGTCGATAGGTTGGCAGGATCAATCGACCGTGGAACCGAATCGGCGTCACTGATGAACGCTCTAAGACGCTTACCTTTTTTTTTCCAGTCCATCAGGCTCGTCGCGCTGTGTTGTCGGAGCGGGGAGGGGCCGCCGACATCGTGTTTATGAGTGCTCGCCGTCCATAAAAGGTGGACACACACTCCAGTCGGGTCGTAAAAGGTTTTGTTTTTTTTCCGTGTGAGCCCCTGACACGGGCGACGACGACTCTGACGCAAAACTCAATTTCGTTGACGGCGGGGGTGGCAACCGTTGGTGGCGACCGGCGGTGGTGGTCCACCTCGTAGTTTGTTTGCTTTTCTCTCGTCCCTGGTTCTGGTTGGTAATTTTTATTTTGTGTGTCCTCATTCGAAATTCCATCCCCAGCGTGTTCATGCATCATGCTCAGGACCACGACATCCCCACCCAGCCGTCGACCGTGCAGCGATAAAGCACACACAGAGCGCTCTCCGTGCATCAAGGTGAAAGTCATGAATAAATAAGAACGAGCGATAGCCTCTGTCCCGGGCCCGGGGGAGTTGGCCGGATGGAAGCTACGAAATTGCTGCTTGTCACTGGCACACACTCTTTCAGTGGACGTCGCCCCTCCCTCCCCGGGGGCGAGGGCATGACATGATGGTCCCTATTTGTTCATCTCCGTTAGAGATGTGTTTGGCGTGCGTGTGCTCAATGGAGGCGCTCGCATTTGCATTGAAATTGTGAAAAAAAAGAAAAAAAAAACAAGGAATGAAGAAATTCTCTTGCGGAACGCTGCAGGCGTTGGTGGTGGTGGTGGCGCGGCGGTGGACCAGTGAGAGGCAGGCTGGAAATTGTGTTTCGCTCCTTTTCACCGGGAAAATGCAAACAAATGATGTTTGCCCGGGCTGCGATGCAGAGGGGTCCGAAGAGGGGTTCGAAGAGTGGGAGCGAGTGTATGCATGGCGCGTTTACAATGGTAATTGGGTACTTTATAAGGATTTTAAACAACGGAAAGAAATGAGCCTTAAATGAGGGTACAATAAATTCTTGTTCAACCGAGAATAAGCTTATAATGAGAGAAGGCTGTTTGAGGGGACGGGGTGCGAGTGGGTTTTGACGTGATGGAGAGTTTTTGTGGGCAAGAGTGGTATTGCTTGGAAATGCGAAAGCATCTAGAAGCGAATAGTGGACAGCCAATTCATCACAGATCCGTGTCGCGGTTTCAATGCACTCTCGCCTTCAAATGATTCACATCTGCAATTCGAGCATTCTCCAAAAGAACTCTCTCTCTGCTCTAAAGAGGTCGTTACAGTGGTTGTTCACTTGGAGGTTTCAATTTGAACTGAAACAAAAATACGTCACGATTTAGAAAGTTGGCAATATTCTTACATCAAATTAAAGGGGAGACTTTGTCATTTGTCCTGCGACATAGAATCGAAGCAGTGTGCATTGTAAAAGCTTCTGAAAAATACACGATTCTCCAATATCACTACAACATGTGGGATGTTCTCGCAACATGACAAAATTTGAAGCAATTCAAATTGCCAATATGCCTTGAAACGACTGGATTTTGCTTACTTTGTGATCTCGAACGAGAATGCCACGTTGAAGAGAAGACAACGAGGTTGAGGTTTGAGCTGGCTTGAGCACTGGCTGTGAGGAAGATCCTTAGAAAGGTTTCGCTTTCGTGATCGGTGCACGGAGGGTTTGCAGAGAAAATATCGTTCGAACGTTGGTCCCTTGAAGTTACGTTTATTTCGCTAAGAAACGACATATTCTTTATTGTCGCAGCATTGGAGCCTTGATTTATCCCGTTCTGATCCAAACTGATCAAATTTTCTGACGATGCTCCTACCATTCTGTCGTAAAATGGTCGATTGACAGAAGCACAGTCCAAATAAGGGTGACCAGCCAAAAACGATAGCAAAAGAACTTAAAATAAAACAACAACGGTGTGAGATCAAAAATTGATTCTGGCTTTATTTTGAAGCCACGTTCATGTCATTAAAGTGCAGACGTAGTTAGCCGCCCTTTTTAACTTGTTTGGTATCGTCATGATGCATCATCAAAGGTGTAGACAAGATCTATCCATACAGTCACCAGAGAAGAAATTCACTTGAAATGTCCACCATTTTGAATCCATCCTGTGCTGGTTTTCCTTCCAGTCAGAAGACAAACATCAATAATTTCCACTTCACCGACAAAACACACTCTTTCCGCTCTCCTAACTTTTGCTCCCCACTCAGCAGATTAACACCCCGAGTCGGATGCATCTCTCGAAACCTCATCCATTTGCAATCGTTGCCACCCGTCGCCCATTATCCGGTTAACCCAACTCAGACGGACACGGATGAAATGTGCATCTGGAGAGAGATAGAGAGTGCCTGCCTGTTCCTCTTGTGGTCCAGCGTCGCATGGCAATCTTTCCGTCCATATGGTCAACCTAAACGACAATCGTCATCGTCAACATCATCGTCGTTGTCTAAACAAAAACCCGGTCCAGAGGTGGGACGAAAAGGATGGGTCCTGGATGTGTGCTGCTGTCACACGTCCAATGTCCTTTTTCGAATTGAATCCGGCTCCCTGTCCCCAGAGCCGGAGTGAGGAGCTCCTTCAATGGTCCTCGTTTGGCGGAAGTTTAAGCTGTCATAAAAGTGGGGAAATTAAAATGAATGTCTGCGGGGCAATAAGTGAACCGAGCAGAGAACCGGAAAAGGATGTTGCCAGGGAGTGGGTGGGTGTGTACTTCTGCTGATGCTTCCTAATGATATCTCATGAATTGTTAAGCGAAACATGTACAGACTCTTAGCAAGTGCCACCGCCCCGTCGCCGACACCAGTCGAGAGGTACGAATTCAGATATTAATTTCATATCGCTGTCAAATTATTTGCCAGTCTCTCTGGGGATGCGTCCCACCGGGGGGGTGGGTGTTGGCTGGGGGATGATCTCAACCCTTCAGCAGCAGCCGCAGCAGCTCATGTGTGATTGAAATAATTGTGCCGCCACTCGTGCACACATTTGTTTAGGACGTTACTGCAAGGGTGGAGGGGGAGGGGGGGGGGGGGTTGAGGTGCGCTTAAAAGCCGTTTCGTTCGTCATTATTTGAATGACAAAACCGGGCGATGTGGAGGGGGTGAGAAGACTTCTGGCACTCTGATGGTGTGCGATGGCAGAGGACCCTTCAGATGGCTCGTGATTCGGTTGAGATTTTTGATGGCAAAGGATTAGGAATAATTTACGAGAATGATTTGTGGTTTTTTCCGTTTTGACACCTCGCTTGTGCGGGCGTTGGCGTGGCAGAAATACAACTTGAAGCGACACACACCGCGGAACAATGGCAGATGATGTGTGTGCTCTAGACGTCGCCATTGTTTGTGAGGTGTTAAGTGATAAAAGCGAACAATAGATGGCTTTTTAATGACTTGGCGTCAACAGCAACGGTTTTCGGTGATGATGGAATACATTAGGGAGAGCACGAGCGAGCTAGCGAGCGAGCGATGAGTGCGTGATTTGTGTGCGAAAAGTCATTTCGTGAGTGATTGCTTAAAGGAAGGTGGTGTGGCGTGGGGCGCGGTGGTGGTTGGATGTTTTTAATTAAGGATATCTATCGCGAATACACTTTAGATAATGAGAACTGGGAATTTGATGGAGGAAGAAGGCTCTGTGAAGATGTGGGACATTGATTTTGTTTGATTGCTTTTGGCGACATTGTTGAGGAGTTGTGTTTAAACTCAAGCGAGTCCTTCCATGAGACATCATCATGTTAGGAAATGTACCCTATTTTGAACCTCGAGCAGTCGATATTCCGAAAAAAAAAATGGATAAAAAGGGGGGACATTTCCTCGATTTCATTTGAAAATCATCATTATGAGTGAAGCTCAAATGTAATCCAAGTGAGATCTTCATCTTATCTCACGACAGCAGCGTTCAGGGATTATTTTCTTCACGATTTTGGAGTATTTTTTCCATTAATTATTCTCAAGCCACCTCTTCCCATTCTATGTTTACTGATTCTTCTTCGTTTTCTTCTTATCCGTCCTCCTATTCTTCATCTTCTTCTTCTTCGTTTCCGTCTTTTTCTTCTTCGTCTCCGTCTTCTTCTTCTTTTCATTCATCTACGTCCTCTTCTTCATCTTCTTCTTCTTCGTCTCCGTCTTCTTCTTCTTCTTTTCATTCATCTACATCCTCTTCTCCGTCTTTTACTTCTTTGGCTGGCTCTACAGTCCGGGGTGAACCTAGGCCTCAGCCAAAATGCCTCTTCATCCAGCACTGTCTTGTGATAGTTGCTTCCAGCTACGCACATTCAACTGATTGAGGTCCCTTTCTAGCTGTGTACGCCAGCAGAGGCGCGGTCTTCAATCACCGCGTCGTCCCTAGCCATTGGGCCGTAGCATTGGTGTCCATTCGCTCTACATGACCGACCTAGTCATCTGAGCTCGTCTCAGATTCGATCTCGTTTGATCAGATTCATGTCGCTGTACAGCCCATACAGTTCGTCATTCAGTCGCCTCCTCCACACCACCAACGGCCAAAGATAATACGAAGGACTTTCCTCTCGAATCGACGAAGCATTTCTTCGTCCGCTTTAGTTAGTGTCCTTGCTTCTGCAGGCCTGCAACCATCAAGGTCTTGTGTAGGCATATCTAGGTCCTTCGAGAGAGGGTTTTATTCCTCAATTGGCTCCCAAGCCCAAAAACACAGCGACTGGCACGAGTGATCCTTCGTTTTTGTCTCGACGGTAGTGTCATTGCTTTTCAGCTTTTCAGCAGCCACTCTTGTGCTATCACGAGTGGAAGGCACCTACAGCTTTATCCCGACTCCGAACGGCTGGAAGTTTGAGAAGCTTTTTGTAGCCATTTATACTCGTTGAGCATTGTCGGTGATTCGAATGAGGTTGGGCCGTGAAATGAATTTCTTTTTGTAGCAGGAATCGAACCTAGACAGGTAGGTTCAAGTGCGTAGGAGTCGACGCACATACCCACAACGTTACGGGCCACCCGCCTAGACTAGCTGCCGCCTATATTGACGCTTTTTTGGTTTTTTTTTGTTTTTGAGGTTTTTGTTAAAACATGCTAAAAGGTCATAAGTGTAGTAAAAGGAAATCCAATATTTTTTTCCAAGAGATGACTTTAGTAATCCATATCTCTAACCATCAGCCAAATTCCTGTTGACATTGGCCACTGTTAGTTCCTATTTTCTTTTTGAAAATTACACTGACGATGTTTTTGTGGTAAAAATCCAACGATTTCACTTGTCGGTCATCCACTGAGGTGCCTACTTTATGAAGAGCGACAGACATCCCACTCATCGACCTCTTGCTACGAATTTGATATACATCCTGCTCTAACTAAATTCGGAGTCTTGAGCCGTGATGTGGTTCTTCTGCTTCTGTGAAGTCCTACATCTCGTTTCGATTGTCGACTTTTTGAATTGCCATTCGCTTGTACATTTTTATATGCATCCACTGTACTTTTCTCGATCGCCTCCGATGGCTCAGACTATCCCTTAGACGGCTGCGGTGGTGATAGAATTTGGATTGCGTAGGGGAGTGGCAGCTGTATGGCGCAGTTAGATTGATCCCCGACTCCCAGTGAAAGCTAAGTTAATACGCTTTATCCGGTTTTCAAATCTGGTCCAGTCACCATTTGCCGATTATACTTCTGAATCGTGCATTCGGGCTGTGTCCATTTAAGGGATCTGTTCGATTGACAGAGCTGTCTTCTCTAAACCTCGATTAAAAGGAGGTTACATCGTAGCGCCATCTCTGAGTATCCGCTTCCGGCTTGGGTTCCCCTTTACTTACCTCTAGACAGCTGCCGAACTTATGTAGACCAATTTAGGCCCCTACCTTTAGTATCATTGGATTCTAGCCCTGACAAGGACTTTTTGAGTGTAGTTTAAATTAAGGATTGACTTTGAATGTTGGAGGTTTCTAGGACCAGCTGAGACTAGCAGAATTAGCTGCTAACTCAGGCAGGTCGACCTTCATTTAGTGAGAACAGAGCCTCTGTTGTGTCTGTCTTAAGGTTTAAAGAAACGAAAAAAAACAGCCTAAACTGTGTGCGTGTGATAGCTGTCCCTAATTTAATCTCCTGTGATCTTGGAATGCCTGTAGGCGCTGGTAAAGAAATGACGAATTGGCTTTTGGACAGACTTTGGTGCGCGAATTGATGCGTCAATCTCTGAGTGATGCCTGCAAGCGTTTAAAGGTTTAGTTCGCTAGGGCTCAACATGCTCCTCTTCGACTTGTGTAACAATGTGCAGCACTTTAACAAGTGAAAGAGTCGAGGTCAGATTTGCACTGCATTTTGGACAACATTTTAGCAAACCTGTGGTGGTGCGACTTTATGGCTCGCAAGCCCTTAGACTGGCCGTCACTTCTCGTCTCAGATGGCTAGGTAATGTAGAGCGAATGGGCACCAGAGCTCCGACCCGGAAAGTCTTAATCTACAACCGAGAGGGACCCCTCCTGGCGTACAAAGGGACATGGGTGCGATACAAACCCAGCCGAGCCTTAAAATGAACGACATGTCGTCTTAAGTTTTAAATTTCCCATAAATTCGGTGGAATTGGATGTGTAGTCTACTCTATTTTGAAGCAAGTTCACCAAATGTCTTCTTCTCCTCCTTTCTGTGGCGTTTCAGTCCCATCCCGAGTCTCACTAAATTTACGATCCGAATTCTCACATCACATCCGCCGCAGTGTATCATCATTCTGTCGCAAATAGCAGACCGAAAAAGTCGTCTACGACGAGACAACAACAACAACAATCATTTGAAGCGCAGTTTACGACCCAATTTCGTTCAGTAAAGCGAACAGCACACCACCACATACCATTGCCTCGACTGTGAAATGAAATGAAATGAAATGAAATGAAATTAATTTCATCAACGTCCTGTCACTCGGATTTTAGTACTTTCATTTTATGGAACCACACCTCTCCGGCATGTCAATCACATCATCATGACAAATGACTGCTTCCACACACACACACACAGACTCCGGCCAACCCGGTCGAACAGTCAATAATGGGAATCTGTGGCAAAGAGAAAAAAAAAAGATATCCCACCAATAACCATCAATCCCAGGACGAATCAAAATTCATCCGACGAGGATAAAAACGAATCGCCTCCTTTGCCGCCCATCAAATTGTCATCACGGCGCGTCGCAATACCGACTGTAGTCGGCTCACACCTTCAGCTGCGTCCTCCGTGTGGACACGGAGTCTCTGTTTGGAGTCCATCTCGTCGATAGGTTGGCAGGATCAATCGACCGTGGAACCGAATCGGCGTCACTGATGAACGCTCTAAGACGCTTACCTTTTTTTTTCCAGTCCATCAGGCTCGTCGCGCTGTGTTGTCGGAGCGGGGAGGGGCCGCCGACATCGTGTTTATGAGTGCTCGCCGTCCATAAAAGGTGGACACACACTCCAGTCGGGTCGTAAAAGGTTTTGTTTTTTTTCCGTGTGAGCCCCTGACACGGGCGACGACGACTCTGACGCAAAACTCAATTTCGTTGACGGCGGGGGTGGCAACCGTTGGTGGCGACCGGCGGTGGTGGTCCACCTCGTAGTTTGTTTGCTTTTCTCTCGTCCCTGGTTCTGGTTGGTAATTTTTATTTTGTGTGTCCTCATTCGAAATTCCATCCCCAGCGTGTTCATGCATCATGCTCAGGACCACGACATCCCCACCCAGCCGTCGACCGTGCAGCGATAAAGCACACACAGAGCGCTCTCCGTGCATCAAGGTGAAAGTCATGAATAAATAAGAACGAGCGATAGCCTCTGTCCCGGGCCCGGGGGAGTTGGCCGGATGGAAGCTACGAAATTGCTGCTTGTCACTGGCACACACTCTTTCAGTGGACGTCGCCCCTCCCTCCCCGGGGGCGAGGGCATGACATGATGGTCCCTATTTGTTCATCTCCGTTAGAGATGTGTTTGGCGTGCGTGTGCTCAATGGAGGCGCTCGCATTTGCATTGAAATTGTGAAAAAAAAGAAAAAAAAAACAAGGAATGAAGAAATTCTCTTGCGGAACGCTGCAGGCGTTGGTGGTGGTGGTGGCGCGGCGGTGGACCAGTGAGAGGCAGGCTGGAAATTGTGTTTCGCTCCTTTTCACCGGGAAAATGCAAACAAATGATGTTTGCCCGGGCTGCGATGCAGAGGGGTCCGAAGAGGGGTTCGAAGAGTGGGAGCGAGTGTATGCATGGCGCGTTTACAATGGTAATTGGGTACTTTATAAGGATTTTAAACAACGGAAAGAAATGAGCCTTAAATGAGGGTACAATAAATTCTTGTTCAACCGAGAATAAGCTTATAATGAGAGAAGGCTGTTTGAGGGGACGGGGTGCGAGTGGGTTTTGACGTGATGGAGAGTTTTTGTGGGCAAGAGTGGTATTGCTTGGAAATGCGAAAGCATCTAGAAGCGAATAGTGGACAGCCAATTCATCACAGATCCGTGTCGCGGTTTCAATGCACTCTCGCCTTCAAATGATTCACATCTGCAATTCGAGCATTCTCCAAAAGAACTCTCTCTCTGCTCTAAAGAGGTCGTTACAGTGGTTGTTCACTTGGAGGTTTCAATTTGAACTGAAACAAAAATACGTCACGATTTAGAAAGTTGGCAATATTCTTACATCAAATTAAAGGGGAGACTTTGTCATTTGTCCTGCGACATAGAATCGAAGCAGTGTGCATTGTAAAAGCTTCTGAAAAATACACGATTCTCCAATATCACTACAACATGTGGGATGTTCTCGCAACATGACAAAATTTGAAGCAATTCAGTGAACCAAGGTCTTGTCAAAATGATCCAAATCTGCAGAGAAATGTGTATTTATATTCAAAACTTGCTATTTTCTCCTTATCCGTTATTCAATTCATTCGATTCGAACTCAGTTCAGTGACTCTTATCTGAAAACAAGAGGCTTTCTGAAGAGACTCGTTTTTCGTTCCCGTGGAAGTGCATTTTTTCTAATTTTCATACAATCGAGCACTCTTGTGTGTCAAATGGGAGCTTTTGGCCTTTCAACGATGCCTAATATTTTATATATTTCGTTCGTTGTTTGAGAATGCGGTGGGATTTAAATTGTAACCTCCAGATGATGAATCAGCTCTTTTTGATTAATTTTGTATACCCAGCTTTATCGATGAGTCCCTGATTTGGCTTGTCTCTCTGAGTCTCTCGGCTTACTTTCGGCGTATCACTCAGTGCTGGAACTGAGCATAAGTCGCTAGTTCGCCTCTGGCTTCAGCTCAATCCGGTCTCATGTCCTCAGCCGGGCTGGGTTCGTCGCGGCTTTTCTGATTTGCGCCTAATTTCATGCTTCACTTTCTTCTTTAATGAGGTCGAGCGATCTCAAACCAGAGGCACACAGCTGTCGTGGCACAAAATCCCAACATTCTTCGACCAAATGCCAGTCAGAACAGACGCAATCCACTTCAAAGTGATTCCCATCTTATATCCTCTAGAAAAGTCGTAACTTTAAGCCGTTCAAGCGAGTCACTCCCGCCTTCTGCCAGAACCTTGCTGACATTCAAATTCGCGACGCCCTTATCACAGCGCGCCCAGACACACACGGGCGAAGACACTTCTCATTAACAGCCGCGCCCATCTCTCCTCGTCGGCGTAATTAACGAAAATGTAATCACCTCAACACTTAACACTTCCGCAATCAACTTCATGATGATTGCCACCTTTGGCACTCCACCGGAGGAGCGCTACCGCTTGCTCTGAAGTGGCGGCGGCAAGCCGTGGCACCTTCGCGTGCAGGACGAAGTCAAGGAGGACGACATTCTCGCTGTTCTCTTTGCAGACGTCAGCACCTGAACGACACAACACCCTCTTGAGACGAAATCGCTGCTCATTTTCGCATATTTTTCTGTTTCTATTTTTTTTTGCTGCTTCTTGGCATCATTCCTTGGCGAGAACACGTTTCACTGTTTTGCGCTTAATTGCCGACGCAAGTGTACTCACATTTGAAGACGACGTTGCCGAGCAGAGAAGCTGGGACGAGAGCGCGTGATGGAGGAGGACTGAGGAGCTTAATGGCTAATGGTTCCTCGTGCCGTGGCATTAAAAGTAATTGAAATTGGTTTTCGGTTATGGAATCGCCGGCACCCAAAGCGTACTCGAGAGCAAAGAGTGCGCCACGTACACTATGCATCGAGACGATGGACGTTCGACGCGGGGGCACACATCAGATCACGCTGTGTTTCTTCGGAGGGCTGTGCCACCAAGATGCTCGAGGAGGAGGTGATGGCTTTTTGCGAAATTATATTACACTCGTGGTGGTACACTCCTTAATGGTGTGTACACATGAAAGGGAGTTGAAAGCCACTTAAGGAAATTGAATGATGTCTGGAGGGAGAGAGCGAAGGAGCTCTCTGTGCATGCAAAGAGATCCTCTCGATGGATGTGTGTGTGCGCTGCTAATGCATAGTTTGACTTGAGTGGATGTGATGCGGCGTGGCGTGGGCCAAGTGCAGAAGAAGGACGAACGTTTAGTTTGATTTTTATGTGGTGGCCGGCAGGCGGGGGTTTTCGAAGTGCTGGCGTGTAATTTAAATGGACGCGGAGGAAGTGGATGTGATGCCATTCAAGGTTTCCACGTTCCTGTCGGGGAGGGGGTTTTGAAGCGTCTTTGTTTGTGGATTGCTTGTGGTCACAACTCCTCTCGACAAGAGATGCATACAAAATGACAAGGATAAGAGCTAAGGTGCATGTCATCAGTTTTATGACACATCGAAGAGCCTCTCCATGCTCTACCGTGGTGGTGATGAGGGAACAGAGAACCTTCTCCAATTCAATCCGTTGTCACAACTTCCAGTGTTTCTTGATTGAAGTGAGTTTGTGGGGACCCTCTGACAGTGACCACCATTTTTTAGACGCAACATGGCCAGCATCATCCGCTCTGTCATTTTACTGTGTGTCCTCCACTGTCACACTGAAGAGCAAACTACGAATTAATTGTAGAATCCGAACGTTTCCTCAATTCTTCGTCTACTCCACTCCATCCAATCTGCTCTGGGGGTCTTGACAGAGCTGGAAAAACCTGTCAATCGACTGTCAAATCCAAGCCCACACTGCCGTCCAGAAACTTCTCCTCATCATCATCCCCCACCCTCGTCGGGCAACCGACGAACTTTTCAATCTAATCCTCTCGCCACGTCGCGCTCTATTCAAGCTCATCCGTCCTTTGACAACGGCTTTTGTTAAAAAATTCACAAGCGGGTCCGAGACAAAGCAACGTATTAATTCGTCACAAGAGAGATCGCAATTTCACAACAAATTATCGAAAGCTGTCAACTTCCTCCGCCGCGAGTTGGTCAGGGGCGACGATGATGGAGCGCGGGCACTCATTTTTAACCAAAACCGACGTGAACAACCAATGCGCCGCCCCCCTCCAGGGATGTGAAAGAGGCGGAGTCTTAACTAACAAACGGAAAACTTTGTTGCGCATCATTTTAAAGAAACCCCCATCGTCCTCCTTTCAGAATTTAAAATTCACAAGAGACGCGCTTATAATGATGATGATGTCAAGATAATCAAGTTCTCTTATCCCACCCTTAACTGACACGACTCCGCGCACACACACACACACACACTCTTTGGATCCTTCTGGTCGTCGTCGTCATCATTCAACTGCCACCTGTAACTTTGGAACTAAGATTAAGGAGCGGTGCTCAAGCGAGCGAGGGGGCGAGAAGGACGAGAAGGACGCGAGATAGAAATGAAATGTTGAAAAATTTTCTTAAGGAAATTATTTCCATTTGTCTCACTTTCAGTGAAACGACGCCCGTCACGAGTGTGGTCGATTTTTTTTCGCAGTACTGCCGTCGTTTCTTTGCGCTTCGCGGCTGGATGTCGGGCGAAGTTAAGTTCAGTTTTTATGCTCTTCACTGTGACAGTGGAGGACACAATAAAATGACAGAGGGGATGATGTTTACAAATGTTAAGCACGCACTTTGGCTCCACTCCAGATGGGGGGGTGGGTCGAGTGTGTGTTTGAGTTTGTCTTCTACCCTCATTAGGGGAGAGAGTGAGGGGGGGGGGCATGGTTAATGTCAACTTGTTCCTTGTAATTCACGGGGATAGGAATTTATGAAGACAAGTTGAGCACATCCCTCCCGACGACAGCTTGTGAATTCACCGACGGAGGACACACTCTAAGACACACTTTTCCCGCGCACTCATTTCGTATTCTTTGTGTGCTTGTGCTGCCCGGAGTCGGTTGCTGTGTCTTTGCTTTATTTGAGGTTCATTAGGTGCTTCTATTTAATTAAGTTGTTGTTGCTTCTCTTTTTGGTGGACAGTTTTTGTTGGCAAGGATATTGGTTCCATTAATGAGGCGCTGGGTGAGATATCACTTGGTTTGACCCGTGTCATCGGCGGCTGCGAATGGTGTCCTTTCAATTTTTAATGAGACGGCGAAAAGGCGGAGGCGGGCGATAATGAAAAATCAACAAGTCCCACGATTGAAGTTCGCGGAAGAAAAAAGTTTCGTCATTAGTGTGCAAATGTTGGTCAGAGAATGAGAGGAGACGGTGGTGGACTTTGATTAGAGGGAATTTGCGCGCTGGCTTGGAAGGGCCAGAGCTTTGCATCTCATCAGATTTTGCTTCTGGGATTTTGTTTGTCACTTCATTACGGCTGTCGATGCGGTTTTTGAGATCGGGGCGATGGGAGGCAGCTTGACAAGGTGATGGTGACATATTCGTTGTTTCTTAGACTGTAGCTGGGTTTAGACGAAGTTTGAGACTCAGTTCGGTTCTGACGTAGACTTAAGTTTCTTCCCCTTGTTTGGTGCTACAGTCCTGGGCCTCAACCTACAAGCCTCTCCAGCCAGCACGATCTATCGATCGCTGCCTCCAGTTGTGCGCACCATGTTGGTTGAGGTCCTTCTCGATCGAAGACGTCCTCTTCGGCTCTTCGGCCCGGAGTTGTCTACATGACCCAGCCATCTCAAGACGCTTAACTAGGTGCATGCCGTGGTTGAATCTCAGCCTCCAGACGCAAACAACACCAAAGATCGCACGCAGAACTTTTCTCTCGAAACGACCAAGAGCTTCTTCATCTGCTTTTAACAGCGTCCATGTGTCTCCGCCACAGAGCAGGACCGGGGTGAACAGAGTGTTGCATAAAGTCAGCTTGGTCTTTCGAGAGAAGGCTCTGTTACTCGGAGGCCTCTTGAGCTCAAAGAAACAGCGCTTGGCGAGAGTAATTCTGCGCTTGATCTCGTCGCTGTATACTGCAGAACCGAGATCCTTGACTACCTCAAAGTTTCTGCTGCCCATTATGACGCTCTGTTTGAGATGTCGTCGATGTTGTGCGTCCTTCCGTGATGACAGCAACTACTTTGTTTTGCCCTCGCTTACCGGTTTACCCATTTTAGCCGCTTCCGCTTCAATGCCAGCAAACGCCTCTGATGTCGATTTTCTGCGATTCCTGCAAACTGCAAGCCTTCGTTAGGTAAACAGTTTCATCTTGGATGAGGAAGGAATGTTCAAAAACGGCGTACTCTCTTGTTTTTGTTGAGCGATGTATAGATCGAGGACGTCCTCTGTTGCGTTGCACCGTAAGCTATAGGTCTATTGTGCCCTCTTTTAATACCTTGGCAGTCCTTTTCAGGGTTTTATTGATGGTTATGGACTCCTGCTGTCCAAAGGTGAAAGAGATTTGTTCTAGAGTATCCTCTCTAAGCTAGTTTCCGTTTCACTTCCACTTCATTTCTTCCTCTGATAGTAGGTGATTGCCCAAATACGAGAGGCGTTCAATATATTCTCGGTATCGATATGAAGGAAAATAAGAAATTCAAATTAAATTGTTTTTATTTTTCAATATAATCTCCCCTAACATCAATGCATTTGTTACATCTTGAGATAAGCTTTTTTCAACCCTCATTTATTGCCGACTTGAGTTCTTCATCATCCGAAAATATTTTTCCACGAAGACATTTTTTCAAATCCGGAAACAGGAAATAATCTCTGCGGGCAAGGTCTGGACTATAGGGTGGGTGTTGGATTTCTTCGAAACTACAATCTCGCGCAGCAGCCTTGGAAACTCGCGCCGTGTGAACAGGAGCGTTGTCATGAAGAACTTGACCACTTTTGCACAGTTGATAATGAAGGTGCGGAACCCTGGTAAACAGCCACCATCTCTTCATGTATAGTTTTTTGACTTTTTCCTTGCGCGGTGCTCAATTTTCACCACCATCGTCTCAGTTGCCATTATGATTCTGTTTAACTAGAAATAAAACGCGAATTAATAATCACATTTATATGAAATTTTACATGAATGCACTAAAATAATAGTATTACTTGATAAATAAGTCAATTTATATATACAACCACAGCTTCACCCCGATACCGAGAATATATTGAACGCCTCTCGTATCTTCGTCTTTTTTGGACTAGTGCCTGGATTTTCATTATATTCTCCACAGAATCTGCTAAGGCCTTCTTCTAACACCCCTTAGGTTTCCCTTAGGTGCTCCCTGCAGTCTGCAGTGCTCTCTTAGAACACAGAGTTTGTTCTTGCTCATTTTGATGCATACTTCAAAGGTTCAAACCTCTTCCGGTTCGGTATTGACCTCAGAGTTTCTTGGCCTGCTTCGTTCCAGGATTCAGTTCGGTTCCTAAATTCTTCTCTGCGGACATGGTGTCGTCTCCTAAAGCGCAGAGCTAGCTCCCTTTCTTAGCTAGGGAGTCGGCCATTTCATTGCCTTCTATCGTCGTGTGACCAGGTATCCAGCAGAATTTTACTCTGCTTCTACAACTGGATGGCGCAGTTGGGTTGTAGACTGACTACGGACCAAATGTGCTGGCGATTTCGCTGGCAGCCCACCTAGCTAACCTAATCTACTCTGCTTCTCCTATTCAATTCTTTGAGCTTCTGTTGGCATTCCCACACAAAGCTGGAACTTGATGATGTAGGGGTCTAGTGCCATGATAGCGGCTCGACTCTGCCCCAATTGGCATAGTTTTTGTCAAGATTCGTCTGAACGCATCTGTCTATGGCATCAGATTTCTGCTTGAAAGATGCTGCTGCGTTTGCCCAAGGGTTCGAAGTATTTTGTCCTGAGTCCAAAAACCACTGCCGCAAGTCCTTCACCTGTCCTTGATCCGTCTGTATACCATTTCACCGTATTGCCGCTCAGTCTGTGGACAGAGGGGCCATTGCTCCAGTCTTATTCTTGAAATTGAATTTCCTAATCGCGTCATCCTTCGGAGTGGCCAAGAGTGGTACCTAGTGCTGGCACACTTGTCTCTTCATAGCCCTTCTCTTGCCATTCTCATAATTGTTTTGGATCCCCTTACAGTCCATCTGAATCCAACTTCGTGGCTTTGAAGATTTCCACTCCTGCCGCTGATTTTGGAAACACTGTTTAAGACCGTCAACTGATGACAGAGGAAGGGGATTCAAGAGGAGTTCGTTTTTAAGTTCCTCGAGGCGCCCCTACACAGCGGACCTTTTGCACTCCTTCACTTCTAGTTTGTAGCGCGAGTGACGGTGATAAAGGCGGTGTTGAAATGGCTAATGGAACGCACTTACGGCTGACGTTATTCGAGGCATAACTTCTTTCAAGATCGGTCTGCTCTTGTTCTCTTTGGCACTCGTTGTCTTATTTCTCCCTCTCCTGCAAGGGGTTACTTACTTCTCAGGCCGACGACCCATGGAGAGTCTGAGCCTCAGCAATAGATGCCTTCCATCGATGATGGTCCTAGGCAAGCTGTCAAGTCTTCCAGTCATCCAGTCCAAAGTGTCTTCCATCGGCGATGACTTGGTCTTTGTACCGAAAGTTCGATCTTCCTCTCCTTCTTGAATCAGAATTTGCTGGGATTTGTCGGCCCTCTTTGCTGGAGCACTGTCCATGCGCTCGATGTGGCCGAGCCAGTGCAGTCGTCGGATCTCTGCCTGAAAGGGGTTAGAGTGGTCTAAAGTCAGAAAAGGGCCACGTTTGTGTACCCTTTCCTATCTGGAGTCACATTTAAATCATTCCCTTGTTTGTCTCGCCTTGCGCTTCTATGAAAACCTCATCTCTTCCAGTCACGCCAGGGTGCCACAGTTACGGCATGTTATTCATTTCCTAGACTTCATCTTGTCTTAAACTCGCAACCAAGTCGTTGGCGATAAGGGAATTGTATGAATTCGTCGTCCATTGCACCTGCAGTCTGCTTCACATGAACAACTCACTCTCCTTGTCTGTGGTGCAGTCTGCTCTGCTCCCCCTGCCCTGCCAATGTGACACCGAAGTCCCCTCTTATCGTAGCTTGTTCCCAAATTCACCTGCATCGCAACAATGTGCACGTCTCCTCCTCGAAGAGGACCCAGACGAGGAGGTTCTGCATTCTGCCAACAAAGGATAACTTCGGCAAAACACACACAAAACCAGTCCTCCAGAGCGAGAGGCGGTTTATTAGTTTTCGAGGCTCTGCAACAATAGTTCGAGTTCTGCGCTCATTCCCAAGCATCCACATCGTGTCACTGCGTTCATTTTTCACTTTCAAGTAACTCCAACAAGCAAACAAACAAACAAACAAACGAACAAGCGATCCTTTGTCACACAATGTCGCTGTGACTTGAAGCGGAACTTGCATCGGTGTACACACGCATCGGTTCAACGAATCCATCCACTCTCGCCGGATCAGGGAAAACTAAGTCACGTTCTGCTGCAATCAATGTTATGCTGCACTTCCTGGCAATTAGTTGGGACACGTCCCCGCCTCAGGATTCTCCTCGGCACTCTCCTTGAAGCTGCTTAATCAAAATTGTTTCCCTCGGCAGCACATGCTGCGATAATGTTTGCAGGGAGCAACTTCAGGTCTCAGCATTTTAGGCACGAACTCACTTTCAAGGAGGAGACATGGCGAACTTTTGCACCCGCCCTACCTCCCTCCACCCAGTTCAGATCATAATGGCCAATTAATTCCAAATCCTGCCGCAGCACGAGCAGTGCATGAATTAATCTTCTCAGCCCGGCCCGTTGCTTGGCATTCTGTGGCCGTCTTGCAGAGTAAACAGAGGCGAAGCAATCTGGGATGCGTTCATAATTCGAAGAGAAAACCCTTTGAAATGGGATATCCATCGTCATGCATCCGGTGATGTGTGCAAAAGAAGTCGCACCGAGAAGAGGTGACGGTTCCCGGCTGCCCGGCGAGATTCTATGCACCCGGTGATGCATGATGTATGCGGATACTCGGTGCGCTGTGCACTGTGCATGCGTCGTGTCGCTGTCACTCGCATATGATGACTCACACCGCAGAACGTGGACGGACTTTCTTCGTTCCGTTACGGCCGGCACATGATAACAATGCAGACCTCGTTGCTCTTGAAAAGGGCTTCGGGTACAGCTGCTGTGCGAGGCGGCGGTTTCACGGACTGCTGCTCCACTCTCCGCGTTGCGAACATCCGATATGTGAATAATTTCATGTGCGCATCGTAATGAGATGTATTACATCGGATAACACTGCTTTTCATCGGGGAGTGGCAGCTGTTTCCACGCGACCAGATTCAGTGTTTATCACAGAACGCGCAGTGTGGCAGAATTCGCATTCGCTTGCAATGCATGAGGCACTTTTTTTCCGCCAGACTGACCTGGCCGCCGCCCTCTCTGCTGGTGTTTGGGGCTGGCGGTCGAGTGGTTATTTCGGGTCAGGAACCACGAGAGATTAATGAACGAAGCTTATTTCGTTTTAATTTCGCACGTCACAGTCAGTGGGCAGAAGTAATCCGCTGAATATGGGAATTATTATATTTTTTTTCCTCTCTTTTTGTTTCGAACGTTAATTGCCTTTTCAAAAGTTTGCCGGCTCTTTTTGGGGCGAAAATTTAAGTGTTGATGGCGGTCCTGCCGGCAGACAGGAGGGAGATGACTCGAATGGTGGTGGAGTATCTCTTCGGGAGGGCAAGGTGTCCATACACAGTCGCCGTCGGTTTTAAAAGGATTCACAAGCCCTGGGCTGATGTTGAACATCGTCTTTCGAGACAGAAAACGGTGATTTTCAGTTCAAAAGTTTGAGAAGTAGAGTGGTCTCGCGCGTTTAAAGACTGATTTCACTGGCTTGTCAAAAGTCTAAGAAGAGCAACGAGGCTGAAGGCAAAAAGTTGAGAAATGAGTGCGTCCAGCTGTATAACCGTCTGAACGTTTGAATCAAACGACGAGGTGTGCTTGCCTTGAATTTCTTTATTTTACTTACTTGGTCGCTCCTAATGGAGAGGGGTACAAAACCGTGGCCTTTTCTTGACTTCAGACCACTCTAACTGCTTGTAAGGCAGGAGGCAAAGAATGGACAAGGAAACAAGAGCCGACCGCTCTTGAAAGAGTTTCATTTTACCGCTCGGAGCCTGCCTTGAAGCTGCATTTCAGTCCTTGGCAGTTTCCCGGACGCTGCCGGCTTCAGTGAGTTAGACCAAGTCGTTGTTGCCTCCGCGATCAATCTTCTTTTTGGGTAATGGGTTCATCTGGACCTAAGTGAGACGCGGCTTTCCCGTCTACCCCCGGACTTAACCTAACCTAACAATCTTCTTCTCGAACTAGGAAGACTCGATTTCGAAGACAGTCTCAGATGGAGCAACATGGAGTCTATTTCCTCGATGTGTCCGAGCAGTACGAATCATTGCCTTCCGGACTGCATACATCTTTCCACAGCTCATGGAGTTCGCGGTTGAGTCTTCTTCGGTGGCATGACCAAATATTTACATTTTCCTTCTAAGTGTGGAGGCAAATTAGCAGGAGGCAAATTTCAGGCAAATTGTTTAAACAAGGCGAAGTGGCATCATCTTCCAAAGGCTATCGCCCACGTCTGATCTCCATTAGGATGTTCCTTGTGGTGGTGTTCACGTTCGCCTAGAAGTAGACAATCTTCTTGACACTGAAGGGAAGCCCTCGTTGAAGAGAAGAGGATGAGTTCATGAGAGTTTTGTTACAGATGTCGGCTGGGACTTCGCAAGCGTGGGCTTACGACGTTCACAAGCGCCTGTAACTGAGTGCAGGTTTCATGGAATCTGTACCCAGGTTAGATTATGTAAGAGTGGCTGACTGCAGAAGACAGTCACACTTGGGCTAAAGTAGGCCCATTTGTGATGCCACGCGGATTGACTTCTCCTACCATTGGAACCAGTTGGTGCTTACGACGAAGCGGTTTAGCTGGCTTATTCTGGCGCTGTTTAGCTCGTTGAGAGTATTGAAATAGTAGGCTCCCCCTAGGTGTAAGTACGAGCAGAGTAGTTGATTGTGGTTTCTATCTCCTCTTCATCCATGCAGCTTATGCAGAAATCATTGTATGGGACATGAACGGGCATGAATGCCGATTGCAAAGTGTCCGGTTATCACTTCATGTTCTCGCCAGGCAAACAGAAGATCTGCTGTTGCAGTATAAAGAGGTGAAAAGTACCAATCTGTGATTCACCGATTTAAAAAAAGGGATTTGGCAAGGGGCGCCAATATTTAGGTGGTTGTCTCAACAGTAGTGGCCCGACTGATGTACATTGTTTAATTTAACTCTTGCTATTACGTGAGGTGAGGTTTAATATATCGGGTTGTTCAAATCGGCGTGTCCATGTTGGTACTTTTGGTAGCCCATTAAATCTCAATGATACCTGCTATCGGTGCTCTGACACCGCGCCTTTGTTAGCAATGCATTCGAGACAAAGCTACTTATTAATTCATCACAAGAGATATCACAATTATACAACAAATTATCGAGAGCTGTCAACTTCTCTTCTACTAGAAGTCATGCAGCTCGTTGTTAGATGTCGTTGAGAAGTTCTGCTCGCTGAACCGATTTAGCGCGTTGAGGTCACGTTGTCGGGGGATTGTGTGTGTTTCTCAGGTTTCTTATTGCCTCGTTAGGATGCTTGCTGATGTCTAGAAGCTGCTTTATGAACAGCGTCACTATCTACTGTTGCAAGGAGTTGATGCGAGCTTCATCGTAAGGCTTCTTGTTGCTGTGGTACTTTCGACGGTCACTCTCGAAGGCGATACCGGTACAAATTCGCCGTATTTATCTATGTTCCTTTCGAAAAATGTGAGTTTGTCCATGATTGTCTTGGAAATGGTGTGTAATATTGGGAAGCCTTACGTTAAGATCGACCGTTTTGTAGAGCAGCAGCTTCGTCACCATGATCCACTAAAGATTTCGCAGGGGTAAAGCACGCACTAGAGATCTCCAGGCCACACGATCCGCCGCCATCGACTCATCAGGAGTTCTGCCTAAGTGCAACCAGGGCAGCTCTTGGACTTGGTTCAACTTGTGTCTGCCAAGCGAACGCCTGTCTTGTGAAATCGCATTTAAGGCACGCCTCGGAAGTGGTGGTGATGGGGACATTCGTGTCACCTGCCCACACTATCGAAGCATAGCCCTTTCCGTTCGAGGAAGCAGCTGCTCAGCATTGAGTTCCTCGCGTACTGCTCTAATTCTTACCATATCCTGGCAAATAGTTTTCTACAACAGCAGCTTTGTCCTCTGGCTTAATCTATTTTAGATGCGATGGAAGCCTAGGTTGGCCTCCTGTTAAGCGTCAAGTTTCGAATGGCTAATGTACTTGAACTATCTAACCAACTTGGCCGTCATTCTACAAAATTTATGTCGGAAATGCAGTTCCAACTGGGTTCCCTTGTCCCTCCAGCTGCTTGCCAACAAAATTTCATATAAATCCGTAAAGTAAATATTAAAGAACTGCTTGCACTGGGGATCCATTGACCCTACATCAATTTCATCAACTGAAACTAACTTCCAAACCCTGGATCCACATCAAAACTATTTTCCCACATAAAGTAAACGCCAATCCAGCACAGAAATAGAGAAATTTAAACACACACACACACAATCTGGTAATAAAACCGGTGACAGTGTCAACATTTCTAATCCATGATGTTTGTCCAACAAACTCACAGCTCTGCGAAAACAAAGTTTATCCCCAAATCTACATAAGTACACACACATGCACACGCTCCAATGGATCGTCAGTAAATCCAAAATTCAATTCACCACCCCCTCCTCATCGGGCTGTGTTATGCAAACCAACCCCCAATCACTTCTGATCGCCCTCTCCTCAATCAATTGATTGAACATAAACGATAACTCTCCGCGTTCCATCAATAAATTCGACCCAGAGTATGAGGGGTTGCCATAAAACAACGAATAAAATCCATAAATCCATAAAAAAAGGATGGAGTTCAACAAGAGGAGGGCATTAAAAGCATGCAGTGTCGCCCCATTTTTATTTGTTACACCACCCCCCAGAGGCAGACAAAGTCAAGACCCGTTAATCACCGCAACTGCATGAGCGACAAGAAACTTCTTGAGTGCGAGGGGTGTGGGTGTGGGACTTGACAGCCATTAGAAAATTGCTCTCTCCTCCTCCTCCTCTCGAGCGAGACAACAATTTCAAACATTCGCCGCACCCTCTCGAAAGAGTTATGAGGGGTTTTTTTTTTGAAAAAAGTTTTGATGGCTGAAAATGTGTGCATTTCCAAGCTTTTCGAGAACCATTTATTTTGGAAAACAACACTTTTAATTGTCGGCCTTTAAAACGGCCACCAATTAATTGATCGTTGTCCCGAAAATTTGTTCAATTAGATGCCACTAATGGGGGGGATCGGATGGCTTTATGAGTGGACACTGCCTGGTCTGACTGGGTGATTGGCGGAGTGGCCACGTCATTGACGCTAATGCCATTTAAAGTTTGATGGGAGACATCCTTGCTTGAGAGAGGGAAGCTGAAAGTTTTGTAATCGAGTTTCCAATTTTCAGTCAAATTCCGGTCCTGATTGTATTGCCACACGTTCAGATTGTCTACCGAGTTAATCCACGGAAGAGGTGTGGTGCACTTCGCCACAGAAACTGCCCCGAAATGGTGCTATTTGATTTTAATTAAATTGTCTTTTTGTTTCTACTTGCAGCTACTGAAATTCGTTGCCAAGAGAAGTCCAAGGGCGGCCTGAGCTACGAAGTTATTCTTGCCGAGCCAGCACCAAATGTTACACTGCCAAAGCGTCCCGTAACACCAGGAAAGAATGTCTCCGTCGAGGATATCGAAAAGAAACTTAAGGAAGCTGAAGACCGGCGTATTGTAAGTAGACCAGTGGTTTGTTGTTCTGTCCATTGTCTGAGGGGTTTCTTCAATCGATTTGGGAGTGGAAACATTGGCTTTTTTGTTCAATCTGACAAGAGTGCATGGGAACAGGTACTCTTTTGTCCAATCTGACAAGAGGTTACAAAGTTATTGAAGCACTTTGTAGGACCTTTACACATTTCGATTGAACTCCCCATCAGTAACCAACGTGATGACCATCTAAATGACATCGTTTCGTACATCCTTTCAGTCTTTGGAAGCCAAGAAAATGGCAGAGATCACCAACAAACTGGCCAAAATTGAAGAGGCCTCCCGCAAGAAGGACGAACTCAACAATGAATTCATTAATCAAACCAAAGAGCAGCTTGAGTCCAAGATGGAACAGCATGTCGAGAAGCGCGAGGCGATCATTAGCGATTTAAAGGAGAAATTGAAGGTTTATACGATGGCTAGTTTTCAGTTTCTTAAGTTCTAACCACAAATTTTGTTCTGTTTTGTTTTTTTATTTTTTTTTTTGTAGACTCATTCTCAAGAAATCGAAAAGACCCGCACCACACTGGAACAACAGAAATTCATTGAAAAGGTCGCCATCGAGGAGAAACTCAAAACTGCCCAATCGCTTCGTGATGAGAACATTAAGAAGATGCTCGAACGTCTAAAGGAGCATGTGAGTATACAGAATATAGACGGGCATACACGGGCAGGAGGAGGGCTTCATTTTGTTTGAACTCTCCAATATTGTAGATATATAATATACAAATATGAACTAATTTCTGCATCCCCCCTTTTGGTTTTTTTTTTTTTTGTAAATTTTTGTTTTTTCGATATCGAAGAGTTTTTTGCAATTTTCGATTTCAGTTTGTTATCTCTCGAATTTCGATATTTTTCTCAAATAAACCGTTTTTGTGCATTGTTAACATACATATTTTAGATCATTCTTTCCAAACATTCATCATTTTTGTGTCAATTTTTTGCTATAACAGTCGAAGGAAGCTCTCCATTTTGTTTTCTTCTTTTTTTTTTTTTTTGTTTGCTTGCGTATCCTTCTTCATGTTCATGTTCTCATGTTTTTTCTGTCATGTAACCCACCACACGAATCAAAATCGAAAACTTTGTTTCTTCATATTTTTGTCCTGTCTTCATTTTTTCCCCGTTTTTTTGTTTTTTTTTTTTTTGAAATTCATATTCGGAATGGATGACAAACGAAAATACGAAATTGAATAAACTTGAATTCAATTCTTTCCTCCCCCCCCCCTCGTCTCTTTCCCCCCACCAACTAACCACCTACAATTAAACAAATTCAACTCAAAACAAAACAAATTTTTTTAAAAAAAAAAAGTGAAAAAAATTGCCAAACTACTACAACCCTACTACTACTCACACATTTATAGAACACTGTCAAAATTGCCGAAATCAAAAGTCAAATCGATCAATTGGAAACGCAGAAGATTGAGGAGAAGGCCCGAATTATTGAAAATAAATTATACACTGCGGAACAGAATCGCGAGAAGGAGATCCAAAAGAAAATCGAGACTGTTCGAAAACTTGTAGGTTCATTTTGATTTTTATAAATAATTTCTATACATCATTGTTTTCTTTGTTTTTCTTTTGTTTTATTAAAAGTACTCATTTCATTCATTCATTCATTCAATCATTCATGTTAAACAACTTTACACAGAATATTTGCATATACAATTGTTTACATTTCTTATAAGTTTTTGTTTTTGGTTCTCATAGTTAGTGTAAGAAAGTTTTAGCTTTTTCATTTTGGCTCTTATAACGTTTTTTTATTTTTTGTTCTTCTGGTAATGCTTAGTGATTTCGTTGGAGAACAAACGTTTTCTGTTATCGTTTCGTTTGCCAAATGCCAAAAATAGCAACCATTATATTACTGACTTGGGAATGCACTTTTCAGGAACTAGTCTCAGTTTGTGAATCATTTTGTGTAGAGTAGTAGATCAATTGATATTTGTAGACTGTTTCGTAGGTGAACTGAACACTCTTCACGTAAAACTTCATTAAGTCGCAGTGACATCAATGACTTCCAAAGACCCTCGCCCCATCCGGTCTGATTACAGAATTCTTCATCATCTTAAGCTGCAAGAGAATGTGTTTTTGTGGCAAGGACCATTGTTCTTAACCCAACTTTTTTGTTTCCTCTTGTACAACCCTCGCCGTGAAGGTAACGACACCGCGACCAGGATAGATCTTTTGTATCGGAGGGTTGGAGTTATCTTAGAAGACGTACTGCTTCCCCCATGAAAGCTAGTAAGTCTTTAAAAGTGGAGTCTTTTTTAAAACCAACATCTCCCTACGGAAGATGCGTCTCCTTAATCATACTAGTGCCGGACATTCGCACAAGATGTGTTCAGAAGTTGCATCCTCTTCGAGGCAGAGCCGACAGACCGTGTCTTGACACAGGTTTCGATTGTTAAGGTGGTAGTTCAGGCCACAATGGCCCGTAAAAGAAGGCTTCTTAGCAATCTTATGTGTTCTTTGCCTGATCTTAGGCAATCCAGACGTTTAGGATTGCCTAAGACCATGACCATGTGGCCACTGGTCTAGGCGAATTTTTTGTTTCCTCATTCGTTAATCAGAGTTGTGACTGCTGTCCAATTGACATTACAGTACGGTTTAGAGCGGGATTCGTTGCCTGCAATACCCCTGTGTCCAGAGACCCAGCCAAGTTTCACTTTATTGTGTCTGGCATGGGATTGTAGAGCGTCATAGCAACATTTGACTGTTTTCGAGTCCAAAAGGTTAGACGAGGGTGCCTTTAGTGCTGCTGGAGTGTCTGAAAAGATCAGTATTTTAGCGCCTTTAATGCCTTTGTGGAGGTTTTGTCTGGTGCAGACCTCGATGGCGTGGCATTTCCGCTGGAAACACTGTAGGATTCGACTCCATTGGTGGGGAAGTCCTTGTGTTGGGTCGAAGGACTCCTGCTCTCACTCCATCTTTGATCCGTCTGTTTCTATACCAGACTTCTAGAGTCTTGTAAGCAGCTTGCGCTGTCCAATATTTCAACTTCGAAAAGCCTTCCGAAACATTGTTGTCTGACCACAACATCCGGCATTGTACAAAACATGTCTCTATTGGGGATTGAATTGAGTATACCGAGGTGACTCTGTTAAGTTGCCTGGTTTATAATTGTACTCAAGCTGCAGTCTGATAGCATATAACCCAACTTAACCTAAACCTTACCATAGACGGTTGATATCATTTGACTACCGATTCTGTGCTGACACCCGTTGATTGTGAAATCATCATTACAGACTTTAAAGCTACAAAAGAATGATTAAAAGAGAAAAGTGTGTCTCTTCGCCTCTCTTTCGCTACAAATGACGCTTGTTTATCTTTTCATTTCTCTCGGTATAGAAGAGCTGCCTTAAACTTACAGACTCCTTGTCAGTCACACAAAACGTCAGTGGCACTTGCTCGATTGGCTACACCGCTCGTTAAGATCAGAAATCAGAAAGATCAAGGAGATATCCAACGTCGGCCCGAATTGCCCATTTGTCCACTACCACGAAGAAGACGAGTTCCCTCTTTCATCCACCGATTCACTTCCCCGGTTGGAGAAGGGTTTCAGCTGTTCACAGCAGATCGCACATATTCATGGGCACGTCGTATAAAAAGACGCTATCAGATGAAATTAAGAGGCAAGGGAGGTAGAAGTTCGATATCTCCTTACTCTCCTATTTCTGGTTATCCCACCAACCGCGATCACTAATCAATCCAAATCAGTCTTCAAAGAAGCTTTTGCAACATAGCGAATTTGAATAGCTTTGTGGGTTCTCCCTCGTGGTTGGCATTTTCTGAAGAGGTGGTCTACTTTAACTCAGTTTTGCACTTGAATCTTCGATTCATCGCAACGCCATTATTCGCCTGCAAATCTCTTCGGGAAATGTCTGGTGATATCACACAGAATAAGGAACATAGTCCATCCATGCTGTACAGTACATGGATGAGTCTCCTCCCCCAGCTGCCATCAAACAGGACCAAAGATGGCAAACAAAGGCTTTAACTTGAATTTTGTCCGAGGTTTTAACACCACACTGCAGCTCTCAGTTTCAAAAACTGGTGTTTTTTTTTTAGAGGTTTTGAGAGGCAACACTATTGTAACTGGCGGCCATTTTGTCAGCTGTCAAGTGATTTATTTTTAGTTTGGCTTGGCATTTGTTAGTTAGCATTGCATAGTTGGCATAGCAAGGCGTAGATTCGGTGAATGGGTCCAGAACAAGATTGAAGCTCACTTTTGGTTGAATGGATACGTGAATAAACAAAACTGCCGCATTTATGGAGCGAAGATAATCCTCAAGTGTATGGTGAGACACCGTTTCATCCACAAAAACTGACTGTTTGGTGTCCTTTATGGGTTGGGTGGAATAATTGGTCCGTACTTCTTTTTAAAACGATGCTGGCCAGAATGTTACAGTCAATAGTAACCGCTATAGAGCTTTTTCGTTCATCAATTGAACAACCATGATTTCCAGGAGCTGTGATTTTAACGAGACGGCACAACATGTCACACAGCTCGTGCCACAATTGATTTATTATTCATGTCAATTTGAGAAAAAATCATCTTTGTTTTATTCTATTTCAAAGTTCTATACCTCTAAAATAAACACCCTTTACTACCAGGCAGCAACCTACATTTGAGGAGAGCTTTCTTGGAGCCTACATCTAGGAGTTACTCCATTCAATTGAATGCATATCGCCAGAATGTTCGTCAAGTGTCTGATTGTTCTACCAGTCATTTCAGCGCCCAATCGTACAGCAGGCAGCATCAACAGATGCCAGGCGAAGACGGCGTCTGTTGAACAGAGAGAACAAATTGTAAACTTGCCATTCAATCAGTCGCCTTTGTCACCATCCACCTTTTCTATGGATGAGAAGTAAATTCGTCCTGTTACGAGTTCATTGCAGACATTCTCATCCGAGGCCCTTGTCGCGCATTAGCTAGACCCTTTGGAAACTGCCGTTCAGTCACTCGACGCACGTAAACTATCGTCTTCCAGAACAGATTCATTTCCTTCAGCATTTGCTCGTCACGACATGAAACGTGATCTCGAAACCTCAAAACATAGGTTACGAGTGTTACAAAATTTCTCCGTCCTAATGGACATTTTACGAGTATACATAGCGTGTGCTTACTCCCCGCCCACCTATCCAACACCCCACCAAAGTCTAGTCTCAAGAGAAGTGCATTCGTCATATTTTATTTCTTAATCAAATTACTTCTCACTCACAGCTGTACATCACATATTTTATCACACACACACACACACATACACACATACATACTGATTGCAATAAATTTCTACACAGTCTAATGTAACTTTTTTCTCCGGAAATTCCCTTTCAAACAGGAACGCCGCGCTGAATTGGTGCGCCAAAATAAGGCCGCTCTCCAACCAACACACGAGACCAACGCTTGCGATACCGCTGTTGCAACATCCGGCTAGGAGCAGTAACAAAAAAAAAACACCCCCGTTAAAATATCTAATCGCCTAACAACTTATTCTCCAACAATCCGCAAACTCAACTGCAACATATAAGTATAGTTATTTTTCAAAAAAAAAAAAACAAAAGCAAAGAAAAGAAAAACCATGAATTCGACTCGATACAAGCATAAATAAGTTATTTTCATAGATTTTTCTGTTCAGCCCTTTAAGCCGCCCGTAGTTACGAGTCGAGTTTGACGCGCTGCGGCCTCCTATCTCTAGCACCTTGATTTTGTTTATTTTTTATTCCTATGTATGTGTTTTGTTTTTAAGATCTCTGCCTGGTTGGGCGCGGATTAGAAACGCAAAGAGGCACATTCGTTGCCCTCACTCCCGCCCTGGCCGGGCGAACAATTTATTATAATTATATGTTTAATTTTTTCATTATTTTCTTTCATCTTATCTACGATCTATTCTTTGGATGGATTTTAATAAATATACTATTTAAATAACACCTACTCCCGGATCTTTTTATTTTGTTTATTCCCCCTCTTCCCCCATTTGCTTTGCGCTATTCAAACGATAGGCGCGCATAGGTCTTAAGAAAAAAAGAAAAAAACTGAATTTTTTGTTTTTATTTATTTTGTGAAACTAGTAGATTCCAATAAGACACATAAAAAAAAAAGAAAACATGTCTTCGTTATGTAGGCTGGTTCGTTATGTAAGCTAAACCTGCATTTCTCTCTTTTAGCCGGAGAGAAATGTGAAAACAGCAAAACAAACATACGAATTATGTCGCATAAGAAACACAGTAAATAATTAAACAAGTAAAAAGAAGAATACAACTTATTTGAAATTTCCGACTTACATTAAATACATCTCAAGTAGAAAATATTTAATCATAAAATCCGCTCTATTTCTTAAACTACACGAACTCTATTCTATTCAATTAAGTAAGTTATCGAATTTTGATTTGAATTAGCGTTCAGTTCAGTCTCTTAAGTGTTTCGATTCTTGACTAAGTTTCGTTATCTTTTTTTTTGTTGTAATCTCTTCAGTGACTATCCTACTCAACGTTAAGCTTCGTATTTCTACGCAATGATTTCGATTTAAACACGTTCAGTTCGAAATGTTCGGCTTCTTGTCCTATCCATCGCTCAGTTGTCTTCACTCGAAGACCCCGATCGATGGATAGCTGGTTCATCGGATGAACTGATGTCAAATTTGCTGGTCGAAACGTTGACAGACAAACGTAACGCGCCTTGAAATCTCATTGCCAAGGCGCAGTGTTTCTTTGTCAATGTAGTCGCGTCGACTGCTTGCAGCAGCAGCAATCGAATGAATTACGATTTGCCAGTTTGATTGTTGCGACAGCGCCGGGAATCGGTTTGCTCTTCACCCGTCTGATTGTCAAGTCAACTCCGGCCATCTCGTCAACGGGGACTCAAACATCCATCCCCTCCTTTACACAAAAAAAAAAAAAAAAAAACCAAACTTTCTAGCACCCGCGACTGTCAAACTTTCGAAATAATGTCTAGGCTCTCATGATATCCAGCAGTAGACGCACGTCGCCCGGCGACACAGCGAATGAGGCCGGTTCTCATTGCCCGCGGCATGACTATATTAACCTTGCAAAGATAAGACTTAATACACGTCAGTCGCGAGTAAAGTTCTTATCGCTTGCGTCGACGACGCTTTCTAGATGTCGCGTTGAATTGTGCGGACCCCGACGGGGGGGGCGGGAAAACTCTACTTCATGGCTCTGAAGAAATTTGCAAAAAGTCGACTACTCTCTTCAGTGAACCGTATTTCCCATTCGATTTTGGTCCCCCCAATCAGTCCATTCCGGCGTGCAGTCTAGTCACGACTCTTCCAGCGTATTGGTGCTAGCGCACAATTTTCAATGAAAAAAAACCACCCAAAGCACAATCTCAACTCTTACCAAACTCCAACAGATTACCAGGCGATCATGGATCGTCAGCGGTCGTGCTGAACACAGTTCATCGATAACCGTCTCAACGATCGAGTGAATTTGAAACAATGCACTTAAATAATATATCCTGGGTGAGTGTGAAACTACACTCTGTCGTTGAAATCGTATCAAAATGTGTGCACTTGGCCTGTAGATAAGCTACTCGCCAAGTGTGCCGCATACGTCAGAGTGGGCTGGGTTCAGTGACGATTTGCCGGTTGGAGTGATAACAACTTGGTCTCTAGAATTTCATTTCAGGATCTACAGAATGTCAAAGAGCGCGCTGCGAGAATACAAGTGAGACTTGCATTGGAGCCAAGTCTGAAAGCCGCACGGGTTCGGAAATCGCCTGCCAGCTGAGCTCGAGGTCTATGCCCCGACACCGCAAGGGTTCAGTGCTTTTAACATCACTGCCATGCAATATACCCTCCTGACTACCGAACAAACAATGGCTGGTGCTGGATCATTGCAAACAACATCGTCAAAGTCTCTTGGGTTTTTCTGGCGCGCAACTTCCGAACTCGCTTGACTCGCACGATCTTGACTGCTCTTCGATTCGACGCAATTATTCTTGTCCGTTGCTGGCAGAAAAAAATAAAAAACCATTACAATCTGACTCAGGATTTGCTGTGCGGATCCAAGGATCAATTGAGGTAGATCTAATCGCTTGACTCAAATGAGAACTTTGACTCAGACGCGTCTTCTCAACCGATTACCTTGGGTCTACGCTGCAATGGATGTGGCTTGTAAGCTGTTCATCCTGGAATACTTACTGCTGGATAGTTTTTGGTCCTCCAACGGACCTCACTCTGTTAAAAAAGAGTTACCCCCCTCTCTTCTGGTTGTGTCACATGACGACAACAGGAACATTCCATGACAAAACGGACGCGATGATCGGTTAAATAGAAAACAAAACAAAAAAAAGGAAACAGACCAGATGGCGGCGAGCTGACTTCACACTTTGCGCAGCTTACGTATGATACCCTATTCGTAAGTTGTCTCTGATTCACATGGAGTGATTGGCAAGGGACCGACAAGATTCATGGTCCGCAGGACGGCTCCCACTTTGGCCTCTCAAGTAGTCCACGCAAATTTGACACGCCACACCAAGAGAAGTATGAACACCTTGTTTAATCGTTAACTTAAACCTAGTTTCAGCGATATGATTTATCTTTTAACTATCTATCATTTTGACGGTAAGATTATCTAAATAAAATTCCGCGTTTCAAACCAAAAAAAAAAAAAAAAATTCATATATACACAAGATATATAATACAACTCATTCTCTATAGATCTAAATCTAAAAATGCAAAAAAATAAATACTAACGTTCGTCGTTTCACTATTTAACACAAAATAAGAGAAAAAAATAAATATTTAAACATATATATTTAACAAAAATAAGAAATTTCGATCAGAACAACCCGTAAGATGTTTTTATTTATTAATGCAAAATGCATGATAATAGTGGACGTTTTCTTTAAAATACAATTTTAAAACAATATAGAAAACAATATTTTTTCAAAATATGTAGCATGAAAAATGAAAAAAAATTTTTGAAAAAGAAAAACCAAAAAAAAATTACAAAAAGCCATACAAAATGAAGTCAAAAAAATATATATATAATAATAAAATTAAAACTCTAATATGTATATTGAAATAGTTAAGAATAATTGAAAGAAGCGGCAAACGCCCTAGCATAATTGTAAGTGATTTGCGGAGATTCCAGCAGTCTTCGGCTTTCACACAAAACATACAATATAATAATTCATATATATTTTCTGTTTTCAAATTAAATACTTAACAACATATAGAAAACAAAAAAGTAAAAAAAAAAATAATTACTCTTGCTTGAAAAAGAATATCTTATCTAAAGAAAATGATAAAAAAAAAATATTGTTCGCAGATTGATACCAAACGAACATGATATACATTTTAATTGAAGTATGTATATATACACAAAATATATATTAACCACAAAAAAAAAAATAAATAAAACGATGATGATGAAAAGAAGTAGAAGAAGAAGTATTTTAATCGATTGACTATATGAATATATAGGTTTAGTTTGAACATTTAACCATAGTCAACAAGTAATGGAAGTTAATCTCTTTGACAACTCCTCTCGCAAAGGCCAACATTCAAATGCGCCGACGGGGGGAGTCTCTTGACACACTGTTAATCAAATGAATTATAAATTGCAAGAATAAAAAGAAGTATCTTGTTCCGATGTAGGACTAAGACTCATATTCTTACGTAGATACACGGAATTGGGGGGAATGTCTAATCTCTATTCACTTCACCCTCAATATCCGCTGAGAAAAAAACAACAAAAAAAAAAAAGAAAAAAACTGCAGACAAAAATGCAAACAAAAAAAAAATTTTCTTTCCATTTAGTCGTGAGTTTCAACTGTTAAAACTTAATTATGCGACAAAAAATTATAATAAATTATCAAAAGAAGTACATACATATATAATTTTTATTTATAGAGATCAGCAACAAAAAAAAAAAAGAAAACACATAATTAATAACAATTAAACAGTGTATTTATCTGAAATAAAATATATATATAAACATAGTTATATTATTGCAACAACAAACAAAAAAAGAAAATTAATGAATATAAACACAAATTATATATCTTGCTTGCCTCGTTGATATGTGCGCGCTGGTATATGTTATTTTACGAAAAACAAATAAAAAAACCACAAAAAAAATATAAAAAAAATACAAAAAAAATTACAAAAAAAAAAAAAAAACATCTATAAAGAACATATTATTATAACTAAGATGAATGAGTACATTCAAACATATATATATATATGGTTTACATTACACACAATGTATATTATTGATAAAATGATGAAAGAAAAATATGATATAAATTAGAATATATGCGAAACATACACATTTAAGAAAAATCATTCGCAGTATAAATGTTATCTCTCAGTTCTGTGGAAGTATTTATTTTTTAATATTCTTTGTTCCATAGAACATCTCTCTTCTTGATCACTTTATTAAAGAAAATATAGAAGTCTTTCACACCAACGGTGATGAAGATTACACATTAGTTCAAGAAGAGGATGTTATAGATTCTTAAAAACAAAGAAATGGAATAAATAAATATATTCAGTAACAATTTGTAATTAATAAATAAAAACAAATCAAATGTTGTTTTATTTCGCGCGCGTCTTCACTGTCTTTTCACCAGAAATGTCGTCGGATCCACTCCAGTCTTTGGATTTCGATAATACACATCTAAACACATAACCACAGGTGCACACAGGTCGTAGGTACGCCTAGGTCGGCTGCTGTGGCAGTTGGAAGATGAGCCATGAAAAGGCTCAGAAAGCCTTACTATACACTGTCAATTTTTTTAGGTGAAAAATTCGATGTCGTCGGATCCACTCCAGTCTTTGGATTTCGATAATACACATCTAAACACATAACCACAGGTGCACACAGGTCGTAGGTACGCCTAGTTCGGCCGCTGTGGCAGTTGGAAGATGAGCCATGAAAAGGCTCAGAAATCCTTACTATACACTGTCAATTTTTTTAGGTGAAAAATTCGATGTCGTCGGATCCACTCCAGTCTTTGGATTTCGATAATACACATCTAAACACATAACCACAGGTGCACACAGGTCGTAGGTACGCCTAGTTCGGCCGCTGTGGCAGTTGGAAGATGAGCCATGAAAAGGCTCAGAAATCCTTACTATACACTGTCAATTTTTTTAGGTGAAAAATTCGATGTCGTCGGATCCACTCCAGTCTTTGGATTTCGATAATACACATCTAAACACATAACCACAGGTGCACACAGGTCGTAGGTACGCCTAGGTCGGCTGCTGTGGCAGTTGGAAGATGAGCCATGAAAAGGCTCAGAAAGCCTTACTATACACTGTCAATTTTTTTAGGTGAAAAATTCGATGTCGTCGGATCCACTCCAGTCTTTGGATTTCGATAATACACATCTAAACACATAACCACAGGTGCACACAGGTCGTAGGTACGCCTAGTTCGGCCGCTGTGGCAGTTGGAAGATGAGCCATGAAAAGGCTCAGAAATTTGTCAATTTTTTTAGGTGAAAAATTCGATGTCGTCGGATCCACTCCAGTCTTTGGATTTCGATAATACACATCTAAACACATAACCACATGTGCACACAGGTCGTAGGTACGCCTAGTTCGGCCGCTGTGGCAGTTGGAAGATGAGCCATGAAAAGGCTCAGAAATCCTTACTATACACTGTCAATTTTTTTAGGTGAAAAATTCGATGTCGTCGGATCCACTCCAGTCTTTGGATTTCGATAATACACATCTAAACACATAACCACAGGTGCACACAGGTCGTAGGTACGCCTAGTTCGGCCGCTGTGGCAGTTGGAAGATGAGCCATGAAAAGGCTCAGAAATCCTTACTATACACTGTCAATTTTTTTAGGTGAAAAATTCGATGTCGTCGGATCCACTCCAGTCTTTGGATTTCGATAATACACATCTAAACACATAACCACAGGTGCACACAGGTCGTAGGTACGCCTAGGTCGGCTGCTGTGGCAGTTGGAAGATGAGCCATGAAAAGGCTCAGAAAGCCTTACTATACACTGTCAATTTTTTTAGGTGAAAAATTCGATGTCGTCGGATCCACTCCAGTCTTTGGATTTCGATAATACACATCTAAACACATAACCACAGGTGCACACAGGTCGTAGGTACGCCTAGTTCGGCCGCTGTGGCAGTTGGAAGATGAGCCATGAAAAGGCTCAGAAATTTGTCAATTTTTTTAGGTGAAAAATTCGATGTCGTCGGATCCACTCCAGTCTTTGGATTTCGATAATACACATCTAAACACATAACCACATGTGCACACAGGTCGTAGGTACGCCTAGTTCGGCCGCTGTGGCAGTTGGAAGATGAGCCATGAAAAGGCTCAGAAATTTGTCAATTTTTTTAGGTGAAAAATTCGATGTCGTCGGATCCACTCCAGTCTTTGGATTTCGATAATACACATCTAAACACATAACCACATGTGCACACAGGTCGTAGGTACGCCTAGTTCGGCCGCTGTGGCAGTTGGAAGATGAGCCATGAAAAGGCTCAGAAATCCTTACTATACACTGTCAATTTTTTTAGGTGAAAAATTCGATGTCGTCGGATCCACTCCAGTCTTTGGATTTCGATAATACACATCTAAACACATAACCACAGGTGCACACAGGTCGTAGGTACGCCTAGTTCGGCCGCTGTGGCAGTTGGAAGATGAGCCATGAAAAGGCTCAGAAATCCTTACTATACACTGTCAATTTTTTTAGGTGAAAAATTCGATGTCGTCGGATCCACTCCAGTCTTTGGATTTCGATAATACACATCTAAACACATAACCACAGGTGCACACAGGTCGTAGGTACGCCTAGTTCGGCCGCTGTGGCAGTTGGAAGATGAGCCATGAAAAGGCTCAGAAATCCTTACTATACACTGTCAATTTTTTTAGGTGAAAAATTCGATGTCGTCGGATCCACTCCAGTCTTTGGATTTCGATAATACACATCTAAACACATAACCACAGGTGCACACAGGTCGTAGGTACGCCTAGTTCGGCCGCTGTGGCAGTTGGAAGATGAGCCATGAAAAGGCTCAGAAATCTGTCAATTTTTTTAGGTGAAAAATTCGATGTCGTCGGATCCACTCCAGTCTTTGGATTTCGATAATACACATCTAAACACATAACCACAGGTGCACACAGGTCGTAGGTACGCCTAGTTCGGCCGCTGTGGCAGTTGGAAGATGAGCCATGAAAAGGCTCAGAAATCCTTACTATACACTGTCAATTTTTTTAGGTGAAAAAATCGATGTCGTCGGATCCACTCCAGTCTTTGGATTTCGATAATACACATCTAAACACATAACCACAGGTGCACACAGGTCGTAGGTACGCCTAGTTGGGCCGCTGTGGCAGTTGGAAGATGAGCCATGAAAAGGCTCAGAAATCCTTACTATACACTGTCAATTTTTTTAGGTGAAAAATTCGATGTCGTCGGATCCACTCCAGTCTTTTTATTTCGATAATACACATCTAAACACATAACCACAGGTGCACACAGGTCGTAGGTACGCCTAGTTGGGCCGCTGTGGCAGTTGGAAGATGAGCCATGAAAAGGCTCAGAAATCCTTACTATACACTGTCAATTTTTTTAGGTGAAAAATTCGATGTCGTCGGATCCACTCCAGTCTTTGGATTTCGATAATACACATCTAAACACATAACCACAGGTGCACACAGGTCGTAGGTACGCCTAGTTCGGCCTCTGTGGCAGTTGGAAGATGAGCCATGAAAAGGCTCAGAAATCCTTACTATACACTGTCAATTTTTTTAGGTGAAAAATTCGATGTCGTCGGATCCACTCCAGTCTTTGGATTTCGATAATACACATCTAAACACATAACCACAGGTGCACACAGGTCGTAGGTACGCCTAGTTGGGCCGCTGTGGCAGTTGGAAGATGAGCCATGAAAAGGCTCAGAAATCCTTACTATACACTGTCAATTTTTTTAGGTGAAAAATTCGATGTCGTCGGATCCACTCCAGTCTTTGGATTTCGATAATACACATCTAAACACATAACCACAGGTGCACACAGGTCGTAGGTACGCCTAGTTCGGCCGCTGTGGCAGTTGGAAGATGAGCCATGAAAAGGCTCAGAAATCCTTACTATACACTGTCAATTTTTTTAGGTGAAAAATTCGATGTCGTCGGATCCACTCCAGTCTTTGGATTTCGATAATACACATCTAAACACATAACCACAGGTGCACACAGGTCGTAGGTACGCCTAGTTCGGCCGCTGTGGCAGTTGGAAGATGAGCCATGAAAAGGCTCAGAAATCCTTACTATACACTGTCAATTTTTTTAGGTGAAAAATTCGATGTCGTCGGATCCACTCCAGTCTTTGGATTTCGATAATACACATCTAAACACATAACCACAGGTGCACACAGGTCGTAGGTACGCCTAGTTCGGCCTCTGTGGCAGTTGGAAGATGAGCCATGAAAAGGCTCAGAAATCCTTACTATACACTGTCAATTTTTTTAGGTGAAAAATTCGATGTCGTCGGATCCACTCCAGTCTTTGGATTTCGATAATACACATCTAAACACATAACCACAGGTGCACACAGGTCGTAGGTACGCCTAGTTCGGCCTCTGTGGCAGTTGGAAGATGAGCCATGAAAAGGCTCAGAAATCCTTACTATATATACACTGTCAATTTTTTTAGGTGAAAAATTCGATGTCGTCGGATCCACTCCAGTCTTTGGATTTCGATAATACACATCTAAACACATAACCACAGGTGCACACAGGTCGTAGGTACGCCTAGTTCGGCCGCTGTGGCAGTTGGAAGATGAGCCATGAAAAGGCTCAGAAATCCTTACTATACACTGTCAATTTTTTTAGGTGAAAAATTCGATGTCGTCGGATCCACTCCAGTCTTTGGATTTCGATAATACACATCTAAACACATAACCACAGGTGCACACAGGTCGTAGGTACGCCTAGTTGGGCCGCTGTGGCAGTTGGAAGATGAGCCATGAAAAGGCTCAGAAATCCTTACTATACACTGTCAATTTTTTTAGGTGAAAAATTCGATGTCGTCGGATCCACTCCAGTCTTTGGATTTCGATAATACACATCTAAACACATAACCACAGGTGCACACAGGTCGTAGGTACGCCTAGTTCGGCCGCTGTGGCAGTTGGAAGATGAGCCATGAAAAGGCTCAGAAATCCTTACTATACACTGTCAATTTTTTTGGGTGAAAAATTCGATGTCCTCGGATCCACTCCAGTCTTTGGATTTCGATAATACACATCTAAACACATAACCACAGGTGTGCACAGGTCGTAGCTACGCCTAGTTCGGCCGCTGTGGCAGTTGGAAGATGAGCCATGAAAAGGCTCAGAAATCCTTACTATACACTGTCAATTTTTTTAGGTGAAAAATTCGATGTCGCCGGATCCACTCCAGTCTTTGGATTTCGATAATACACATCTAAACACATAACCACAGGTGCACACAGGTCGTAGGTACGCCTAGTTGGGCCGCTGTGGCAGTTGGAAGATGAGCCATGAAAAGGCTCAGAAATCCTTACTATACACTGTCAATTTTTTTAGGTGAAAAATTCGATGTCGTCGGATCCACTCCAGTCTTTGGATTTCGATAATACACATCTAAACACATAACCACAGGTGCACACAGGTCGTAGGTACGCCTAGTTCGGCCTCTGTGGCAGTTGGAAGATGAGCCATGAAAAGGCTCAGAAATCCTTACTATACACTGTCAATTTTTTTAGGTGAAAAATTCGATGTCGTCGGATCCACTCCAGTCTTTGGATTTCGATAATACACATCTAAACACATAACCACAGGTGCACACAGGTCGTAGGTACGCCTAGTTCGGCCTCTGTGGCAGTTGGAAGATGAGCCATGAAAAGGCTCAGAAATCCTTACTATACACTGTCAATTTTTTTAGGTGAAAAATTCGATGTCGTCGGATCCACTCCAGTCTTTGGATTTCGATAATACACATCTAAACACATAACCACAGGTGCACACAGGTCGTAGGTACGCCTAGTTCGGCCTCTGTGGCAGTTGGAAGATGAGCCATGAAAAGGCTCAGAAATCCTTACTATACACTGTCAATTTTTTTAGGTGAAAAATTCGATGTCGTCGGATCCACTCCAGTCTTTGGATTTCGATAATACACATCTAAACACATAACCACAGGTGCACACAGGTCGTAGGTACGCCTAGTTCGGCCGCTGTGGCAGTTGGAAGATGAGCCATGAAAAGGCTCAGAAATCCTTACTATACACTGTCAATTTTTTTAGGTGAAAAATTCGATGTCGTCGGATCCACTCCAGTCTTTGGATTTCGATAATACACATCTAAACACATAACCACAGGTGCACACAGGTCGTAGGTACGCCTAGTTCGGCCGCTGTGGCAGTTGGAAGATGAGCCATGAAAAGGCTCAGAAATCCTTACTATACACTGTCAATTTTTTTAGGTGAAAAATTCGATGTCGTCGGATCCACTCCAGTCTTTGGATTTCGATAATACACATCTAAACACATAACCACAGGTGCACACAGGTCGTAGGTACGCCTAGTTGGGCCGCTGTGGCAGTTGGAAGATGAGCCATGAAAAGGCTCAGAAATCCTTACTATACACTGTCAATTTTTTTAGGTGAAAAATTCGATGTCGTCGGATCCACTCCAGTCTTTGGATTTCGATAATACACATCTAAACACATAACCACAGGTGCACACAGGTCGTAGGTACGCCTAGTTCGGCCGCTGTGGCAGTTGGAAGATGAGCCATGAAAAGGCTCAGAAATCCTTACTATACACTGTCAATTTTTTTAGGTGAAAAATTCGATGTCGTCGGATCCACTCCAGTCTTTGGATTTCGATAATACACATCTAAACACATAACCACAGGTGCACACAGGTCGTAGGTACGCCTAGTTCGGCCGCTGTGGCAGTTGGAAGATGAGCCATGAAAAGGCTCAGAAATCCTTACTATACACTGTCAATTTTTTTAGGTGAAAAATTCGATGTCGTCGGATCCACTCCAGTCTTTGGATTTCGATAATACACATCTAAACACATAACCACAGGTGCACACAGGTCGTAGGTACGCCTAGTTGGGCCGCTGTGGCAGTTGGAAGATGAGCCATGAAAAGGCTCAGAAATCCTTACTATACACTGTCAATTTTTTTAGGTGAAAAATTCGATGTCGCCGGATCCACTCCAGTCTTTGGATTTCGATAATACACATCTAAACACATAACCACAGGTGCACACAGGTCGTAGGTACGCCTAGTTGGGCCGCTGTGGCAGTTGGAAGATGAGCCATGAAAAGGCTCAGAAATCCTTACTATACACTGTCAATTTTTTTAGGTGAAAAATTCGATGTCGTCGGATCCACTCCAGTCTTTGGATTTCGATAATACACATCTAAACACATAACCACAGGTGTACACAGGTCGTAGGTACGCCCAATTGGGCCGCTGTGGCAGTTGGAAGATGAGCCATGAAAAGGCTCAGAAATCCTTACTATACACTGTCAATTTTTTTAGGTGAAAAATTCGATGTCGTCGGATCCACTCCAGTCTTTGGATTTCGATAATACACATCTAAACACATAACCACAGGTGCACACAGGTCGTAGGTACGCCTAGTTGGGCCGCTGTGGCAGTTGGAAGATGAGCCATGAAAAGGCTCAGAAATCCTTACTATACACTGTCAATTTTTTTAGGTGAAAAATTCGATGTCGTCGGATCCACTCCAGTCTTTGGATTTCGATAATACACATCTAAACACATAACCACAGGTGCACACAGGTCGTAGGTACGCCTAGTTCGGCCGCTGTGGCAGTTGGAAGATGAGCCATGAAAAGGCTCAGAAATCCTTACTATACACTGTCAATTTTTTTGGGTGAAAAATTCGATGTCCTCGGATCCACTCCAGTCTTTGGATTTCGATAATACACATCTAAACACATAACCACAGGTGTGCACAGGTCGTAGCTACGCCTAGTTCGGCCGCTGTGGCAGTTGGAAGATGAGCCATGAAAAGGCTCAGAAATCCTTACTATACACTGTCAATTTTTTTAGGTGAAAAATTCGATGTCGTCGGATCCACTCCAGTCTTTGGATTTCGATAATACACATCTAAACACATAACCACAGGTGCACACAGGTCGTAGGTACGCCTAGTTCGGCCTCTGTGGCAGTTGGAAGATGAGCCATGAAAAGGCTCAGAAATCCTTACTATACACTGTCAATTTTTTTAGGTGAAAAATTCGATGTCGTCGGATCCACTCCAGTCTTTGGATTTCGATAATACACATCTAAACACATAACCACAGGTGTGCACAGGTCGTAGCTACGCCTAGTTCGGCCGCTGTGGCAGTTGGAAGATGAGCCATGAAAAGGCTCAGAAATCCCTACTATACACTGTCAATTTTTTTAGGTGAAAAATTCGATGTCGCCGGATCCACTCCAGTCTTTGGATTTCGATAATACACATCTAAACACATAACCACAGGTGCACACAGGTCGTAGGTACGCCTAGTTCGGCCTCTGTGGCAGTTGGAAGATGAGCCATGAAAAGGCTCAGAAATCCTTACTATACACTGTCAATTTTTTTAGGTGAAAAATTCGATGTCGTCGGATCCACTCCAGTCTTTGGATTTCGATAATACACATCTAAACACATAACCACAGGTGCACACAGGTCGTAGGTACGCCTAGTTCGGCCGCTGTGGCAGTTGGAAGATGAGCCATGAAAAGGCTCAGAAATCCTTACTATACACTGTCAATTTTTTTAGGTGAAAAATTCGATGTCGTCGGATCCACTCCAGTCTTTGGATTTCGATAATACACATCTAAACACATAACCACAGGTGCACACAGGTCGTAGGTACGCCTAGTTCGGCCTCTGTGGCAGTTGGAAGATGAGCCATGAAAAGGCTCAGAAATCCTTACTATACACTGTCAATTTTTTTAGGTGAAAAATTCGATGTCGTCGGATCCACTCCAGTCTTTGGATTTCGATAATACACATCTAAACACATAACCACAGGTGCACACAGGTCGTAGGTACGCCTAGTTCGGCCGCTGTGGCAGTTGGAAGATGAGCCATGAAAAGGCTCAGAAATCCTTACTATACACTGTCAATTTTTTTAGGTGAAAAATTCGATGTCGTCGGATCCACTCCAGTCTTTGGATTTCGATAATACACATCTAAACACATAACCACAGGTGCACACAGGTCGTAGGTACGCCTAGTTCGGCCGCTGTGGCAGTTGGAAGATGAGCCATGAAAAGGCTCAGAAATCCTTACTATACACTGTCAATTTTTTTAGGTGAAAAATTCGATGTCGTCGGATCCACTCCAGTCTTTGGATTTCGATAATACACATCTAAACACATAACCACAGGTGCACACAGGTCGTAGGTACGCCTAGTTGGGCCGCTGTGGCAGTTGGAAGATGAGCCATGAAAAGGCTCAGAAATCCTTACTATACACTGTCAATTTTTTTAGGTGAAAAATTCGATGTCGTCGGATCCACTCCAGTCTTTGGATTTCGATAATACACATCTAAACACATAACCACAGGTGCACACAGGTCGTAGGTACGCCTAGTTCGGCCGCTGTGGCAGTTGGAAGATGAGCCATGAAAAGGCTCAGAAATCCTTACTATACACTGTCAATTTTTTTAGGTGAAAAATTCGATGTCGTCGGATCCACTCCAGTCTTTGGATTTCGATAATACACATCTAAACACATAACCACAGGTGCACACAGGTCGTAGGTACGCCTAGTTCGGCCTCTGTGGCAGTTGGAAGATGAGCCATGAAAAGGCTCAGAAATCCTTACTATACACTGTCAATTTTTTTAGGTGAAAAATTCGATGTCGTCGGATCCCCTCCAGTCTTTGGATTTCGATAATACACATCTAAACACATAACCACAGGTGCACACAGGTCGTAGGTACGCCTAGTTCGGCCGCTGTGGCAGTTGGAAGATGAGCCATGAAAAGGCTCAGAAATCCTTACTATACACTGTCAATTTTTTTAGGTGAAAAATTCGATGTCGTCGGATCCACTCCAGTCTTTGGATTTCGATAATACACATCTAAACACATAACCACAGGTGCACACAGGTCGTAGGTACGCCTAGTTGGGCCGCTGTGGCAGTTGGAAGATGAGCCATGAAAAGGCTCAGAAATCCTTACTATACACTGTCAATTTTTTTAGGTGAAAAATTCGATGTCGTCGGATCCACTCCAGTCTTTGGATTTCGATAATACACATCTAAACACATAACCACAGGTGCACACAGGTCGTAGGTACGCCTAGTTCGGCCTCTGTGGCAGTTGGAAGATGAGCCATGAAAAGGCTCAGAAATCCTTACTATACACTGTCAATTTTTTTAGGTGAAAAATTCGATGTCGTCGGATCCACTCCAGTCTTTGGATTTCGATAATACACATCTAAACACATAACCACAGGTGCACACAGGTCGTAGGTACGCCTAGTTCGGCCGCTGTGGCAGTTGGAAGATGAGCCATGAAAAGGCTCAGAAATCCTTACTATACACTGTCAATTTTTTTAGGTGAAAAATTCGATGTCGTCGGATCCACTCCAGTCTTTGGATTTCGATAATACACATCTAAACACATAACCACAGGTGCACACAGGTCGTAGGTACGCCTAGTTCGGCCGCTGTGGCAGTTGGAAGATGAGCCATGAAAAGGCTCAGAAATCCTTACTATACACTGTCAATTTTTTTAGGTGAAAAATTCGATGTCGTCGGATCCACTCCAGTCTTTGGATTTCGATAATACACATCTAAACACATAACCACAGGTGCACACAGGTCGTAGGTACGCCTAGTTGGGCCGCTGTGGCAGTTGGAAGATGAGCCATGAAAAGGCTCAGAAATCCTTACTATACACTGTCAATTTTTTTAGGTGAAAAATTCGATGTCGTCGGATCCACTCCAGTCTTTGGATTTCGATAATACACATCTAAACACATAACCACAGGTGCACACAGGTCGTAGGTACGCCTAGTTCGGCCTCTGTGGCAGTTGGAAGATGAGCCATGAAAAGGCTCAGAAATCCTTACTATACACTGTCAATTTTTTTAGGTGAAAAATTCGATGTCGTCGGATCCACTCCAGTCTTTGGATTTCGATAATACACATCTAAACACATAACCACAGGTGCACACAGGTCGTAGGTACGCCTAGTTCGGCCGCTGTGGCAGTTGGAAGATGAGCCATGAAAAGGCTCAGAAATCCTTACTATACACTGTCAATTTTTTTAGGTGAAAAATTCGATGTCGTCGGATCCACTCCAGTCTTTGGATTTCGATAATACACATCTAAACACATAACCACAGGTGCACACAGGTCGTAGGTACGCCTAGTTGGGCCGCTGTGGCAGTTGGAAGATGAGCCATGAAAAGGCTCAGAAATCCTTACTATACACTGTCAATTTTTTTAGGTGAAAAATTCGATGTCGTCGGATCCACTCCAGTCTTTGGATTTCGATAATACACATCTAAACACATAACCACAGGTGCACACAGGTCGTAGGTACGCCTAGTTGGGCCGCTGTGGCAGTTGGAAGATGAGCCATGAAAAGGCTCAGAAATCCTTACTATACACTGTCAATTTTTTTAGGTGAAAAATTCGATGTCGTCGGATCCACTCCAGTCTTTGGATTTCGATAATACACATCTAAACACATAACCACAGGTGCACACAGGTCGTAGGTACGCCTAGTTCGGCCTCTGTGGCAGTTGGAAGATGAGCCATGAAAAGGCTCAGAAATCCTTACTATACACTGTCAATTTTTTTAGGTGAAAAATTCGATGTCGTCGGATCCACTCCAGTCTTTGGATTTCGATAATACACATCTAAACACATAACCACAGGTGCACACAGGTCGTAGGTACGCCTAGTTGGGCCGCTGTGGCAGTTGGAAGATGAGCCATGAAAAGGCTCAGAAATCCTTACTATACACTGTCAATTTTTTTAGGTGAAAAATTCGATGTCGTCGGATCCACTCCAGTCTTTGGATTTCGATAATACACATCTAAACACATAACCACAGTTGCACACAGGTCGTAGGTACGCCTAGTTCGGCCTCTGTGGCAGTTGGAAGATGAGCCATGAAAAGGCTCAGAAATCCTTACTATACACTGTCAATTTTTTTAGGTGAAAAATTCGATGTCGTCGGATCCACTCCAGTCTTTGGATTTCGATAATACACATCTAAACACATAACCACAGGTGCACACAGGTCGTAGGTACGCCTAGTTCGGCCGCTGTGGCAGTTGGAAGATGAGCCATGAAAAGGCTCAGAAATCCTTACTATACACTGTCAATTTTTTTAGGTGAAAAATTCGATGTCGTCGGATCCACTCCAGTCTTTGGATTTCGATAATACACATCTAAACACATAACCACAGGTGCACACAGGTCGTAGGTACGCCTAGTTCGGCCTCTGTGGCAGTTGGAAGATGAGCCATGAAAAGGCTCAGAAATCCTTACTATACACTGTCAATTTTTTTAGGTGAAAAATTCGATGTCGTCGGATCCACTCCAGTCTTTGGATTTCGATAATACACATCTAAACACATAACCACAGGTGCACACAGGTCGTAGGTACGCCTAGTTCGGCCTCTGTGGCAGTTGGAAGATGAGCCATGAAAAGGCTCAGAAATCCTTACTATACACTGTCAATTTTTTTAGGTGAAAAATTCGATGTCGTCGGATCCACTCCAGTCTTTGGATTTCGATAATACACATCTAAACACATAACCACAGGTGCACACAGGTCGTAGGTACGCCTAGTTCGGCCTCTGTGGCAGTTGGAAGATGAGCCATGAAAAGGCTCAGAAATCCTTACTATACACTGTCAATTTTTTTAGGTGAAAAATTCGATGTCGTCGGATCCACTCCAGTCTTTGGATTTCGATAATACACATCTAAACACATAACCACAGGTGCACACAGGTCGTAGGTACGCCTAGTTCGGCCGCTGTGGCAGTTGGAAGATGAGCCATGAAAAGGCTCAGAAATCCTTACTATACACTGTCAATTTTTTTAGGTGAAAAATTCGATGTCGTCGGATCCACTCCAGTCTTTGGATTTCGATAATACACATCTAAACACATAACCACAGGTGCACACAGGTCGTAGGTACGCCTAGTTCGGCCGCTGTGGCAGTTGGAAGATGAGCCATGAAAAGGCTCAGAAATCCTTACTATACACTGTCAATTTTTTTAGGTGAAAAATTCGATGTCGTCGGATCCACTCCAGTCTTTGGATTTCGATAATACACATCTAAACACATAACCACAGGTGCACACAGGTCGTAGGTACGCCTAGTTCGGCCGCTGTGGCAGTTGGAAGATGAGCCATGAAAAGGCTCAGAAATCCTTACTATACACTGTCAATTTTTTTAGGTGAAAAATTCGATGTCGTCGGATCCACTCCAGTCTTTGGATTTCGATAATACACATCTAAACACATAACCACAGGTGCACACAGGTCGTAGGTACGCCTAGTTCGGCCTCTGTGGCAGTTGGAAGATGAGCCATGAAAAGGCTCAGAAATCCTTACTATACACTGTCAATTTTTTTAGGTGAAAAATTCGATGTCGTCGGATCCACTCCAGTCTTTGGATTTCGATAATACACATCTAAACACATAACCACAGGTGCACACAGGTCGTAGGTACGCCTAGTTCGGCCGCTGTGGCAGTTGGAAGATGAGCCATGAAAAGGCTCAGAAATCCTTACTATACACTGTCAATTTTTTTAGGTGAAAAATTCGATGTCGTCGGATCCACTCCAGTCTTTGGATTTCGATAATACACATCTAAACACATAACCACAGGTGCACACAGGTCGTAGGTACGCCTAGTTCGGCCGCTGTGGCAGTTGGAAGATGAGCCATGAAAAGGCTCAGAAATCCTTACTATACACTGTCAATTTTTTTAGGTGAAAAATTCGATGTCGTCGGATCCACTCCAGTCTTTGGATTTCGATAATACACATCTAAACACATAACCACAGGTGCACACAGGTCGTAGGTACGCCTAGTTGGGCCGCTGTGGCAGTTGGAAGATGAGCCATGAAAAGGCTCAGAAATCCTTACTATACACTGTCAATTTTTTTAGGTGAAAAATTCGATGTCGTCGGATCCACTCCAGTCTTTGGATTTCGATAATACACATCTAAACACATAACCACAGGTGCACACAGGTCGTAGGTACGCCTAGTTGGGCCGCTGTGGCAGTTGGAAGATGAGCCATGAAAAGGCTCAGAAATCGTTACTATACACTGTCAATTTTTTTAGGTGAAAAATTCGATGTCGTCGGATCCACTCCAGTCTTTGGATTTCGATAATACACATCTAAACACATAACCACAGGTGCACACAGGTCGTAGGTACGCCTAGTTCGGCCGCTGTGGCAGTTGGAAGATGAGCCATGAAAAGGCTCAGAAATCCTTACTATACACTGTCAATTTTTTTAGGTGAAAAATTCGATGTCGTCGGATCCACTCCAGTCTTTGGATTTCGATAATACACATCTAAACACATAACCACAGGTGCACACAGGTCGTAGGTACGCCTAGTTCGGCCGCTGTGGCAGTTGGAAGATGAGCCATGAAAAGGCTCAGAAATCCTTACTATACACTGTCAATTTTTTTAGGTGAAAAATTCGATGTCGTCGGATCCACTCCAGTCTTTGGATTTCGATAATACACATCTAAACACATAACCACAGGTGCACACAGGTCGTAGGTACGCCTAGTTGGGCCGCTGTGGCAGTTGGAAGATGAGCCATGAAAAGGCTCAGAAATCCTTACTATACACTGTCAATTTTTTTAGGTGAAAAATTCGATGTCGTCGGATCCACTCCAGTCTTTGGATTTCGATAATACACATCTAAACACATAACCACAGGTGCACACAGGTCGTAGGTACGCCTAGTTCGGCCTCTGTGGCAGTTGGAAGATGAGCCATGAAAAGGCTCAGAAATCCTTACTATACACTGTCAATTTTTTTAGGTGAAAAATTCGATGTCGTCGGATCCACTCCAGTCTTTGGATTTCGATAATACACATCTAAACACATAACCACAGGTGCACACAGGTCGTAGGTACGCCTAGTTGGGCCGCTGTGGCAGTTGGAAGATGAGCCATGAAAAGGCTCAGAAATCCTTACTATACACTGTCAATTTTTTTAGGTGAAAAATTCGATGTCGTCGGATCCACTCCAGTCTTTGGATTTCGATAATACACATCTAAACACATAACCACAGGTGCACACAGGTCGTAGGTACGCCTAGTTCGGCCTCTGTGGCAGTTGGAAGATGAGCCATGAAAAGGCTCAGAAATCCTTACTATACACTGTCAATTTTTTTAGGTGAAAAATTCGATGTCGTCGGATCCACTCCAGTCTTTGGATTTCGATAATACACATCTAAACACATAACCACAGGTGCACACAGGTCGTAGGTACGCCTAGTTCGGCCTCTGTGGCAGTTGGAAGATGAGCCATGAAAAGGCTCAGAAATCCTTACTATACACTGTCAATTTTTTTAGGTGAAAAATTCGATGTCGTCGGATCCACTCCAGTCTTTGGATTTCGATAATACACATCTAAACACATAACCACAGGTGCACACAGGTCGTAGGTACGCCTAGTTCGGCCTCTGTGGCAGTTGGAAGATGAGCCATGAAAAGGCTCAGAAATCCTTACTATACACTGTCAATTTTTTTAGGTGAAAAATTCGATGTCGTCGGATCCACTCCAGTCTTTGGATTTCGATAATACACATCTAAACACATAACCACAGGTGCACACAGGTCGTAGGTACGCCTAGTTCGGCCGCTGTGGCAGTTGGAAGATGAGCCATGAAAAGGCTCAGAAATCCTTACTATACACTGTCAATTTTTTTAGGTGAAAAATTCGATGTCGTCGGATCCACTCCAGTCTTTGGATTTCGATAATACACATCTAAACACATAACCACAGGTGCACACAGGTCGTAGGTACGCCTAGTTCGGCCTCTGTGGCAGTTGGAAGATGAGCCATGAAAAGGCTCAGAAATCCTTACTATACACTGTCAATTTTTTTAGGTGAAAAATTCGATGTCGTCGGATCCACTCCAGTCTTTGGATTTCGATAATACACATCTAAACACATAACCACAGGTGCACACAGGTCGTAGGTACGCCTAGTTCGGCCTCTGTGGCAGTTGGAAGATGACCCATGAAAAGGCTCAGAAATCCTTACTATACACTGTCAATTTTTTTAGGTGAAAAATTCGATGTCGTCGGATCCACTCCAGTCTTTGGATTTCGATAATACACATCTAAACACATAACCACAGGTGCACACAGGTCGTAGGTACGCCTAGTTCGGCCGCTGTGGCAGTTGGAAGATGAGCCATGAAAAGGCTCAGAAATCCTTACTATACACTGTCAATTTTTTTAGGTGAAAAATTCGATGTCGTCGGATCCACTCCAGTCTTTGGATTTCGATAATACACATCTAAACACATAACCACAGGTGCACACAGGTCGTAGGTACGCCTAGTTCGGCCGCTGTGGCAGTTGGAAGATGAGCCATGAAAAGGCTCAGAAATCCTTACTATACACTGTCAATTTTTTTAGGTGAAAAATTCGATGTCGTCGGATCCACTCCAGTCTTTGGATTTCGATAATACACATCTAAACACATAACCACAGGTGCACACAGGTCGTAGGTACGCCTAGTTGGGCCTCTGTGGCAGTTGGAAGATGAGCCATGAAAAGGCTCAGAAATCCTTACTATACACTGTCAATTTTTTTAGGTGAAAAATTCGATGTCGTCGGATCCACTCCAGTCTTTGGATTTCGATAATACACATCTAAACACATAACCACAGGTGCACACAGGTCGTAGGTACGCCTAGTTGGGCCGCTGTGGCAGTTGGAAGATGAGCCATGAAAAGGCTCAGAAATCCTTACTATACACTGTCAATTTTTTTAGGTGAAAAATTCGATGTCGTCGGATCCACTCCAGTCTTTGGATTTCGATAATACACATCTAAACACATAACCACAGGTGCACACAGGTCGTAGGTACGCCTAGTTCGGCCGCTGTTGCAGTTGGAAGATGAGCCATGAAAAGGCTCAGAAAGCCTTACTATACACTGTCAATTTTTTTAGGTGAAAAATTCGATGTCGTCGGATCCACTCCAGTCTTTGGATTTCGATAATACACATCTAAACACATAACCACAGGTGCACACAGGTCGTAGGTACGCCTAGTTCGGCCTCTGTGGCAGTTGGAAGATGAGCCATGAAAAGGCTCAGAAATCCTTACTATACACTGTCAATTTTTTTAGGTGAAAAATTCGATGTCGTCGGATCCACTCCAGTCTTTGGATTTCGATAATACAGATCTAAACACATAACCACAGGTGCACACAGGTCGTAGGTACGCCTAGTTCGGCCGCTGTGGCAGTTGGAAGATGAGCCATGAAAAGGCTCAGAAATCCTTACTATACACTGTCAATTTTTTTAGGTGAAAAATTCGATGTCGTCGGATCCACTCCAGTCTTTGGATTTCGATAATACACATCTAAACACATAACCACAGGTGCACACAGGTCGTAGGTACGCCTAGTTCGGCCTCTGTGGCAGTTGGAAGATGAGCCATGAAAAGGCTCAGAAATCCTTACTATACACTGTCAATTTTTTTAGGTGAAAAATTCGATGTCGTCGGATCCACTCCAGTCTTTGGATTTCGATAATACACATCTAAACACATAACCACAGGTGCACACAGGTCGTAGGTACGCCTAGTTCGGCCGCTGTGGCAGTTGGAAGATGAGCCATGAAAAGGCTCAGAAATCCTTACTATACACTGTCAATTTTTTTAGGTGAAAAATTCGATGTCGTCGGATCCACTCCAGTCTTTGGATTTCGATAATACACATCTAAACACATAACCACAGGTGCACACAGGTCGTAGGTACGCCTAGTTCGGCCGCTGTGGCAGTTGGAAGATGAGCCATGAAAAGGCTCAGAAATCCTTACTATACACTGTCAATTTTTTTAGGTGAAAAATTCGATGTCGTCGGATCCACTCCAGTCTTTGGATTTCGATAATACACATCTAAACACATAACCACAGGTGCACACAGGTCGTAGGTACGCCTAGTTCGGCCGCTGTGGCAGTTGGAAGATGAGCCATGAAAAGGCTCAGAAATCCTTACTATACACTGTCAATTTTTTTAGGTGAAAAATTCGATGTCGTCGGATCCACTCCAGTCTTTGGATTTCGATAATACACATCTAAACACATAACCACAGGTGCACACAGGTCGTAGGTACGCCTAGTTGGGCCGCTGTGGCAGTTGGAAGATGAGCCATGAAAAGGCTCAGAAATCCTTACTATACACTGTCAATTTTTTTAGGTGAAAAATTCGATGTCGTCGGATCCACTCCAGTCTTTGGATTTCGATAATACACATCTAAACACATAACCACAGGTGCACACAGGTCGTAGGTACGCCTAGTTCGGCCTCTGTGGCTGTTGGAAGATGAGCCATGAAAAGGCTCAGAAATCCTTACTATACACTGTCAATTTTTTTAGGTGAAAAATTCGATGTCGTCGGATCCACTCCAGTCTTTGGATTTCGATAATACACATCTAAACACATAACCACAGGTGCACACAGGTCGTAGGTACGCCTAGTTCGGCCTCTGTGGCAGTTGGAAGATGAGCCATGAAAAGGCTCAGAAATCCTTACTATACACTGTCAATTTTTTTAGGTGAAAAATTCGATGTCGTCGGATCCACTCCAGTCTTTGGATTTCGATAATACACATCTAAACACATAACCACAGGTGCACACAGGTCGTAGGTACGCCTAGTTCGGCCTCTGTGGCAGTTGGAAGATGAGCCATGAAAAGGCTCAGAAATCCTTACTATACACTGTCAATTTTTTTAGGTGAAAAATTCGATGTCGTCGGATCCACTCCAGTCTTTGGATTTCGATAATACACATCTAAACTCATAACCACAGGTGCACACAGGTCGTAGGTACGCCTAGTTCGGCCGCTGTGGCAGTTGGAAGATGAGCCATGAAAAGGCTCAGAAATCCTTACTATACACTGTCAATTTTTTTAGGTGAAAAATTCGATGTCGTCGGATCCACTCCAGTCTTTGGATTTCGATAATACACATCTAAACACATAACCACAGGTGCACACAGGTCGTAGGTACGCCTAGTTGGGCCGCTGTGGCAGTTGGAAGATGAGCCATGAAAAGGCTCAGAAATCCTTACTATACACTGTCAATTTTTTTAGGTGAAAAATTCGATGTCGTCGGATCCACTCCAGTCTTTGGATTTCGATAATACACATCTAAACACATAACCACAGGTGCACACAGGTCGTAGGTACGCCTAGTTCGGCCTCTGTGGCAGTTGGAAGATGAGCCATGAAAAGGCTCAGAAATCCTTACTATACACTGTCAATTTTTTTAGGTGAAAAATTCGATGTCGTCGGATCCACTCCAGTCTTTGGATTTCGATAATACACATCTAAACACATAACCACAGGTGCACACAGGTCGTAGGTACGCCTAGTTCGGCCGCTGTGGCAGTTGGAAGATGAGCCATGAAAAGGCTCAGAAATCCTTACTATACACTGTCAATTTTTTTAGGTGAAAAATTCGATGTCGTCGGATCCACTCCAGTCTTTGGATTTCGATAATACACATCTAAACACATAACCACAGGTGCACACAGGTCGTAGGTACGCCTAGTTCGGCCGCTGTGGCAGTTGGAAGATGAGCCATGAAAAGGCTCAGAAATCCTTACTATACACTGTCAATTTTTTTAGGTGAAAAATTCGATGTCGTCGGATCCACTCCAGTCTTTGGATTTCGATAATACACATCTAAACACATAACCACAGGTGCACACAGGTCGTAGGTACGCCTAGTTGGGCCGCTGTGGCAGTTGGAAGATGAGCCATGAAAAGGCTCAGAAATCCTTACTATACACTGTCAATTTTTTTAGGTGAAAAATTCGATGTCGTCGGATCCACTCCAGTCTTTGGATTTCGATAATACACATCTAAACACATAACCACAGGTGCACACAGGTCGTAGGTACGCCTAGTTCGGCCGCTGTGGCAGTTGGAAGATGAGCCATGAAAAGGCTCAGAAATCCTTACTATACACTGTCAATTTTTTTAGGTGAAAAATTCGATGTCGTCGGATCCACTCCAGTCTTTGGATTTCGATAATACACATCTAAACACATAACCACAGGTGCACACAGGTCGTAGGTACGCCTAGTTCGGCCGCTGTGGCAGTTGGAAGATGAGCCATGAAAAGGCTCAGAAATCCTTACTATACACTGTCAATTTTTTTAGGTGAAAAATTCGATGTCGTCGGATCCACTCCAGTCTTTGGATTTCGATAATACACATCGAAAGCAATAACCACAGGTGTACACAGGTCGTAGCTACGCCTAGTTCGGCCGCTGTGGCAGTTGGAAGATGAGCCATGAAAAGGCTCAGAAATCCTTACTATACACTGTCAATTTTTTTAGGTGAAAAATTCGATGTCGTCGGATCCACTCCAGTCTTTGGATTTCGATAATACACATCTAAACACATAACCACAGGTGCACACAGGTCGTAGGTACGCCTATTTCGGCCGCTGTGGCAGTTGGAAGATGAGCCATGAAAAGGCTCAGAAATCCTTACTATACACTGTCAATTTTTTTAGGTGAAAAATTCGATGTCGTCGGATCCACTCCAGTCTTTGGATTTCGATAATACACATCTAAACACATAACCACAGGTGCACACAGGTCGTAGGTACGCCTAGTTCGGCCGCTGTGGCAGTTGGAAGATGAGCCATGAAAAGGCTCAGAAATCCTTACTATACACTGTCAATTTTTTTAGGTGAAAAATTCGATGTCGTCGGATCCACTCCAGTCTTTGGATTTCGATAATACACATCTAAACACATAACCACAGGTGCACACAGGTCGTAGGTACGCCTAGTTCGGCCGCTGTGGCAGTTGGAAGATGAGCCATGAAAAGGCTCAGAAATCCTTACTATACACTGTCAATTTTTTTAGGTGAAAAATTCGATGTCGTCGGATCCACTCCAGTCTTTGGATTTCGATAATACACATCTAAACACATAACCACAGGTGCACACAGGTCGTAGGTACGCCTAGTTCGGCCGCTGTGGCAGTTGGAAGATGAGCCATGAAAATTCTCAGAAATCCTTACTATACACTGTCAATTTTTTTAGGTGAAAAATTCGATGTCGTCGGATCCACTCCAGTCTTTGGATTTCGATAATACACATCTAAACACATAACCACAGGTGCACACAGGTCGTAGGTACGCCTAGTTCGGCCGCTGTGGCAGTTGGAAGATGAGCCATGAAAAGGCTCAGAAATCCTTACTATACACTGTCAATTTTTTTAGGTGAAAAATTCGATGTCGTCGGATCCACTCCAGTCTTTGGATTTCGATAATACACATCTAAACACATAACCACAGGTGCACACAGGTCGTAGGTACGCCTAGTTGGGCCGCTGTGGCAGTTGGAAGATGAGCCATGAAAAGGCTCAGAAATCCTTACTATACACTGTCAATTTTTTTAGGTGAAAAATTCGATGTCGTCGGATCCACTCCAGTCTTTGGATTTCGATAATACACATCTAAACACATAACCACAGGTGCACACAGGTCGTAGGTACGCCTAGTTCGGCCGCTGTGGCAGTTGGAAGATGAGCCATGAAAAGGCTCAGAAATCCTTACTATACACTGTCAAATTTTTTAGGTGAAAAATTCGATGTCGTCGGATCCACTCCAGTCTTTGGATTTCGATAATACACATCTAAACACATAACCACAGGTGCACACAGGTCGTAGGTACGCCTAGTTCGGCCGCTGTGGCAGTTGGAAGATGAGCCATGAAAAGGCTCAGAAATCCTTACTATACACTGTCAATTTTTTTAGGTGAAAAATTCGATGTCGTCGGATCCACTCCAGTCTTTGGATTTCGATAATACACATCTAAACACATAACCACAGGTGCACACAGGTCGTAGGTACGCCTAGTTCGGCCGCTGTGGCAGTTGGAAGATGAGCCATGAAAAGGCTCAGAAATCCTTACTATACACTGTCAATTTTTTTAGGTGAAAAATTCGATGTCGTCGGATCCACTCCAGTCTTTGGATTTCGATAATACACATCTAAACACATAACCACAGGTGCACACAGGTCGTAGGTACGCCTAGTTCGGCCGCTGTGGCAGTTGGAAGATGAGCCATGAAAAGGCTCAGAAATCCTTACTATACACTGTCAATTTTTTTAGGTGAAAAATTCGATGTCGTCGGATCCACTCCAGTCTTTGGATTTCGATAATACACATCTAAACACATAACCACAGGTGCACACAGGTCGTAGGTACGCCTAGTTCGGCCGCTGTGGCAGTTGGAAGATGAGCCATGAAAAGGCTCAGAAATCCTTACTATACACTGTCAATTTTTTTAGGTGAAAAATTCGATGTCGTCGGATCCACTCCAGTCTTTGGATTTCGATAATACACATCTAAACACATAACCACAGGTGCACACAGGTCGTAGGTACGCCTAGTTCGGCCGCTGTGGCAGTTGGAAGATGAGCCATGAAAAGGCTCAGAAATCCTTACTATACACTGTCAATTTTTTTAGGTGAAAAATTCGATGTCGTCGGTTCCACTCCAGTCTTTGGATTTCGATAATACACATCTAAACACATAACCACAGGTGCACACAGGTCGTAGGTACGCCTAGTTCGGCCGCTGTGGCAGTTGGAAGATGAGCCATGAAAAGGCTCAGAAATCCTTACTATACACTGTCAATTTTTTTAGGTGAAAAATTCGATGTCGTCGGATCCACTCCAGTCTTTGGATTTCGATAATACACATCTAAACACATAACCACAGGTGCACACAGGTCGTAGGTACGCCTAGTTCGGCCGCTGTGGCAGTTGGAAGATGAGCCATCAAAAGGCTCAGAAATCCTTACTATACACTGTCAATTTTTTTAGGTGAAAAATTCGATGTCGTCGGATCCACTCCAGTCTTTGGATTTCGATAATACACATCTAAACACATAACCACAGGTGCACACAGGTCGTAGGTACGCCTAGTTCGGCCGCTGTGGCAGTTGGAAGATGAGCCATGAAAAGGCTCAGAAATCCTTACTATACACTGTCAATTTTTTTAGGTGAAAAATTCGATGTCGTCGGATCCACTCCAGTCTTTGGATTTCGATAATACACATCTAAACACATAACCACAGGTGCACACAGGTCGTAGGTATGCCTAGTTCGGCCGCTGTGGCAGTTGGAAGATGAGCCATGAAAAGGCTCAGAAATCCTTACTATACACTGTCAATTTTTTTAGGTGAAAAATTCGATGTCGTCGGATCCACTCCAGTCTTTGGATTTCGATAATACACATCTAAACACATAACCACAGGTGCACACAGGTCGTAGGTACGCCTAGTTCGGCCGCTGTGGCAGTTGGAAGATGAGCCATGAAAAGGCTCAGAAATCCTTACTATACACTGTCAATTTTTTTAGGTGAAAAATTCGATGTCGTCGGATCCACTCCAGTCTTTGGATTTCGATAATACACATCTAAACACATAACCACAGGTGCATACAGGTCGTAGGTACGCCTAGTTCGGCCGCTGTGGCAGTTGGAAGATGAGGCATGAAAAGGCTCAGAAATCCTTACTATACACTGTCAATTTTTTTAGGTGAAAAATTCGATGTCGTCGGATCCACTCCAGTCTTTGGATTTCGATAATACACATCTAAACACATAACCACAGGTGCACACAGGTCGTAGGTACGCCTAGTTCGGCCGCTGTGGCAGTTGGAAGATGAGCCATGAAAAGGCTCAGAAATCCTTACTATACACTGTCAATTTTTTTAGGTGAAAAATTCGATGTCGTCGGATCCACTCCAGTCTTTGGATTTCGATAATACACATCTAAACACATAACCACAGGTGCACACAGGTCGTAGGTACGCCTAGTTCGGCCGCTGTGGCAGTTGGAAGATGAGCCATGAAAAGGCTCAGAAATCCTTACTATACACTGTCAATTTTTTTAGGTGAAAAATTCGATGTCGTCGGATCCACTCCAGTCTTTGGATTTCGATAATACACATCTAAACACATAACCACAGGTGCACACAGGTCGTAGGTACGCCTAGTTCGGCCTCTGTGGCAGTTGGAAGATGAGCCATGAAAAGGCTCAGAAATCCTTACTATACACTGTCAATTTTTTTAGGTGAAAAATTCGATGTCGTCGGATCCACTCCAGTCTTTGGATTTCGATAATACACATCTAAACACATAACCACAGGTGCACACAGGTCGTAGGTACGCCTAGTTCGGCCGCTGTGGCAGTTGGAAGATGAGCCATGAAAAGGCTCAGAAATCCTTACTATACACTGTCAATTTTTTTAGGTGAAAAATTCGATGTCGTCGGATCCACTCCAGTCTTTGGATTTCGATAATACACATCTAAACACATAACCACAGGTGCACACAGGTCGTAGGTACGCCTAGTTCGGCCGCTGTGGCAGTTGGAAGATGAGCCATGAAAAGGCTCAGAAATCCTTACTATACACTGTCAATTTTTTTAGGTGAAAAATTCGATGTCGTCGGATCCACTCCAGTCTTTGGATTTCGATAATACACATCTAAACACATAACCACAGGTGCACACAGGTCGTAGGTACGCCTATTTCGGCCGCTGTGGCAGTTGGAAGATGAGCCATGAAAAGGCTCAGAAATCCTTACTATACACTGTAAATTTTTTTAGGTGAAAAATTCGATGTCGTCGGATCCACTCCAGTCTTTGGATTTCGATAATACACATCTAAACACATAACCACAGGTGCACACAGGTCGTAGGTACGCCTAGTTCGGCCGCTGTGGCTGTTGGAAGATGAGCCATGAAAAGGCTCAGAAATCCTTACTATACACTGTCAATTTTTTTAGGTGAAAAATTCGATGTCGTCGGATCCACTCCAGTCTTTGGATTTCGATAATACACATCTAAACACATAACCACAGGTGCACACAGGTCGTAGGTACGCCTAGTTCGGCCGCTGTGGCAGTTGGAAGATGAGCCATGAAAAGGCTCAGAAATCCTTACTATACACTGTCAATTTTTTTAGGTGAAAAATTCGATGTCGTCGGATCCACTCCAGTCTTTGGATTTCGATAATACACATCTAAACACATAACCACAGGTGCACACAGGTCGTAGGTACGCCTAGTTCGGCCGCTGTGGCAGTTGGAAGATGAGCCATGAAAAGGCTCAGAAATCCTTACTATACACTGTCAATTTTTTTAGGTGAAAAATTCGATGTCGTCGGATCCACTCCAGTCTTTGGATTTCGATAATACACATCTAAACACATAACCACAGGTGCACACAGGTCGTAGGTACGCCTAGTTCGGCCGCTGTGGCAGTTGGAAGATGAGCCATGAAAAGGCTCAGAAATCCTTACTATACACTGTCAATTTTTTTAGGTGAAAAATTCGATGTCGTCGGATCCACTCCAGTCTTTGGATTTCGATAATACACATCTAAACACATAACCACAGGTGCACACAGGTCGTAGGTACGCCTAGTTCGGCCGCTGTGGCAGTTGGAAGATGAGCCATGAAAAGGCTCAGAAATCCTTACTATACACTGTCAATTTTTTTAGGTGAAAAATTCGATGTCGTCGGATCCACTCCAGTCTTTGGATTTCGATAATACACATCTAAACACATAACCACAGGTGCACACAGGTCGTAGGTACGCCTAGTTCGGCCGCTGTGGCAGTCGTAGGTACGCCTAGTTCGGCCGCTGTGGCAGTTGGAAGATGAGCCATGAAAAGGCTCAGAAATCCTTACTATACACTGTCAATTTTTTTAGGTGAAAAATTCGATGTCGTCGGATCCACTCCAGTCTTTGGATTTCGATAATACACATCTAAACACATAATCACAGGTGCACACAGGTCGTAGGTACGCCTAGTTCGGCCGCTGTGGCAGTTGGAAGATGAGCCATGAAAAGGCTCAGAAATCCTTACTATACACTGTCAATTTTTTTAGGTGAAAAATTCGATGTCGTCGGATCCACTCCAGTCTTTGGATTTCGATAATACACATCTAAACACATAACCACAGGTGCACACAGGTCGTAGGTACGCCTAGTTCGGCCGCTGTGGCAGTTGGAAGATGAGCCATGAAAAGGCTCAGAAATCCTTACTATACACTGTCAATTTTTTTAGGTGAAAAATTCGATGTCGTCGGATCCACTCCAGTCTTTGGATTTCGATAATACACATCTAAACACATAACCACAGGTGCACACAGGTCGTAGGTACGCCTAGTTCGGCCGCTGTGGCAGTTGGAAGATGAGCCATGAAAAGGCTCAGAAATCCTTACTATACACTGTCAATTTTTTTAGGTGAAAAATTCGATGTCGTCGGATCCACTCCAGTCTTTGGATTTCGATAATACACATCTAAACACATAACCACAGGTGCACACAGGTCGTAGGTACGCCTAGTTCGGCCGCTGTGGCAGTTGGAAGATGAGCCATGAAAAGGCTCAGAAATCCTTACTATACACTGTCAATTTTTTTAGGTGAAAAATTCGATGTCGTCGGATCCACTCCAGTCTTTGGATTTCGATAATACACATCTAAACACATAACCACAGGTGCACACAGGTCGTAGGTACGCCTAGTTGGGCCGCTGTGGCAGTTGGAAGATGAGCCATGAAAAGGCTCAGAAATCCTTACTATACACTGTCAATTTTTTTAGGTGAAAAATTCGATGTCGTCGGATCCACTCCAGTCTTTGGATTTCGATAATACACATCTAAACACATAACCACAGGTGCACACAGGTCGTAGGTACGCCTAGTTCGGCCTCTGTGGCAGTTGGAAGATGAGCCATGAAAAGGCTCAGAAATCCTTACTATACACTGTCAATTTTTTTAGGTGAAAAATTCGATGTCGTCGGATCCACTCCAGTCTTTGGATTTCGATAATACACATCTAAACACATAACCACAGGTGCACACAGGTCGTAGGTACGCCTAGTTCGGCCGCTGTGGCAGTTGGAAGATGAGCCATGAAAAGGCTCAGAAATCCTTACTATACACTGTCAATTTTTTTAGGTGAAAAATTCGATGTCGTCGGATCCACTCCAGTCTTTGGATTTCGATAATACACATCTAAACACATAACCACAGGTGCACACAGGTCGTAGGTACGCCTAGTTCGGCCGCTGTGGCAGTTGGAAGATGAGCCATGAAAAGGCTCAGAAATCCTTACTATACACTGTCAATTTTTTTAGGTGAAAAATTCGATGTCGTCGGATCCACTCCAGTCTTTGGATTTCGATAATACACATCTAAACACATAACCACAGGTGCACACAGGTCGTAGGTACGCCTAGTTCGGCCGCTGTGGCAGTTGGAAGATGAGCCATGAAAAGGCTCAGAAATCCTTACTATACACTGTCAATTTTTTTAGGTGAAAAATTCGATGTCGTCGGATCCACTCCAGTCTTTGGATTTCGATAATACACATCGAAAGCAATAACCACAGGTGTACACAGGTCGTAGCTACGCCTAGTTCGGCCGCTGTGGCAGTTGGAAGATGAGCCATGAAAAGGCTCAGAAATCCTTACTATACACTGTCAATTTTTTTAGGTGAAAAATTCGATGTCGTCGGATCCACTCCAGTCTTTGGATTTCGATAATACACATCTAAACACATAACCACAGGTGCACACAGGTCGTAGGTACGCCTAGTTCGGCCGCTGTGGCAGTTGGAAGATGAGCCATGAAAAGGCTCAGAAATCCTTACTATACACTGTCAATTTTTTTAGGTGAAAAATTCGATGTCGTCGGATCCACTCCAGTCTTTGGATTTCGATAATACACATCTAAACACATAACCACAGGTGCACACAGGTCGTAGGTACGCCTAGTTCGGCCGCTGTGGCAGTTGGAAGATGAGCCATGAAAAGGCTCAGAAATCCTTACTATACACTGTCAATTTTTTTAGGTGAAAAATTCGATGTCGTCGGATCCACTCCAGTCTTTGGATTTCGATAATACACATCTAAACACATAACCACAGGTGCACACAGGTCGTAGGTACGCCTAGTTCGGCCGCTGTGGCAGTTGGAAGATGAGCCATGAAAAGGCTCAGAAATCCTTACTATACACTGCCAATTTTTTTAGGTGAAAAATTCGATGTCGTCGGATCCACTCCAGTCTTTGGATTTCGATAATACACATCTAAACACATAACCACAGGTGCACACAGGTCGTAGGTACGCCTAGTTCGGCCGCTGTGGCAGTTGGAAGATGAGCCATGAAAAGGCTCAGAAATCCTTACTATACACTGTCAATTTTTTTAGGTGAAAAATTCGATGTCGTCGGATCCACTCCAGTCTTTGGATTTCGATAATACACATCTAAACACATAACCACAGGTGCATACAGGTCGTAGGTACGCCTAGTTCGGCCGCTGTGGCAGTTGGAAGATGAGCCATGAAAATGCTCAGAAATCCTTACTATACACTGTCAATTTTTTTAGGTGAAAAATTCGATGTCGTCGGATCCACTCCAGTCTTTGGATTTCGATAATACACATCTAAACACATAAC